>MU158805.1:357949-392275 GCA_015888305.1 Antheraea pernyi | reverse complement strand
AGTTGGAACCAAATTACTTTCCCTTTTTTGTAGACGTTTACTATACAGTCAGTATAGTTTACATTATAAAATATCAAGTTGATAGAGTTAAATTGTAAATTAAACGATAAAAATATTTATAAAATAAATAATAATAAATTAAACACTGAGTGATCTGGGATAGTCAAGTTAATACATCAAAAGGTAATCCTTGAGTTGGTTTGCTATTGAAATGAAAATTATATGTATGTATATATTGTATACACTCTCTCTCTCTCTCTTTTTATCTGTCACGACATCTAACCTACTGTACATAGAATCTGCACATTCACAATACGTAAAAATAAAATTAAATAATCTCATGCTATACAATCCAATGGTAATATAAATATAGCAGGTTTTTAACACTTAAATATGCGAAATAATTACATCGTCCATGTATTTCGCTTGAAAAATAATTGTAATATAAAAAGTCCTAATGTATTTTATTTTTTTATTATTCGAAACTAAGTGTAGTACTTTAATAAAACACTTATTTAAGTTCATCAAATGATCTTTTATACTATTCTAACTGAAAAATTACTACTGTTTGTACAGAATATGTACAAACTCAACCAAAAGTTTGAAAAAATAAACAAAACATAAATTCTCGTATAAGTCGAAATTTGCTAAAGCATAATACAACAAAAGAGTTTTGGTTGTGAATTGTGGTTGAAAGAAGAACCTCTGTGAGAATAACACAGTAAAGCAAAATGAAGCTTACTCGAAGACGCGGTGCATTTAGGTTTTATTTTTCATTTAGCATCCCTGGTCGGCTTAGGATACACTTCAAACCGAGAATTGGTAAGCCGAAACGTACTGCTGCAGGAGATTTGTACAAATCGAAAGCTCCCCTTAGTTTTTCTAGTTACGTTTGAAAGTTGATTCACTATTCTTTACGTAATCTAGTCTTGAACGTGTATTTTAAAATTTCTATTTATAATTTGAAATAAGCTGATTTTTATGTTTTTATTTCATTACGTTCTAAATATAGTAAGTGGTCTGATAGACTTTTTACTGTCCAGTCGGTAAAGAGTGATTAATCCTTATGAAGTTAGCCCCTTAACTAATATTATAAATGGTGAAAATCACTTTATTTGATCACGTCTTAACTACTCACAACCATAGACTACATATATTGCCGATAAATGTCTTCCCAGTACGTTGTCCCAGTACCTTCTGTCCCAATAAGCCTACAACCCGTTCGTAACATCATCTACCGGGTTCAATTAAAATAAAAACTAACCTACGTATATTGGCAGTAATGTAAAAAAAGCTTGAGAGGTCCATGGACCTCCAGTTGGAACGTAGTTCCTTTCCCTTTTTTGTAGGCGTTTACTATACGCTCAGTATAGTTTACATTATAAAATATCAAGTTGATAGAGTTAAATTGTAATTTAAACGTTAAAATATATTCATAAAATAAATAATGATAAATTAAACACTGAATGACATCATAACTATTTTCAACTTGTATTAAAACTTTTTCACACTACATTGTATTAAAGAAAAACATAAATATTAAAAAGATATGAGCAACATGTGTCATCTGTCACTTGCCTGTGACTATTTGTCTAAGAGCTAGGCAACGGTTTCGACAGCGAATTGGCTGCCGGTAAACTTTTACAGGCAAAAATATTGAACTTTATATAATTTTAGAATGTTTTGTTTTTCACTAACTTTTAAACGCTACTAAAACGTGAATTTATTATTGCCAGACATTTTTGATATTAACAATAATGTGCCCGATGCAATTTTTTGTAAATAAAGAAGTATGTTCAAACCATGTTAAGATATCTGTAATTTTATTGAAGTTATATTTCTTTTGGCGCGTTAGGGAAAAATGATGAGAGTAAATTTTTACGTTGCGCGCACACACCGTCACGAAAAACCGACACCCTGAAGTTAGCTATAGTCAACATTTTGTTTCTTTGTATTTGTTGTTTGTATTTCTTTATATTAAAACTTTCATTGTATTAAATACCTTTTTTTTATTGTTAGTGTCGTTTTTTCTACAAACGTAGAATAAGGCGCAAGATAAAATTTTTGAAAAGATTTTTACTTGTTACGCCAAAGAAGTATAACTTCTAATGCGTGTACATAAGTACACACACATACTTTTTTTTAATATTATTTTATTTCAACATAAAAAAGGGTAAATTAAAAATATAATGTATTTTTTTATGTCATAGGAGGCAAACGGACAGGTGTGTCACCTGGTGTTAAGTAACAACTACCGTCCATAGACTCTTGCAACACCAGGGGAGTCGTAAGTGCCTTGCCAGCCTGTGTTGGAGGGGGAGGAAGCGGAAGGGGAGAGGAGGAAGGGGAAGAGAGGTGGGCCTCTCCGGTGCTCTCACTAATCGAACGAAACGCACTAATGCAAGCATTGTTACTTCCCGTCGGCTTTTTGTTAAAGGGTGGTACTACCCCCGGGCGAGCCGACCCATTCATCCTGAAACCAGTAATAGCTTCAGCGTGGCTCTACCCCCTACCAAAACCTATGTATAGAATAACTTAGTTATAACTCTAGCTTAGCGCAACACTGGCTGTATAATAAAGATAGCCATAATTGTGGAAGAGCCTGGTTAACAAAATGAAATATGTTCTTTGCAAGGGAGAAAATAAAATGGTTTGAAATGAATTATTTTGTTTATAAAGAATATCACCAGGCACATTATTGTCAATAACAAAATTGTCTGGCAGTGAAAAATTCATGTTTTTAATAGCGTATAAACGTTAAACTTATAAAAGTTACTGACAAAAAATGTTCCTTAATTTATTTATAAATCAAAATGTTGATCTGTAAAGGTGTAATTCGCATTAAAAAATACAACGTTAACCGGCTACCAGGTATCCTGAATCGTGTTTGGAAGGGCATAATATATCTTCATATTAAAGAACCAACTTTTCTCAAATTCTCGTTCTTCCAACGTTGCTGGCTCTTATACTAAGGTGTCGCAAAAAAGTCTAGTTACATATAACTATTTTCTATTCTTTCGTTATCCTGGAGAACCCCTTGCGTTTTATGGGTCGAAAAGTATCGTAAATGTAACCTTGTAATATTAGTTATTACTGTGTCAAATTTCGTTAAAATCGGTTCAGTACTTTAAGCGTGATGCGTGTCCACAGGAACAGAAAGACAGACAGACAGAAATTGTAAAAAGATTAGTTTTGGCTTCTATATCGATAACGAAGTCTAGCCCGATAAAAAATTTCAAAAAAAAATTTAATGTACAGATTTGACCTTGCTACAGTTTTATTATAATATAGATAGATAGAACATAGATAAATAAATAAATCTTGTCACTTTTGTGCAGCAAACATTTTTTTATACAATGAAATAAATGTAACAACATAAGTGACAGTTTCGTCTACATAAATGTTTTATACGTGGTCGATAATTACGTACAGAAACGTCATGTAGGCGTAGCTCAGTTGTAACGTACGGTGCTTTAAATGTTTCGACGGGCCCGACGGTTCGAATCACGGTGGTCGTTTTTTTTGGTATTTTTTTTTTTGAAGTAGCATATGGAAATATAGCTTAATTTTTTAGCTAATCTGTCTGCTATATATAGCACAAAGAAAATTTACCAAAATTCGTCAAGAATATCATGAACTACATTTTTTTTACTTTCGTCCGTTATCCTGGAGAATCCCTTGCGTTTTATGAGATAAAAAGTATCCTAGATGTAACCTTGTAATATTGGTTATTACTGTGCCAAATTTCGTCTAAATTGGTTCAGTACTTTCAGAGTAATACGTGTTTAAAGGGACAGACAAACAGGCAGATCCTGGAGAATCCCTTGCGTTTTATGAGAAAAAAAATATCCTAAATGTAATCTCGTAACATTAGTTATCACTGTGCCAAGTTTCGTCAAAATCGGTTCAGTACTTTCAGAGTGATGCGCGTTCACAGGGACAGACAGACAGACAGACAGACAGACAAAAATTTTAAAAGGGTTAGTTTTGGCTTCTATATCTATAACAAAGCCTACACCGATCAAAATTTTCAAAAAATATTTAATGTACAGATTTTACCTTGCTACAGTTTTATTATAATATAGATTTGGGACGCGTTCGTTACGAATAAACAAGAAATAGGGACTACTTAAATAAACAACGATTTACTTCATTATTTGTATGCAAGTTTGATGTATATTTTTTTACGATTTTTATAAATATTACTGTCATTGACATATAAAAACACACACAGTCTCGAATAAAAGTAACGTTCAAAACCGTCCCCAAAAACTCACCGATGTATCTAAGTTTTTATAATTTTTTATGTCGTAGGTGACAAACGACCAGGTGGGTCACCTGATGTTAAGTGATCACCACCGTTCATGGACACTAACAACACCAGAGGGGTCGGAAGTGCGTTGCCACTCTTTGGGGGGAAGGGTTAGGGGAGGGAGAGGGAGCGGAGAGAGGAGGGGAGGGGAGGTGGGCCTCCGGCGCTCTCACTGACCGAACGAAACGCAACAATGCAAGCACTGTTACTTCACGTCGGTTTTCTATGAGAGGGTGTTACTACCCCAGACGAGCCGACCCATTCATGCTGAAACCAGTAATAGTTTCAGCGTGGCTCTACCACCATTGTAATGTACCATAATTATACTATAAACTTATGTTTTTGCAAATTCAACATTACGCGGATTATATAGATTTGTTTTTACAAAAAAGTGTACAAAAAGTCAAAAGACCCGACTGACGAGAGACTATTTGAAATGAGCTCTGAATTCTCAATTGTGCACTCATTTTATGCGGACGGTTTTGAGACGTTAACTGTGCTTCTTGGGTTCTTATATATCAATGACTACCGTTCTTCAAATAATCTATTCATTGACGTATATACAACGCTAATCGTAACTAATATTGTATATACAAAAGTGTGTTTGTTCATTATTTTACGTGCACGTTTTCAGGGGTACAAAAAATACATTCGGTAAAAATATACATAAAAAATTCACTAACGCGAGCGTAGCAGAGGGCAAAAGCTAGTGACAAATATTATTAATTACATTTGAAAACTCCTAATTGTAACTAATATTATAACTGCGAATAAGAGTTTGTTTGTATGTTACGCAGTTACGACTTAAATAGTCGACTGATTATTGGAAAACATCAAGGGTTACAGAAAAGTAACCTACAAAGTAGGCTACATATCATCCAGAAAAGAAGGCAGTCTCCGAAAGAGAGAAAAACAACCTGAATTGATTGACAAAGAGTTAATTAATTCTAGCGAAGCCGCGAACAAAAACTGGTTGTAATAAAAGCGAATATGTGAGGACTTAGAATCTTTCGCCAAATATCTCTAAGTAAACGTTACCATCTTAAATCACGGCAATACTTAATATAATGTGAGATTGTGACCAAATATAAAAACTTATAGTGTAAAGAAATAATAATAATTCGTCACTAGATGGCGTTGATACACACATCAACTTTAGCTAATGTCACGGCAAGGTTTTTTTTTTCGAACTGACTATGCTATTGACCCGACAGGGTCTTCACAGCTTCACCGGACTACTAATGTTCGGCCATGCATTTATTTAAATTGGTATGTTTAGCTTGAACAAGAAAAACTCAATACTCGTTTTTGCTCGCTAATTTACTCTCAATAATGTAATATGACGTATACCTCAGGAACAGTACTTTTTTATTGGCAAAAGGTGTCTTTGACTATGTGTATGAATAATTACATGATTATCAGTCGTGAGAGCGTAACAAACTTATGTTCGTAATTTTAACATTAATATAACATTTATTCACCTATCACACACAAATTTATCGTGACAAATAATGACAACACTTGCGTAGCCACGGGGAAAGCTAGTATAACATACGGAAAATATATTACATACATGTAAAGTTCACGTAAATAATGTAGGTGTAGCTTTATATAGCTATTTCTTTTAATTCTATATTCACACGAAAGCCTTATCGAATGGATATGTAAAAACGTTAACTGCCATCGCATTTCCACGCGGTTAAATAGCAATTGAGGTAGTGTAAATTTACGTGTAACATAATGTGTATACAAAGTAATTATTGTAATGTTCTGTTTTAATTGTTTAGGCCGACGATAGCATGAAAATTATTCACCAGATCAAGAGATTTCGTTTTTTGAAGTTAAACTTCTTTTGGAACGGTGTGAATTTTATGAAACGAAAATGCGCAACGAAAAAGAGATAGCTATACACGTATATATAGGTTTTAGGTTATGAGAGAATGAGATAGTATATTCCTAATTTGAAATTTCTAATTACTCTAAATATACACAAAGAGAGAAAGACTATAGCGTACTTTAAAAAAATATTCTGTGTTGTGTTTTACTATCATTATTAATATATATAAAAATATTAGATTATAATGCAGAAACCAGTTTACCACCTTTCATTCATTCATCTAATTCTCTTAAAAAATCAGAACACTAAGTTTCACTTCTACAATGTGTGAACGACACAAAACTTTTTTCGTAGCAATATCTATGGCTGATGATAGGCATAGTATAATTCAAAAATAACAGTGACCACCGAGAGGCAAACTAACTATTGCCGGTTGCCGCTGTCATGCATGAAGGACCCCATGTCATAGGAATGAAAGGACATTCCTATAACATTGTTACATGACAAAGTAACTTCATTCTATCTAAGAATAAGCGCTATGAAATCTAAAAACAACAGCGTCGCGATACCTAAATATATGATTATACTATTTGAAACTGAAACGTGAGAAACTAAAAAAGAGACACTGTGACTGGTTTACCATTATACGGTTGGTGGTAGTGACTCATGTTACTATAACTTTCTATTAAGTAGTGGTTGAGTTTAATATTATAGATTTTTTTTTATAGTAGCACGACAAAATGACTGCACTGTGCCTGATGGTAAGCACAGTACAATTCAAAAACAACGGCGACCACCGAGTGACACTTTATCCATCACCGGTCGCCGTTGTCATGCCGACCTACGAAAAGCTGGATATGCACAGGCTGATCCCGAAACGCGACCCGCAGAAGCGAATCACTATGACGGGCTTTTTCGCCATATACATGGTGGTTGCGACCCAGTCAGGCTGTAAAACCCTACCACCCCGCTTTTACCATTGCCTCGTTCGTTATTCAGCAGGGTGCACCACGTGCAGGTGAGGTTGGCTTGGGTGTCTCAAGTCTTAAATGTTATTCGACACCCTTTACACCCCAAATAACTAATTGTTATTTATAACTTCGTCTACTTTTGTAGCTTTATGAAGGACTAGCTGTTCTCGCGACTTCGTCCGCTTGGAATAGTTAATTTGGGCTAATGTTAACACGCAGCGAAAGCTCTCAAAAGAAAAAGAATGATTTTGAAACATTCTTCATTGGCGCTCTGCTCCTATTGGTCTTAGCATGATGATATATAGCTTATAAGCTTATTCGATAAATGGGCTATCTAACACTGAAAGATTTTTTAAATCGAACCAATAGTTCCTTATATTAGCGCGTTCAACCAAATTCTTCAGCTTGCTTCAGTTTTATAATATTAGTATAGATTGTATTTGCGCGGACCTATAAAAGGGTTTTCTTAGTTACTCCTTAACATCAGTTATCTGCCAGTGAGAGTATCATCAAAATTTATAACTGAGAGTTAAACAATTTGAATTTTTTTTTTTTGTTATAATCTTCCTTTATGCTTTCATCTGCACTTAGTAAAAAGGTGTTATATCGACATTGCAAATATACTCTTCAATTTTTTTAAATCCTTTGTTTTTATTTATGGACCAATTTGCGAACGGCCGCTATTCGTATATAATACATAAAAGCCTAGAATAATTTACATAATCTTATTTTCAGTTTGATTCAATTGTATTTTTATTGGCACTCTCTTTTACGGACTAAGTCCGAGCCTTAATTCAATTTTTATCACTTTGTTCAGCACTTTTTATTTCTTGAATATCACTATTTGTAGATACACGCTAGGTCTTAATTTT
Source organism: Antheraea pernyi (assembly GCA_015888305.1). Classification (NCBI taxonomy): domain Eukaryota; kingdom Metazoa; phylum Arthropoda; class Insecta; order Lepidoptera; family Saturniidae; genus Antheraea; species Antheraea pernyi. The sequence continues at coordinate 384,283 of MU158805.1, read as the reverse complement.
ACTTGATGCTAAGGCTAACCTATGCCTATTCACTTTTCGACGAACACTCCTAAATTATATACCGTCATGAGGACAGCCTGTTGAGGAGGAGGAGAGTTGCTTCCACTTCTTAGCTATACGTAAAATCTTGACATCATCAACAGAGATCTGGTAAAATGAACGTTAATTTTGATGGTAAGTACGCTATTATACAGGAGCAAGGGTGACAACGCAAATATAGACAAGCTATTACTGATCGACACGCTTATGATGGTTCACAAAGAGCTCTACAGACGAATAGATTGATTCCAAAACGCGACAAATTAACGAGTTACTTTTCTTTCAATTTTGATTTTTTTCGATATCGTGAAAGTGATAGTCACAATACGAATCACTTCTCTTCCCCTTGTCGCATTGCATGAACATATTATTACAAAAGTTAGCCATGTTATGATTTAGATGCAAGTAAGAGAGTCACAGTAATTTCAAACTCCGATAAATGCCTTGAGATTAATCACTATATGCTTGACAAAGTCATCAAACGATTTGATAACACACTCCTCCATCCAGACCAAAAGATCGAAGGGTCATATACGAAGAATGTTATAAGGTACTAAAAGCGTAAATTTCTTCGAATTTAAACTGAGGCATTCTTGAAGCAAATGTTTAAAATTCGGCACAGATTTACAAAGAGTTATTGTGACGAATTGGTAACGTATCAGTTGAGTACAGATCCACATAAGTTTGGTCACCAACTACACGCTTAAGCCATTGTTTACTGTTATACCATTTAATCTGTGGTACTCTTGATACTAACTTACAAGCCATCCGGGTAATAGTTATGCACTAAAGAGTGTAAACTAAAAAATAGTCATAATACCGCCTTTATCACCATATGCTTTGTGGCCAATGGGTATATACAGGCTGTTCCCGAACGTAATACACCTAAGATGTTACGCCTGATGTACAGGGTCGAAATTAAATCTTATAAAATTAGAGTGTCATCCGCAGCCTAAATTCACATTATTTCTTAGTTTCTATTTCACTCACTTCGGTCATATTCATGGTTTTGCTGAACACTACGTCGTATTTATTGGTGAACACTAAAATACCGTACACTTTTTAACATTTCACATAAATCGAGTTATTAAAATTCAGCGGCACGTATATCAACAAAAAAGCGGCTTCGAATTTAAAATATCGTACTGTTAAAATATTAAATCGCCGCATAGAAAATATATTTCGAAGTCTACGTATAAATTCCGGTTTTTATTTGGATTAAATGCATCGAAAAACGTCCAGTTTATTAGAAAATAAAGACATGTTTACATAAAACCATGCTCGCCTTGAACGAAGCATGGGGAATTTATTCAAGCAATGAATTCAAATCATACGCTCTGGTGAATATTACGAGTATCTTATGAACACCATCTACATCTTCCGTGTAAAATATAGTGGAACTTACCTTTAAATTAACCTTGGAGGATTACAGAATATATAAAAAATATTGATAACTCTATGGCCACTATTTTATTTATATTTACTTTATTTTTGTGTATAAAATTGTATCGAATTTACATTTGTAAGGATTTTATATGTAAAAATATTATATATATAAATAAAAATTTGTAATAACGTACTTATAAAAATATATAAATTAGAAAATATAATTTTTAATCCAAAATATTATTTCAATTTTAAACACATAAAATAATATTTTTCAAAGAGTTATAGAAATTATTAGAAACCTGCTTAAAATCATGACATGGCACACCCGATGAAGAGATTACGGAAAATTTTCCGAGTTGACAATGAAAACGTCCAACAAACGGCCAAAGTTATTGTACTTAACGAAACACTTACCATTATTTCGAACCATCAAACGGTGCGGCCAATGTGATAACACAGCACCACAGAACACAACATTCGTCGTACTTCACATCGAAAATTATCCTTTAATTTTCACAACAAATAAAATTCACCTCACTAATAAACACAGTATAATTTTATTTTATTTTTTTCTATGCCATAACACGCGTACGAAAAACGGGCGTAGTCGAGCCGCGACGTTAGCTACGGTACTGCCGCTACGGCGCTACGAAAGCTCACGATCCGCGGCGGAAACGCACGAAAGCGCTCGGTACCCAGCCGGGGCAGAATTCGCCCAGTCTTTCATATTTTATATCGGTCGGTGAGAGCGGAATTACGGAGTTTGCTCCTGTAGATTTTTATAACATAACGGAACCGGGTGGCGTTCCCTTTTCAAAAGATATTTTTTGAGCCGATTCAGGGAGAATTACTGCAGGGACTTATTTTTTTTTAATCGTCATTAATAATTAATTTGAATTATTATCAGTGGCTACGTGTAAAACATATTCGTAAATGTCATAATAGGCTATTTGTAATAGGAATGTAATTTACTATCTTTTGCTTGCGGATTCTCTGGCGTAAATAAATGTTAGACCTATCTAACGATAGGTATAACACATAGAGACCTATAATTTACTGTTTCTATTTATCAATAGTATGACAAAATATACAATTTACAATTTTTTTTTCAATCGATAATACTGAAACTTGTGCATACGAAAGAAAAATAAATAAAATCGATTGAGAAATAGAAGAGAAAAAGGTAAAAATATAAATAACAGCATCACATATATATTTAATATATTTAACATATATTATATATTTTATTTTATATATTTAAAGACATATATAAACTAGCTTTTAATGGTGGTAGAGCCACGCTGAAACTATTATTGGTTTCAGCATGAATGGGTCGGTTCGCCCGGGGTAGTACCTCCCTCTCATAGAAAACCGACGTGAAGTAACAGTGCTTGCATTGTTGCGTTTCGTTCGGTCAGTGAGAGCGCCGGAGACCCATCTCCCCTCCCCTCTCCTCTCTCTTCTCCTTTTCCCTCCCCTAACCCTTCCCTCCGAAAGATGGCAACGCACTTACGACTCCTCTGGGGTTGTTAGTGTGCATGGATGGTGGTGATCACTTAACAGCAGGTGACCCACCTGTTCGTTTGCCACCTATGACATAAAAAAAAAAAGCACCGGGTCACGACTTCGTCCGCGTTAGTCCTTACTAATATTATGAGTGCGAAAATAACTCTTTCTGTCTGTCACGCTTTCACGCCAAAACTACTAGGCCGATTTAAATGAAATTTGGTACACTGATAGCCAAGAGCATGGGAAAGGACATAGATTTAATGCGAAAAAAGAGTTGTAAGGGGTTGAAAGGGCGGATGAAAAGTTGTATGGAAAAGCTTGAAACTTATATTTTAGGCTGTTGATTCGATATAAATAAATATGACATTCAAAGCTTGCAAAGGTTTTACCCTCAAAGGTGTAAAATAACAATAAGAAATAGGAGATGAAAGTTTGTATCGAAATATGTAAAGTTTCACTCCGATTTGAAAAATTCTTTCAGTATTACATAGCTCATTTATAGAGGAAGGTTATATATCATCACGCTAAGACCGATAGGAGCAGAGCACCAATGAAGAATGTTTTAAAATCGTTTTAGAATCGTTTTTCCTCTTGAGAGCTTCCACTGCGTGTTAGCCTTAGCCCAAAGTAACTATTCCACACAAACGAAGTCGCGAGCAGAATCTAGTTTACAATATAAAACTTAACAGTAAAATCTAGTGCCATTTGGCGGCGAGCTATAGTAAACCAGATATCATGAAAACTTTCGCCATTAAACACATGCCCGTGCGCCAGTTTACTATGTATTCGGTCAAAAGAGATTAAACTAATGAATATCATCAATCTACAATTTGCCGGATAGTAAGTTCAAACACAATTTCAAGCCGGTTTTTATGTCAAAAGGCCTATTATAGGGTGGATCACATGAACGGTGGTGATGCCTGAAAACAACACCCCTCAGTATATCCGCTAAAGACGATTGTAACTACAACGCATAATGGATATATGCATTTTTTTTTACATTGTGCCACGGCAAAATGAATGCACTGTGCCTGATAGTAAGCACAGTACAATCCAAACACAATGGCGACCACCGAGAGAGAATCTATCCATCGCCGGTCGCCGTTGACATGCCGTGAAAAACTGGATATGCACAGGCTGATCCCGAAACGCGACCCGCAGAAGCGAATCACTATGACGGGCTTTATCACCATGGCGGTTGCGACCGAGTCGGGCTGTAAAACCCTACCATCCCGCTTTCGCCATTGCGTCGTTCGTTTTTCAGCAAGGTGCACCACGTGCAGGTGAGGTTGGCTTGGGTGTCTCAAGTCTTATGATGTTATTCGACACTCCTTCCACCCCATTTTTTTTATTAAAATTTATGTATATAAAGATATATTCTTAGATATAAATAAAATGATAATAAATGCTTTTGAGTGCACACCTTTCAAAAACTACTAAATTAAATTCGATCGTTTCTATTTTAATGTTACGTCTTAAATATTTGGTCCTTATATTAAAAAAAAGATATTATAATAGCTTTATTTAATATAACATTATTAAGGTTTTAAGCTACTATGATTTTTATAGGCACTACGCTAACAACGACCTGCCAATTGGGTACAAAAGTGTACGTCATGCGTAGGAGAGGGGAAATATACGTATAATTTTTTGTTTTAAATGTTGCTACCAAAGTATATTTCTACTTTCAATTGTTTTATGTTTATTTCACTGTACATAAATATATCTTCTATATTATAATAAAACTGTAGTAGGGCCAAATCGGTACAATAAATATTTTTTGAAAATTTTGATCGGGTTAGGCTTTGTTTTCGATATAGAAGCCAAAAATAACCCTTTTAAAATTTTTGTCTGTCTGTCTATCTGTCCCTGTGAAAACGCATCACTCTGAAAGTACTGCACCGATTTTGACGAAACTTGGCACAGTGATAATTAATGTTACAAGATTATATTTAAGAAATAACATATTCCATTTTATTTAGAGATTTACATATTGAGATTTCATCGTAAACAATGAAAAACGATGATAAACGTAGACATATGACTTGGAACTGATGTCATCTTGAATACATCCGCTTATAACAGGCACTTCCACAATTATCGCTGTCTTTATCATACAGCCAGTGTTCCGCTAAACTATAGCTATTGCAAAGTTATTCTATACATATCATTTTTAATTTACTTCCTTTGATGTCTAAGTAAAATAATATTAAAATTATAGCTATCATAACATGGTTTGAACATACTTTTTTATATACAAAAAATAGCATCGGGCACATTATTGTTAATAACAAAAATCTCTGGCAATAATATTCTAAATAACATTCTAAAATTATATAAAGTTCAATATTTTTCCCTGTAAAGGTTCGATATGCACAAATATGCGCAACGTTTACCGGCAGCCAGGTAGCCCGCACGCTATTTGGAAGAACATAAAGATATATAAAAAAACTGACTTATTGAAGTTCGCTATCGAAACCATTGCCTAGTTCTTAGACAAATAGTTACAGCAAGTGACAGCTGACACGTTGTGGTCACATCTTTTTAATATTTATAATTTTCTTCAATACAATGAAGTATGTAAAAGTTTTAATACAAGTTGAAAATAGTTATGATATCATTCAGTGTTCAATATATCATTATTTATTTTATGAATATATTTTATCGTTTAATTTACAATTGAACTCTATCAACTTATTTTATAACGTAAACTATACTGACTGTATAGTAAACGTCTACAAAAAAAGGGAAAGGAACTTAGTACCAACTGGGGATCCAAAGAACTCTCAAGCTTTTTTTACATTGCCTCCAATGTATGTAGGTTAGTTTTTATTTTAATTGAACCCGTAGATGATGCTACAAACGGGTTGTAGGTTTATTTTGAAAGATTTCTCACATACCATCTGGGTAACACTCAAACATATGTTTGAGTGAGTCCCTTGATAGTTTGAATTTACAATTGGAAATGGTAGGTGTGGCTGCAATCGGGTTTTAGGTTTATTAAAAATTTTCGCTATTAAAAATACAATTGCAACCGGTGATATCTGATATGAAGTTGCACGGGTCAGCTAGTTGTTAATATAATACAACAGTGCAAACAATAGCACGGGTATCAGTTACTATACAATAAAACATAAGTCAGAATGAATATCTTCCCGATGCTTCTGGGTGACTAGGTTGTTTTTCGTATATAACGAACAGCATCAAATAGGTTAGAAAACAAATGAGTGCGTGTAACCGTCACACGCAATTGAAGTAATACTTCTTTGGCGTTATAAGAGATGGCGATTAACTGAAAAATAAATACATCATATGAGAAATTAAAAAAGCATTTATTGATGATGTAACACTAGTAATATATACATTTGTACATATATACATATATTATATACATTAGTAATTTAATTCGTTACTTATGATAATAATCTGTTCATACTGTTCTATATTTTATTTACTTTGTGTAACAGTACGTAAAGGATATAAATAATAAACATGTTTATCAGAGACAAGTTCATTTTCGTGTGATTATAACCGTGATAATGATTTCCTTATTTGCGAGTACTAAGTATTTATTTGAACAAACGTTCCGCATTTCCTTAAATAAAGCAGTTTTTTCGTTTGTTGTTACACGGCGAAATGACGATGTTGTACCTGATTAGAATCTGTTCACAACTCAGTATGTAACTTCTACTGACAACTGTTGATTAGGTATGTACTGAAATGTGAATAAATACATGAATCCTAACTAGTTTAACTTCCCAACGAATATTATAAACGCGAGTGTCAGTTTTTCTATTTATTTTTAAAGTTCTTCTTTAAGCGTATTGAGCGGCATTTTTTGGCAGGAGATAAATTTAATATAGATAATGATTTCGCGTTATGACACGCTAGTAAGTGTGACCAAACGTATTGCGCTTGCGTTGCTTGCGGCAGACTAGCGACGCGTAGTATAGGAACCTGTGTACATCCAATATTGATATTATGGAGCCCATTATATGTTTGATTAATTAATAAAATGTATAAGATATATATAATTATTGCTCGGAGAGCCAATAGATGTGCAAATCAGAATAAAGTTAAATTTACAGATCATGAAATTTAATTTTTAAATTATAATTGATTTATAAATTAAAAAAAGAACACAGTTATTCCATTGTCTAGAGTTTTCACTTCTATCTATAGTCCTTATAACGGCCTTATTTTTTTTTTATTACGCTTTCACGCCTATCTACTCTACCAATCGTTATCCAGAAAAAAAGTACCATTCCCGAGTGTTAGGTCAAATTTACACAAACATGAGCGAGCGTATAATTTATTCATACTTATTAATATGAAAATCGTCATGCCATTTATAATAGAATAAACTATTAAATCGAAATTACACATAATTAAAATGAAATAGAATTATGACAGAATTAATTAGGTAATATAGAATAAATTAAATTAATGTAATTTGAATAGAAATAAGATCAAATATCAGACCCCGCTTAATTATATGAAATAACGATGCTCCTAAATTGTAATTAACTGATATCGAAATAGGAGGTTACTGTATTCAGCTATATATTTTTTATGTATTTCAATCGATATCTTCGTCAATTGTGAAACGATTTCAATATTTCTTTTTTATTTTAATTGGTCATTTAATTATGAAGAAAATACCGTTTTGGAGATAGCATTGCAGACAAAGCCTCGGTTAATAGCTAGTCTAATTTAAAATAGCCGAAGTAACCCGCTGTAATTTCAGCTATTTGCGAGTGAAATTCCAGTGAAAATCGGTCCAGCCGTTTCGGAGATTAGCCCGAACAAATAGACAGACAGACAGAGACCGACAAAAATTTTAAAAATTGCATTTTTGTTATCTGTTTCGTGTATACTTTCGTACCCAATCAGTAAAATATAAATATTTTGATATTACTTCCACACACTTCATTTTTATTATATGTATAGATATAGACATTTAACACTAAACAAGGTCTATGACTTCGTTTTTCGGAGAATGATGTTATTGGTTTCTTACGGTATCTTTTGGATTACTGTGTCTCTAGGAAATTTAGTTCTCAATTACTAAAGTCACTAGGCACGTACCACTTGTATAGTCTGCGTCAAACTGTTTGACCGTTCAAAAACAAATGTGCAGAATACAAATTTTGATACCAGCGGGACGTGAAAGAGTTGAAGGGGGAGCAGGATCACCCGCGCTCATACCTCGTCCTTATGACACCCACGCTGACACTTATGTCATTGTCAGTGCTAGTTGCAGTACAGTCGTGTTCACAATAGTTATATTGTTGTCGTTTACACGTTGTTATTTTGTTTGTTGTTACTTGTTATTATAAGTTATTAATGGAAAACCCATCCACTTCGAAAAATGAAGTTTCAATCGAAGGCGTTGCCCTATTATAAATAAATGTTTATTACAAATAATTTGTTTACTACGAATGTAATTCATTCGCAATAAGAATATTCTATCGAAACACATAATACCTAAATAGTATATACTACAAGATATACCTTATAGATCATCATATATATTAATACGTGAAGCCCAAATTTTGTATACCTTTTTGAGAGAAATGCGCGAACGGATGAACGTGAAACTTGGCATAGTTAAGGTTTATATGGAGGAGAAGTGCAGAAAGCTATTTATTTTATATAGAATGCATTAGAAGTACATTAAATTAATTAAAATATGCATTACTCACACTACTGCTTCAATTTTACACATGTAAATAAAAAAGACATTTTGACATCTGTCAATAAAGGACTTCAAAAATGGTTGTGAAGGAGGTTGCTATGCTCGACTGTATGTATTATTTTACTCTTACGTTCCAATTACCCCTTTTTCATTCACATTCAACTTTAAAAAATCAATGAACTATGGTCGAATGTCGACCACTGGGCGCCCACTAGTATAAATAAATACTGTATAAGGCGAATCATTCGATTATAGTACGCGATCACCCAAACCAATCTAGTACGTAATTAAATGTTATCTGAAGTTAATAATAACTGACAAATACATAATGTGACGAACTGTTAATATTTTAGCTTTATCTATTTCTTTATTGTTCGGCTACTATTGTTCATTTATATTTTTTTACTTATATTATTATTCTAATCCTTTAAGCTATTTTATATATATATGTATATTTCGTATGTATGTATATTTTTTCTCAATTCAAATAAACAGGTTTACGTTAATTAGCTGCCAAAGCATGTACAATACCTTACAATCGGAGTCATATCTTCGTTTCACATACAACATTTTCTGAAGGGAACAATGTGATGGTTATACTGCCATATCCCTATTACTTAATATAATAGGCAAATATACATTTGAATCTTGGTTATTAGAAACATAATATATTATATGTATAATCGAGACTACTTAAAGACTAATAAATGTAAATTTTAAATTCCTATAATAATATTTTGACTTTGTTTTGTATTAACCTCTTGACTGTACTATGCGCAAGACCGAACTTAAGGCTACATTCAGAGTGACCAAAAAGTTAAACGTGGGCTATAAATTAATTTTAAAACTGTTAACATGGCCAGTACGAGAAAAACGTGTTTTTGATACCTGCAATAGAAAAAGGACTAATGAAAAGTGATGATGCAAACTCTTTAGAACGAGAAAAAAATGTCAGGTCACTTAAATTCTGTTATAAAGAGTTTACAGTGTATGTGCGTACATAGCTTATACAAAAGTTATTAAATAAAATAAAATGTTAAAAAATGTTACGCGCGCCCCGTTCGCAATGAGCCTCGCTCTACGACCGCGCTGTGCATAACAAACGGAATCATCCGGTTCGTCGACAATAAACCTTATATTCACATTGTTGCAAAATTAATTGCCTTTTATGATATGAGCCGTTCACAAGTAATGGCTTGAAACTTTTCGAATAACTTTTCTACAGTTTATTTTTCAACAAGGTAATTGCTCGCTTCCCATTTTCATTCGACTTTTGATAAATTATAATCTGAGGTAGTGAGCTCATGTTATTTTCTGATAGTTCGCTTTTACGATCCTCTCACTAAAATTTGTATGAAAAGCATGCTTATGTTTAAGTAAGTTACTTGAGGCGCCTGGGAAGACATAAACACACAATAAAATACCAACGTCACTTGTTGTTCCCAGGTGGTCACGAGAACCGGTGTTTCCAACACTCTACCCAACACAGTGCTTACCTCCACCACTTTTCGTCAAACAAAAATTTTGCTGATCAGAATTTCATAGCCACTAAGATAAGGTAAGAAGTTTCACTTAAAAATACAATCAATCTTAAATATAGATGTGTGGTTACTGACCACACCGTGATCAAATAGTTACAATGAAAACCTCACTTAACAGAAGTAACCAAAAATGGGAGTGTGATCAAAAAATAACTGTACATTCGAAGTAAATCCGACCTGCATTAAGTATGGGGGACGATTCTCACGATGCTACGGTAATGACGCGAGCCCAAATTCCTCTTACGGTGTTGGCAGCCGGCGTGTGGGAATGGTATAACCAAATACAATAAATGTAAGTAATTGGTAATAGCCCGTCAATTCATCCAAGTAAGTTTCAATATAAACCGTAGTAACAACAAAATAGATAGAAAATGCAATTTGATTGTTCCCATGCAGTATCATGATATAACAAGTTAACGAATATTTATATTGTGCACTAATTGAGCCCTAGTTTTGGAATCAAATGTTTGTATTCGAGTTTGCCAAACAAAAGTTACTGGGATGTACACTTATTAATTTGAAATAACCAATATATGAATAGTACGCGTGGTAATTAAGCCTCTTATAGTCTTAGATTGGGATATTTAATTATCAATAGGAAGTTTAATAGAATAATAAGTAAAATTAAACTTAAACGTTATATATCTTGTCACATTTTGTTTACCGAATGTTTTTATTTTCGTGCTGTAATTACGTGTGATTTTTTTTTAGTATTTTATAGATTTAGGCCTTTTATCACAATTGCATCTGATGTTGAATCACGATATGGTCGCCAAATCTAGAGGGGGGCTGGCTCTCAGATGTAGTTACCAAAACACACCAGCAAATGCTCGGTGATAAATTTTCATTTTGGTGGTGGTGGACTTAGAAAAAGCCTTACCATCATGGTTTCACCACGATGTTCTCCTTCACCGGAAGCTCCAAGACAGTCGCAAGGATTCGAACCAACGTCCATTGACGATGTGTCCGAACAAGCTGTCAGCTAAGTCATCATCGCTTCAAGATTATGAGTACATTTACAAAATCAGAACTGTGGTGCTACTCAACTGTATTGCAGCATATAGCTGAATAGGGGTGCTGTTGTTGGGCATTTCTAATTAATGTAATCCACTTTTACGTATGATTCCTTTGTACTGCCACGTTGTAAATTCCAACGGTGTATGTATCCAATTAACCCACATAATTATTTAATAATAACAACATACACATTCCACAGACCAGCTATACCGAGCGCTAGCAAGTAAGTGCTGACGAAGAGCACATGGACGACGCGTGTGCATCGCCACTTAGAAACAGCCAGGTGGGGGAAAGTGCTGACTCCAACCACGAGGCACCAGGAACGTGGTTATGTGACCGCGCGCCGTAACTTCGATATACACATCGATTGGGTCATTAGTTATAAGATTTTCTATTCAGTATTTTTATGTAATTCTTTCTATTAATAAGTTTATGTTTTATAATTCGGTTTTTTTAGTTCTCCGGTTGCATTATTTTATTAGACTGGTAGTAAACACTTATCTGTGGTTAATGTGGTCATTTTCTACTTGGATTAATAATCTATGGCTGAGTATTGTTATTCTCAGATTTTACTTTGCATTAAATTGTACCAAAATAAAATAAAATAATTGCTTTTAGTATAGATTTTATAATTAAGAAAATATTAAATCATTACAGCCTGAAAATATTACAACTGCAACCGTTTCAATTTGTTAATTAATCGGGGGCGTTCGCGTCGTCGGCTTATCAAGTGTATTTGCGATCGACCTCTTTTTCCTGATCTGAATTCGCAAGTGTAAGGAGTTTTTCTCTCCGTTGCGCTCAGGTGTTGGTGTTGTGAGGCGAGACGTGTAGCGTCTCATTTGTAAGTAGCTTCTTGCTTTAGTCTCGAGCTCCTGCGGGACTGTTGCCGCATTGTACGGCACGTTCATCCCGTTCTTCATATAAACCCCGGTTTTCGGAGTTTTTTTTATATAGGGGACTCCTACCTAAGACTACCTAGTACATACCAAACCCTACGTGAGAGTAGTTGAGCCTGCCGAGTTGGACAGCCGGCCGACTGCAGCAAGTATTGCGATGCTCTAGTGACCTACCAGTCCGGACGGCCGCCAGCACTAGATTTGCCTCCGGTGGTGCATTCGTGGTTCCCGCTGTGTTCCTGTGTTCATGGCAGGAACCCCGTGGTCCAGCTAAATCTACCCTCCTATTTGCAGATATTCTTCTACTATAATTTTATATTGACCTTCTTTTTCTTTCTTGTATTTAATTAAAATTAATAGCCTTGATTTTCCTACCCCTTGAGATTTCCATATTTAAATTTTTGTATTTATGTATTAGTTATATTTGTTGTTCAAATTATGAAACCTATCTTACTGCATCCTATGGTCTTATTTACTCTAGGGTTGCAGTGTCTTAATACAATGAGCTCGCATCCAAGCACATCTCCATAGATATATTTGACCATGGAGCTTTTAAATTCAAAAGGGCAATTAAACAACATGAAGTAAATTATATTTCTTATTCTTATTCTTAATTATATTTGCTATCTTGTTTTCTTTTCCATACGTTAATTCTATATTGTTTCTTTTTCAAATGTTTCTCAACATTTACTGTTACATAATTTTAATTTGTCATTATTATTAATAAATATAAATAATATAAAAATATTATCGATGGGATAAAGCGTTCTAAATGTTCAGTTTAGTTTACTCCTTCTTATTACTTTTATTATATTATTCATTGGGCTCTTGACTGTTCCATTACCCACATTAAAATATGTATATGTGTATTTTTTTAAATTTACTTTGTAACCGTGATATGTTCAACAATAAAAACATTTTGTTATCTTTGTTTTTCTTTCTCTTCTTTATTTGTATTTTAGAATACATTATATTGTAAGGTGTACCATAATTGTACTGTTTAGAATAAAACAAGATGAACGAGAGAGATAAGGCGGTTGTTATCATTCTTCACGAGAATCTGCACGAGTGCCTTATCTGACATGTCGATCTTACAAACCCACGCATAGTTCATAATAGCGTTATATTCATTATATAACGGGATAGGTTTTGACGCATTTGCGATATACGTTTTTGAGTTACGGCCGTGAGGAATTTTCTAAAGAACTTTTGACTAGCTACATCGTAAAGTGTATTCATTTCAAATTATAAATCTGTTACAGTTTGTATGGGACCTCTTGTAAAAAATAAATAACGGATGAATCACCGAGTGTGGGAAGCAGAATAATGGACTTCTAAAAATAGTCCCATTCGAATTTTCTCGAATCTTTCGAATCTCGACATTAGAAGACTTGAAATATTTACAGTCTTTTAAATATTTACAGTCTACTTTTTAGAAAGGTATAATATATAAACGCACCACAGTGTGCCCGAGATTCGTTCTGTTCTGGACACCAGAGCAAATACGAAGGGAATACACAATGAAGAAAATATTATAAAACAACATTCTTTTGACGCAAACGACATTTGATTTACATTCGGATATAACCATACGTTAAATACGTTTCCCGAGCAAAGACACGAACTGAAACCCTGTTCACGCGAAGACTTATACTATCAGAAAAAAACAGTAGAGAATCAAATGTGCTGACATGCAGTATATCACTGTTATTTGACCATTCGGCTCCTAAGACTTATGGTCACATAACTTAGTAGATTAATAAAATTGATGTATTTCTTAAACCAGTAGAATAAATCATTTAAAAAAACGGAATAATATAACTTAGTAGTAGGGCTCTTTCTAAGTCCGACTGCTTAGCTTTTTTTTATGTCATAGCCGGCAAACGAACAGGTTTGTCACCTGATGTTAAGTGATCACCACCGTCCATGGACACTACAACACCAGAGGAGTTGCAAGTGCGTTGCCACCCTTTAGGGGGAAGGGTTAGGGTAGGGAGTGGGAGAGGAGAGAGGAGAGGGGAGGGGAGGTGGGCCTCTGGCGTTCTCACTGCCGGAACGAAACGCAACAATGCAAGCACTGTTATTTCACGTCGGTTTTCTATGAGACTACCCCGGGCGAGCCGACCTATTCATGTTAAAACCAGCAATAGTTTCAGCGTGGCTCTACCGCCATAAAATCTACTACCACTCTCAAGTTAAAAAACTGTCGCCAAGCACCGGTTCGTATGTTCTGGCAGCTGAATTTGAGAGCCAGACTCTCTCTATGTTTAGCGTGTTTATTATCTTTGACCATATCGTCAATTAATATCAGATGATATGACGTTCAAATGCTAAAACCTGTAAATTATAAAACATAACATTATAATAACCTTGATTTTTTTTTAACTACATTAAGTAACGCGGTACATAAAAATTATCTTTATTAAAAGTCTTGAGAATCGTCATAGCCTTTGTTAATTGGCGGATCGAAGTTAGTAGTCATTTTTATTTCTGGATTTCATCAGGCTAATTATACCTTGACTATTATTAAAAAAATTAACACAATTAAAACCAGTAACTCATATATAAACACTACATAAATTCAACCTAGATTATTATTAAAAAATGAATAAAAAAAATTGGAAAAACGTAAAAAACAAACTTTCAGTGATTTAAAATTTTCATACCGTGTTTTTCATACGAGTTGTTAGTGTAGAATGAAAGTTGAGAACAGTGTCAGAAGTTTGTTTATGATTTACTATTTGCTCTGTAATAAGTTACGTTATTATAGAAATATTATGAACTTTATGCCAATTACTAGCTCTTATGGCTTCACTCGTGTTAATTTAGAATTGACATCGTGAATAGGTTTTTTTAGGGATTAAAACCACCCTGTGTCTTTTTCTGTACTTCTGGGAATGTATATATATAACTTTATAATGATCGTTGAAGTAGTAAACGTGTGAAGGCATAATAGACGAATAAACTCACATTAGGACAAGTAACTAGTTATGCACGCGGCTTTCCACGTTTTTTTTATTTTTGATTATGGCGTCGTATCTATTATCAGATAAAGGACTTTCCATAGTATTATTTTGGCCACATATCATAACGCTGTTTCTTAAACAAACTAACATAAAATTGGTATATAAAGACAAAAATATAATTTATTAGCGGGCCCGGCGGGCCTTGTCCCGCCCTGCTCATAAAAAACTTTGACAAATTATATACTAAAACCTTCTCAGGAATCACTTTATCTACTGTTGAAAACCTCATGAAAATTTGTTCAGCAGTTTTTCAGTTTATCGCGAATAGACAGACAGACAGACGTGGTAGAGGATTTTGTTTTTAACCGACTTTGAAAAAGAAGGAGGTTACTACGTTCGGTTGTATGTATTTTTTTATGTTATACTATGTAATCATTAAATAAAATTAAGTACAAAATTAATTAAAGTAGAACATATCAACTAAGCGCGATTAAATTCTTACACAATGGACGTAGGTTCGAATCCTTACAACTGAGCCGGAGCTCACAGTACGCGAAAACATACCGATGAAACTTTTCATTTTCCAATTACTAAGTTATGATTAAAAACGCAATTTTAATACCCTGAATCGAATAATTTCCAGTAACATGCCTACGATCCGAAAAAATGTTTCACTTGCGTCTTGCATAAAACCAAACAAATTTTTATTATTATAGAGATTTTATAAATACCTTTTTTTATCTAATAACCATTGTCCCAAAATGTAAACTTCTCTATAGAGCTGACTCATTTACAAGGTCACTTTTGGAAAGTCTACAAAAAACTCGATTCCACCTCGCCAAACTTAGTTATCCGTGGCTCTGTTACGGGAGGAAAGTGAAATTTTCCTAACAGAATGTACAAAAGTTAACTGCTTAAGTTGAAGTGGTGTCTGTCCTTTGAAATTTCATTTACTCTGTGTATAGAGAAAATTTTAAACAAGGTACGCTTTAAAATAAACCCTCAGGTGATGTAAGTTCATTTATAGTAACTATTATTTACCATTCATCTGTATCATGGTAAGTATTTTGAAGAGTTCATCATCATCATCAGCCTGTAAGAGACCCACTACAGGGACACGAGCCTCTTCCCGAAAGTAGGTATGGCCATAATAACCACGCCAGCCCACAACGTATTGACGATTTCAAACTCTGAGAAACCCACGCTTCTATGTTTTTCCACATACAAGAACATTTCTCAGGTTCAGGTTTCCTCACGATGTTTTCCTTCACCATCAGCCGATAGTATTACCAATTCAAATTAGCATATGTACGCGAATTCCAAGAAATTCGTTGGTACATGCCGGTGTTCGAACCTGCGGACATCGAAATGATATTTCATCGGTCAAAGCACTATATCATCGCGATTAAACACTATAGAACTACGCGGGCGGTTACGCGTCTCCACAGATTCATATTAGCAACCATCCTGGCAAGAACGAAGAAATTCAAAAACTCTTATAACCGTCCGTCTGTAAAGATGTGGAATCGCCACCCAGCCAAGACGTTCTATCCCTCTTACGACCTGATGTCCTTCAAACGAGGCGTGAAGAGGCACTTTTGCTATTTAACAATGACAGTCACCGTTATTTTTAAACTATAACGTACTTTCCATCAGGCACTGCGTAGTCATTTTGCCGAACTAGTATTTAAAAAAACTGCTTCTTTAGTGAGTCAATTTTATCCATAATTAAAAGCATCTAATATATTCGATGAAAGTTTTCTCACATCGTTACTGAAGATGAGAGGTTCACGAGGCAGAGTATTCACTATGCGTATCTCTTTTAATTGGGGCTTTCATCAATAGGTCGGTACGTGCTTGCGGTTTGTACATCAGTGCTTGTCTCCGTTGATTCATAGTTAACCCATTGGGTACGCATAACTATAGTGCAATGAGAACCTTTAGATATCGTATCTTGTCTCACACTACTAACCAATAGTGACAGACAATGCTCAATACGTATAACATCGAAAATATTATTCGCTGGTAAGGAATACTACACCGTGTTACTTTAAATAGAAAAACCCAGAAAATATTTGATAATTTTTTTTATAAAATAAGACGCAAATAGAGTTATAATAATTATTGTAGTATCTAGTTATCTCTAAGCAAATATGATTGCAAACCCATTTTTATGTCATAGAAGGCAAATAAACAGGTGAGTCACCTGCTGTTAAGTAATTACCACTATCCATAGACCCTAGCAACACCAGGGGACTCGCAAGTGCGTTGTCAGTCTGTGTTTGGGGGGCGGGGAAAGGAGGGAGTAGAGGGAGGGGGAATGTGGGCTTCCGGCACTCTCACTGACCGAATGAAACGCAACAATGCAAGCACTGTTACTTCACGTGAGTGTTTCTGTGGGTAGGGTGGTAGTACCCCGGGCGAGCCGACCTATTTATGATGAAAACAGTAATAGCTTCATCGTAGCTCTACCACTTACTAACCACTCTTCCAAGACTTACACAATAATGTGGAATTCGTCAGGATTAGATTATAACGGTTCACATTCTAGTGTCTATTGCTAATTATGTATTCCTTATATACTATTTACAATAGCCGCATGTTGTGATGGCCGTTTTGATGATCTTATCATCGAAGTTTTATCCAAGGTATTTTTTTACATGTAGCTTAAATGGAACTAACGGTCCTCAATTTATTTCTTAATTTTGCAATGTGATATTGTTCTTATTTTTCCGTACGATTCGACGAGACGAAGCTCAATATATAGGCTAATAAAATAATCAATTTGAAATATAATTAGGAGACTATTATAATAATGGATTATATTTTAATACACTATTTAAAATATATGTAAAACTCATAACAATCACACTAAATATTAAGCCGGTAAAAATAAAAAAAAAAAATATTTTGTATATAGTATAAATAGATAATGTAAAAAAAATATATTATGAAAGTTAAAATATTAAAATAGAAATAAACTTTTGTAATATACTTTTATTTCTCACAAAACATCGCTTTTGGCACGCACTGAATCAAATGTAATCTATGAAAAACTGACCGGGCTTTCATCGGTGTTTTCAGGTCATTGATTCCCTGTAAAAAGTTCGATCCCCTACTAACTCTTCCTATGATTTCATACTAGATTCCAGCCTGGATTACTTTTATTTTCAACATATGAGTTATGGTATCACGGTCAGCGTCGAACCGTGTTACATATTTGATTTATACAAATAACTTTATAAGGAATATAGTAGATTTGAGAAATCTATTACCATTATTGATTTGATTCGAGGTGTAAATTTGCTTGTGCATGACTTGGTGTTAACCCATATAAAGTGACTCACTTCAGTGTCTGAAATTCTTCAGTACGACATATAAATAGCGTGGTACTGGATCGTTCCGGCGCGGTGGTAGCGATCAGAGTGCTTATTTTATATCAGGTTTTTTTTTCAAACTTACTAAGCGCTATTGACATGAAAGGCCTTAACAGCTACTCTCGGCTTTTAAAGTGAGTGCTTAAAGCAATCAACTAAATAGCAAAATTGCAAAAACTTGCCAAAGGTGACGAATGCCGAAGTGACCAAACCTCGACTTGGGCTGTTGCGTTGAATACCACAACACGAAGCGAACTAAACTAACTATGTAAGCTAAGCTAACCACCATACATATACACTTTAGTGAGGCATATTACGCATGTCCTACTTTGTAGTGCACGAACGCGTACAGACCAAAAGAAAAAGGAAAAGTGGACCCTTACAGAACACCTGTTTACATTAGGTTGCGGCACGTGGCTATTGATATACGCAGTTTGCAAACATGTTTTTTTTTTAACTAAATTTGAGTATAGTAGACGTTTTATAGGACTCGGGTCTCTTATCTGTCTTCATTTTCAATAATAGCTGACAGAAGTAGAACAAACATTTTAGCACGCCCCGTGATTATCACTGTGCATATGACAGAAGATATAGGCTGATCGCTTTGGTTTGGTTTGGCTTTTGGTTTTTTTATCACAAAAATCATAGAAGTACAGACACGTTAGATTTACTTCCTTATTATATATATAGATGTATAGATATAGAAGATGTATGTCTATCAACTTTTTAATTACCATAATATTAGACTATACGTAATTTGGCTTTAATGGGTCGTGTGTAAAATGGTATTCTGTAATTTTTTTAAACTGAAGTATTGATTTAGACAGAATATGTTTTCGTATTTTATACCAATTCGTTATCGACTATTTTTTAAGTAGTATTGTTAATGAGAATGTGAGTTTGTTTGTTGCACTTTCAAAAAAATCTCGCAGATATCTCTTACATTCATGCAGAAAAATGTATCTACTGTTCCCGACGGATGGAGCAAATCTACTTAAATGCGACCGAAGCCACTAGCAAATGTTAGTTTATTATAATTGTATTATCAGACCGTGGTATATATTTCAAGTTACTTCTGTCAAATTTTGTCACCACTATTTATTTATTTTTTTTATTTATATTTATTTATTTATTTGTATGTCATACAATACAATGCGGTGCTGTTATATTGTTTTACAAGTAATTATAACTTATTACAGATAATATACAATATGCTAAAACGACAATAGTGAAGAGGTTGACTATAAATCATAAACTTATAAAAAATATTAATATACAATTTATCAAACTAGAACTATGGACCGCAAACTATGAAAAACTACATTAAAAATTGATGAATTCTACATATGACCGCTGCCACCCAAACTAGGTAATCCTGTGTCTCAGGTGGCAGTTAGCGCATATGTATTAGCGTACCCATATGTAGTTTATATAATACGCTAAAAGTTCTTTTTCTGTTAGTATTAAAATCGTATAAACCATTTTTGAATGATTGTAGACAAACTACAGACAATTTAATTTATGAGTATTGATTATACGCCGTCTATATTAACCACATTAGGTAGATGGCAATCCCGTTCACTATTTCCATTGCATTAGTAAAAGAAAAGTAACAAAAAATCATCATACTGTATAAGAAGTCTTTCGAGAAACATAAAAAGGTTAATTAAAATACCAGTACGCTTGTAAATATAAGCCCATATGTTTCTATTCCAAAGAGAAACTTAATTACTTATTTGTCTTGGCGGGTTGATGAGTAATTTATGGGATTGCTGTAAACAATGTTCCCCGAGGCACTTGTTGATTTATGTGGCTTGTTCTGAACTTTAGCATTTATGTTCATATTAATGCTAAAACATGTAAAGAAGTACGCGAGCTTAGCCTTTCAAGGAACGGATTAATAAAGAACTGACAAAATATCTTAGAATTATTTCTATTTTGTAGTAAGTATGTCATTTTTAACATAGCGGGCCCGGCGAACTTTGTCTCGCCTTGATAATAGAAAAAACCTTGACAATTTACCTACCTAAACCCTTCTCATGAATCACTTTATCTACTGGTGAAAACCGCACGAAAATCCGTTCAGTAGTTTTTAAGTTTATCGCGAACAGACAGGCAGACAAACAGACGTGGCAGAGGACTTTGTTTAATATATAGTGATGTGTGATATATTTATAGAAACGAAGTTCTGACAAAAAAATCTTTCTTAACTCAAAATTAATGATAGATCTCTGTAAACAGACAAAAAGACAAATGTCTATAACTAATTTAACAAAATTTTGATAATTTTTTCTTTCTTGAATCAAAATTTATTATCGATCTTTACAGAGACAAAGATTTATAAATAATTTTGTGTTAAGAAAGATTAAGAAAAAAATTATTTAGCAATTTGAAAATATTCCTATTTTTTAATTTTTAATAAATAATCTGTACTAACTAAATAGTTTATGTCTTTTATAAATTAAGGCATTAAAAAGGTTCGATGTTAATGAGGTTTATAGACAATTTCTAATTAATTTCGTAACTAAATAACAATGATAAAAAATATTTTGAATTATTACAAGGACGCTCTAGTATTACAGACTCCATATATTATTATATTAGGTATAACATGTAATCTTTCAATTCCATTAATCCTCAAACAATTCCGTCGAAAGTCCACGGCGATTAGTGTCCAGGGATAGCGGAGCTTGTTACCGAAGTTTCCATAACCGGATAACCGGATGGCCGACCGGATAACTGTGACCGTCGCACGATCGTCCGATCAATCTTGTTTATGGACCTAATGGGATAACTTGCGAGTTAGCATCCGTTTTTGTTTGTCCCGCTATATAGCCGATGGAGATTTGATTTCAATTGAGTTACGTTAGTGTTTCGAGGACATAATCAATGTAAGTGTATCTAATGGCCGGCTATAATATGTGTAACTGTATTCAAAGTATTAAAATAAATAAATATATACTAAGAATATAAGCCCGTGGAAACCAGTATACGCGACAAAACTTAAGTCTGTCCCGGTCCCGCAAGGATGTTCTAACGAAGTAAAATAAAATGGCAACTAAATAGCTGTACGTCAATCTGTCAATATTTTAGAATAACTAGGTGATAATAATATGTATTGGCGAAAGCGAATACAACGGCTGTACTACGCGAAACACGTAAGTATTTCCCAACGCAGATAACAACAGTTACCTCGAATAGAAACCCTACCTTGTGTAGCTAAAGTGAATACGAAACAAGCACTCTGTACGTGGGGAATTCAATACCAAGGATACTCAAATTGACAGCTCAACCAACAATCTATGATGCCCTGTCTAGACCAGCGACTAGATTATCATATCATGTAGGCACACATATTCCTCTGATAGAAAGAAAGAAATATTTTGTTCATAATGTATTACATAATATACAGGTATACAAGAGCGTATAAAAATGTTCATATTGCAGTATTATGAAACGGTGTCTACCTCAGCATATATTATCATAAATACTTAGCGCTGATTTTCGGCTCAACCCAATGCAAGTTACGCTGCGTAAAAAATTATTTGAGTTTAAATAATGAGATATCACTACATATTATAAAACAAAGCCCTCCGTTACGTCTGTCTGTTCGCGATAAACTCAAAAACTACAGAACGGATTTTCATGCAATTGTCACCAGTAGATAAAGTGCTTCATGAGGAAGGTTTAAGAATGGTTTATCAAGGCTTTTTAATTATCAGGGCGGGACTACGTCGTACGCTATATATAAAGAGAAAATAACTAACTTAAAAATAAAAGAGTACATAATGTATATAGGGGAAATAAATAAACGAAACTAAGATATATATGCAACACAAATTAGTTGCAAAACCTTTAATGTACAAACATTGTGAAATTATCAAAAGAAGTGTCTGTACTAATATTTATTATAATTATACAACTAGATGATTCTCCTCCACAAAATGTGACCCAGAGTAATAATTCTGTCTTGTACATACTATTAACACGTTGGTTGCCACGGGAGTTTTCGCGAAACTGACCTGGGAAGCTGTTTTGTTTTAATTATATTTTGTTATTAAAAATTGTTATTATAATAAATAGTTATAATCAAGAAGTTAAAATAATTTTGTATTTGGATGAGAAACAGGTTAAAAATTATCTTGTTATATTTGCATGTTATGAGGAGAGATGAAGACCATGTAACCAGAAAAGCTTTGTATGACGGTTGATGGATATAAGAGTAGAAGAAGACCGAAAAAAGGATAGATGGATTGTGTGAAAAATGATATGTGTGTAAAAGGTGTGATGACTGAGATGACATCTGATAGGCGAGCGTGGAAAAAGAAAACATGTTGTGCCGACCCTACTTAGGTGGGATAAGGGTAAGAAGATGATGATGATGATTTGAAAATAAGTAATGATATTTGAAACTGCGACACATAAGTAATTCATGTAAGACAAACCTGATTTTTGAAGTGAAAACCTCTTTAGGCGCGTTGAGCGGTTTTTTTTTGCAGGAGATAAACTAACGGGGAAGCCTCCGGCTCCCAGGGAGGTAGGGGCGGAGAGACGGCGTCTCAGAGAAGACGCCGTCCAAAGGTGGCAGCAGGACTTGGCGGACGAGCGGTTCGGACGGTTTACCGTAGACGCCGTCCGCCCGGTCCTGCGGGAGTGGATGTCCAGGGAGTGGGGCTCCCTGACGTTCCGACTGGTGCAGGTACTCACCGGACACGGTTGTTTCGGGTGGTACCTGTACCGGATCGCACGCAGGGAGCCGACCACCGCCTGCCACGAGTGCGGCGCTGTTGAAGATACCGCGCAGCACACTCTGTCTGAGTGTGCTACGTGGGGGGAGCAGCGCCGCATTCTGGCGGCGGCAGTGGGAACGGACTTATCGCTGCCGAGCGTGGTTTCGGCCATGCTCGGCAGCGAACAGGCTTGGCGAGCGATGGCCTCCTTCTGCGAGGAGGTCGTCTCGCAGAAGGAGGAGGCGGAGAGGGCCCGCGAGGCAGACTCGCTAAGTGGCCGTCTCCGCCAACCGAGGACCGGCAGGAGGAGGCGGCGCTTTGCACAACTCCTCCTGCCACCGTAGCCGGACCTGAGGGGATGGGCCGGGGGGCCCATCTCCTCATTGCACGGGTTCGGCGGACGAGGGGGGGCAGCCGGTGTGTACCCGGTCTGTCCCTCTATAGGTAGGAGCCCGGCGGTCACCTTCCGCCGGGCGGACCGTGGGGGCGGCTCTACAAGGTTGATTAGCTTGAACGATCCCTTGCCGCCCCCACAAAACGGTCTGTCGGTATACCGTGGGGTTTTAGTCCGTGCGACTCGGACATAACCCACCCTCTCCCCCGGGAGGGTGGCGTATCCATAAGGGATTTCCCCACGTTAAAAAAAAAAAAAAAAGGAGATAAACTAACGATTTCGCGTCATGGCATGATAGTAAGTGCTACCGACCATGTGGCACAACTACGGCTTGTCTCAGAATAACGACGGTATAGCAGCCTATTTATATCTAATATATATTATATATTTTGTATGGACAGTGTGCAGCCCATCATTATATGGGGAATGGATTAACTATATAAAAATGTATATAGTTATTGTTCAGGGTGCTAATAGATGTGAAAACCAGGCTAATGATATCAATTCCAATACATAGATGATGAAATTTAAATAATTTACACTATAATTAATTTCAAAATTCAAAAGTGATTACAGTCATTCCATTGTTTTGAGTTTTTAATTGAGTTTAACTTTGAGTCTTGACTTTTTTTCTCTTTCCTGAAACCACCAATCTGCATTTACACTTATATATTACGACTTTGCACGTACCTGTACAAATACGCTAATTACAGAAGGGACAAAATAACTCATAGTGGGCCTCCCGGACAACTTCACAAACTACGAGATATCTCGTTGTTGGCAGTCAACGTGTTAAAAAATAATATATTATTTA
The DNA here is from genome assembly GCA_015888305.1 of Antheraea pernyi. NCBI lineage: Eukaryota > Metazoa > Arthropoda > Insecta > Lepidoptera > Saturniidae > Antheraea > Antheraea pernyi. The sequence goes on along the minus strand of MU158805.1, from coordinate 359,910 downwards.
TGAAGCTATGTTATTCAAAATAGTATTAACCTATCTAAATAAATATTTCAGTTATATTGGGTATTTAATGTAGATCGAAAACCCTTAATATCGTCCAATTCCAATGAATATCTCAGAAGATATTATAGACTTAAATTACGCAAAAAAAGTGACTAACGAGGACTCTTTGTCTTTGATCAACTATCGAAATCAAAGCACCAATAAGTATATCGTGTAGTACGTGCCTTAATCCCTTGGACACTTATGACGTCACACTGACCTTTGCAAAGCTTGGGCGGGTCGACGATATATTAAACATGACACGCTTCAACACAAAAAGTATTAAATTACTACAAACACTGACTGAGATATTCAGGAGTAGGTCGTCTTTCTAAATCTTCTAATTTTATTCGAGATTCGTTCAGGCGACGCAGACGTCCATTAAGAACAGGCTTTTTGAAATACAATGCCTAAAGATGTCAAAATGCTATTAAAGAATTCTATATAGTCTCAAGTTCTCTTACATTGGAGATTTGAATATACGCTGATTGAATATTTTTTGCAAATGCTTTTATGTGCAAATTAGCAAATGTGCAATGTAGTCCTTCAGATCATATGATTTTAAATGATATATGTATCTATAACCATAATCAAATAAGAGATCAACTCTAGATATCAAATACTAATAAATTACTACATCGGAGGATTGATTGATTCCTGGCTCATGTGTTATTCAATATTGCCTACTCTTTAAATCTACTCATAATAGCGTGATTATGAACGTTTTGTAAAATATGTGTGATATAGTCACCGCAATTGTGTTTTGACGACTTGTATCATCGATATTACAAGTCACACAAGAGTATGGCCAATATTTATACATACAATAAAAATGAAGTGTCTGTATGTATTATCAAAATATTTTTTTTTTTACTCATTGAGTACGAAAATATACAAGCTACTGATAATAAAAATGCAATTTTTAAAATTTTTGTCGGTCTATCTGTCTGTTTCTTCCGGGTAATCTCCGAAACGGCTCGTCCGATTTTGACGGGAATTTCACTGGCAGATAGCTAAAATTACACCGGTAGTTATTAACCGCGGCTTCGACCGTAATGTTATCTCCAAAACGGTTGGACCGATTTCCATTGAACTTTCACCAGCAGATAACGGACATGGTAATAAATAATTTAGTCTATTTTAATTTACACTAGCTATTAACTGTGGCTTCGCCCACAGCGCTATCTCCAAAACGGTTCGACCGATCTTCACGAGACTTTCAGTGGCAGATAGCTGACCTTATAAATCTACCAGTGGGTAGATAGCGGACCTTATAAAAAGTAATTGAGGTTATTCTATTTTATACTAGCTGTTACCCGCGACTGTCTACATGAAATTTTGCAAGATTTCAACTCATGCTTTATTTTTAATTAGAGAAATAATTATCAGCTTATTGTTTACAATTCGACATTATAATATAATCACTTTAATGAGATAGAGGTCTTCCTAATAAGATCTTAGATTATAAACGTATTACATAAAGAGTTAAGGTAGAATAATACAATTTCTTGCGGAACAGACAAGCGTTTATTTTTTGTATAGTCACAAAATCTTAATTATAATGACATTGTATATTAAATTTAATGTGTTTTTTTTCTTTATAATAATATTTTAAGTTATTGTTTCATTAGTTCCTTATACAGTGTAAGTGAGTACCGAGGTAGTTATATTATGGGCTAAGGTTCCAGATATGTTGCTGGTGACAAACCTCATTTGGCCCGCTGTTAGTATTTATATATCTAATGTACACGTTACATGTTACAGTAAGTGGCGTGCTTGTCGTACTTACAATTGCTTTTAAAGAGCATTTCTATAATGGTACATAGTCTCACAATTTTATAATTCTTTAATACGAGTAACAGTGCTTGCATCGTTCCATTTCGTTCGGTCAGTGAGAGAACAAGAGGCCCACCTCCTCTCCC
>MU158805.1:281328-357777 GCA_015888305.1 Antheraea pernyi | reverse complement strand
CCCCCCAACACAGGCTGGCAAGGTACTTGCGACTCTTCCGGGTGTTGCAAGTATCTATGGACGGTGGTGATCACTTAACATTAGGTGACCCACCTGTTCGTTTGCCTCCTATGATATAAAAAAAAACCTTTTGATAAATTTCGTGCGATCAGTTCGCAGATTTTGTTGCAAAAACTTGTTCTGACGAGTTGAATTACAATATTAAACTTAATAACAATAAAATATAGCCCAGCGCTGCGTAATTATAGCCCAGCGCCACTTAGTAGCAAGTTATATTAAAATAATACTTCTGTAGTAAAAAACTGTGTCAATTAAAAATTTTTGTTTCATAAATATTGGACATTTTTTTTTGGCTAATTTATGTAAAGTAATCACAAATAAATAAATAATTGAATTTTGACATCAAGAACAGTAATTTTACGCACTTGAAACAAATATACCCCTCATATACGTTACCAAACGTCAATTCACACGCGAGTAAATTAATAGCCTCGTATAAAATATTCAACGTCTATCGATCTACTAAATTTCGTTAATACAAAACACACTATTAACACCCCATATGTATAACTATCACTTTCAAATTTGACACATAGAATAAGGTATTCAAATATTATATAACTTCTGGTAGCATCTTGAGCCTAGATCATCCCCGGATGGAACCCTCGAGCTGTTACTAGCGCGATACAGTGACTCACCTAATCACTTGTACTCACATAAGATCACCTCACATACTTGCACACATTACACACATGGTGAAAGGCATTTATTACTATCCATTATTCGAACTGAATCGAGTAGTTTAGTTCGTTTTCACATCCGATATACCTGTAAGCGTCTGTGAATCATGCAATTTCAATTGTATGATTCAAAAACGAATATATGTATGAATACCTTAAAATAGTTTAGCTAGATCAGATCCGTGGTATCGACAATAGCCTAAGCCGAGATGTGCCGTGCACCCTGGAGCTACTTGTCTGAACAAAACCGGCTGAGTGCCTTAAGCGCTCGCCTTAGTAGTCCGGTGAAACTGTAAAGGCCTTGCTAGGTTAACAGTGTAGCCAGTTCGAAAAAAAGAGTATTCTATAACAATAATTTTCATTTCTTAAGGTCTCGTCGCTTACCTTTCTGGATCTTATATAAATAAAACGATAGAAGTGTCTCATTTGGCAATACGTGTCAGGGTGGATCTAAAGGGACAAGGTATGAGCGTCGGCGAGCGCCGTTCTGCCTTCACATCTTCCGCGTCCTTTTGATACCTACATTTATGTCCTATGCATACATACTTAATGCGCAAACTTGTGTCCTATTCGGGTTGAAACGGGCTAGATTAAAACCAATTTAGGAACAATAGGTCTCACGACTTCATTTCAAATTATATAAGAACTCATTCAGTCGTTTAAAATAACTAAATGGTCATAGACTTCTACTACATAAATAAATAAAGATTTTATTTTTATTTTATTATCATGTACGCAGTACTCTAGATGTTATGCATGTTCAAACAAGCAGGTAGTCAGATCTTTCTAAAAATGATTGAAACGTAATTTATTATTTATTCCTAGACACCGGCAACAATTTTTTTTCAAATCAAATAAAATCAAAAATACTTTATTCAGTTTAGGCCCTAATAAAGCGCTTATGAACGTCAAAACTACCACCGGTTCGGAAAACAACCAAGAAACTCGATTGGGTACATCTTTTTACAAAAATATTAAAAATACAGACACAATAGATTTACATTCTTATTATATGTATACAGTATTCACAGTCTGGGAGATAGATTCTACTTGATCCAACTCTTCGTTTAATATCATGGTAGAAAGTTCTAGAAAACCGGCGACAAATATTGCTGGTTCTCGTGATACATCACATTGACGCGTTCATAGTAATATAACAGCAAAATGAAGGAATAAAATCAGCATCGACTGAATAACATTATTACGGACATCGCGCTTTCGGTTGATTATTTCGTTCCATCACCACATGACGTCCCCTAACGATGTGACGGATGACTCCATCTCGTGTAACTAATGTATGTTCGACATGGAACAATCTAAATGTTCTGTAGTTGTAACAAACAACGAGTAGATCTAGATTGAGATGCATTGCGTTTAGAAGTTATGCTTCTTTTGGCGCGTTAGGTAAAAATGATGAGAGTAAATTTTTACGAAGCGCGCGCACAGCGTCACGAAATAGCGACATCCTGAAGTTAGCTATAGTCAACAATTTGTTTCCTTGTATTTCTTTGTATTAAAACTTTCAATGTATTACATACCTTTTTTCTATTGTTAGGGTCGTTTTTTCTACAAACGTCGAATAAGGCGAAAGATAGAATTTTTGAAAAGATTTTTATCTTGTTACGTCAAAGAAGTATAACTTCTAACGCGTGTACATAAGTACACAAAGACTTTAAAAAAAATTAAAACAGTAATAATAATCGTATATGATATAACTAGAAATATAGTTTAAACCAATAAAAGATATAAAACTCTGATCTCAAATTGTTAAGTAAGAAAATAATTGAATGAATGAAAGTTGACTGGTGCAATAAAATAGAAATATTATATCGTTGACAACAGAATTGAGAACAGAGCAAGGCTCTGTATTGTTTGTGTCTCCTTCAATACAATGATTTGTAGTTATATTTACTTCAATAACACGAAAAAGTATACGTTACTATAAAAACCCCTATATAACAAAAAATACGAGTTGCTAAGTATATCGAGAAGATTTAACATTTTGGCTTATATTATATCTGAAACAGTCTAAATATATAATTTTAAGGCTGATATTTACCAATTTTGCTATCAGTTTGCTCTTGTGAAATATGTTATTAGAGGGCCTCTATATACATTAACTTTGAACCCTTTCCAGTATTGGAGTTTAGACCTTTAGAGGTAAAAGTAAAGGGTTTTATATCTACTTGTGGTCATCCAGCGGTCGAATTTCGACATTAATAAGGGGTACAAAGTTTTTTCTTCACATATCAATGCATGACTATGATATTTCTTTTTTTTTCCTAAATTGTATAATTTTTTTTTGTAAAAAAAAAATTGTAAATTGCAGACGTAAGGATCATGAAGTATAACGGATAGAAACTTATAAATAATGGCATGAACTCCTGATGGTATGAAAAAAAACGATTTCCAAAATTGTTATATTGACTACCTGACTCGGCTATGCATTGCTGTGTTTCAGTTATTGTTAAGTAAGTGTTGAATTGAATAAAGCATATGCACCATAGAATAAACTGGAGTTAAAAAATAAAATCAAAATTAAAACGTGGCGCCATCTCTAAGATACAGTCGGTCCTACAATTTTCTGTCAAGAAACTAATTTCAAGCGCCATCTGTTTAAGACTGATCAAACTTACAATTAGTAACAATAATAAACATTCCCTATCATTTAATTTGTAATTAAAAAGTAACGAGGCTATTAATCGAAATATAAATTATCCTATTTCTCAAGTTGGACCAACCTATACAAAAATGCCTTTCATGAAGGTCGGTTCATTACTTTCGGAGTATAATATGTACAATCATCATGACATTGAATTGTTATATATAAAGATAACACACTAAAGCGTGTTAATATCTTCAAAAGTCAGTTAATAAACACTGGTGAAAAAGTTATGAAACTCATTTATATTCACTCCTTTATATTTTACTAGCAGGCGCGGTGGACGTGTTGTACCGTAATAAAACCTTGACTAGTTATATATCTATATCTTCCTCATGGATCACTTTATCTACTGGCGAAAGCCGTATAAAAATCTGTTCAGTAGTTTTTAAGTTTATCATAAACAGACAGACATGGCAGACAATTTTTTTTTAATATGTAATGATAGTATTATAGATTATCTGAGTGTTTAAAAATCAAAATCAAGTTGGTTACATTAATTATTATTAAATGTTGCATGTTTGTTTACTTTAATTGAATTGAAATAAATATTAAATACGTATTACATTATATTTTGTAGATTGTATCAAGAAAACACGCCTTTTCCAATAAGGATACATGAGGAAAGTTGACGGGTAACGGGGCCTCGAGGATTCAACACGAAAACAAAATACCAGAAGCTTTTCAACGTCAGTTTCAATTTTACGCATTCGTGTCGGCTTACTTCCCTTTGACGGGCCACGGCTATATCGCCTGGTTGCTTGTTATTTATTTTACCTGACGTACCTTGCGGCCTGAATACTGAACGATCGTTTAATTCTGTGACTAGATTTCCGGTGAGCTAAAAAGTATTTGTTATATTGTTAATCCCTTTTACATCTGTATCTGTAAATAGTTAAAATTGTTTTACATTTTCCTGGACTTAGTCTCTTAAAACATAATAAATCTGTATTAGTACTTACAAATCGTACTATACTGACTATATGTGACTATAGTCCTTTTGCTTAATACATGACTAAGACGGGGGGTGGTAATTTCTGGAAGGTAATAAAAACTTGATTTAAGACGCCAATAACGTTTAAAGAATAGGTTCATTTTCGAGGCACACTATTTTTAGAACTTGTTTGTTGAATTATAATCATAATATAGTAGACATATGTGTATCCCTTAACAATTAACTGTACAATAAAGTAAGATCCGTAAGGTTTGTAACCTCTAAGATACGAACCGTATCAATGTGGCGTCGCTGTAGTAAAATAAAATTAATATTATGCATCGTGAATTGCAAAAATTTACTGCAAAGGAGGAGAAAAATGTTTTTCAAGCGTACTATATCTATTTATTTGGTATACTCTATAGGCTAAATGCCTTCATGGACTTCAACATATGAGATATCATTAAATTCGCATTAATTGCGGAAATGCTAATTGCTATAACGTTTAGGTATGGAAAAGGAGATATTATGCAGTCAGCATTTTTGTAACTATTATAACATAGTATAAAACAAAGTCCTCTACCGCGTTTGTCTTTCTGTTTATTCGCGATAAACACAAAAACTACTGATATTCATGCGGTTTTCACCAGTGAATAAAGTGATTCATGAGGAACATTTTGGTATAATTTGTTATGGATTGTTTTATAATCAGGGCGGGACAACGTCTGCCGGGCTCGCTAGTTTAATAATAATTGTAAATATTTTAATTTAAATGTAATTATGTTGACGGAATTCAATTTCAATGACGAAATCAAGAGATGTAAGTCGAGACCCGACGAACGTTGATGCCAACCGATTAGTTATTATCGCCAAACTTAACAAATTGATAGTCATTCCGCGAGGCCGTTACAAGGCCTCGCCGCCCAATATATTATAGAGGGAGCCTCATAAATTTATTGGGCTTCGAAGGGCCAGCAATTAAATCAGCTAGTAAATGTTCAACTCGTGATGAATAATTCAGTAATAATCAGATAATTGGTATACGCTGATTTCGATTTTCCTCAAAATTTGATACATAGATATATAATTGGCAAATGCTTAGTTTGGTGTTAAAAACAACAACCTTTCAAGAATAACTTGATTCATAGCATGAGGTTATTGAAATCAGTTAATTAGGATTTTATTTTATATCATAGGAGGCAAACGAACAGGTGCGTCACTTGATGTAAAGTGATCACCACAGTCCATAGACACTAGCAACACCAGGGGAGTTGCAAGTGCGTTGACAGCCAAAATTTGGGGGGAGAGGGAGGGGATGGAGGAGGGGGAAGGGAGGATGGAAGGGAGGATGGAAGGTGAGGGAAGGTAGTCCTCCGGCGCTCTCACTGTCTGAACGAAACGCAACAATGCAAGGACTTCTGCGAGAGTGTGGTACTACTCCCGACGAGCCGATCCAGGATATAAATTCATAATTTATATGAATGATAAAATTGTAGAAATATCAACTTATAAAAATTTAGTGCTGAAGCGATTATTGCTTAGTTGATAGCGGGTTCCGAAACCGAGTCGATAGAAGTAAGGTTGAATCCCTGCAACTAAGTTGGTGCTTTCGGTGAAGGAAAACATGGTGATGACAATGGTGTCTACTATGGAGTAGGGCTTTTTCGAATTGTACCAAATACCTATGAGTGTATTCCGGCAGCTACCCTTGAGAGTCGCCTCCAGGCTTAACGTATTCTTGTAGGTGGTAGAGCCACGCTGAATCTAGTACTGGTTATAGCAAGAATGGGTCGGCTCGTCCGGGGTACTACTACTCGACCCACAGAAAATCGACGTGAATAAACAGTGCTTGCATTATTGCGTTTCGTTCGGGCAGTGAGAGCCCCGGAGGCCTACCTCCCCTTACCTCTCCACATCCCTCTCCTCCCCCTTCTCCCAAACATAGGCTGACAACGCATTTGCGACTGTTCTGATGTTGCTAGTGTCTATGGACGGCGGTGATCACTTAACATCAGGTGACCCACCTGTTCGTTTGCCTCCAATAATATATAAGAAATCTGTCTTAGATCACATCGTCATTTAAGATCAGATGAGATTATGATCAGACATTTAAACTGATATAGTATACAAAGACGATTAACCGAATTAAAATGCTCTTGAGTTATTTTGTCATATATATGAAAATTATTATTAGTATAGATATAGTAGATTAATATTCATAAATACCGATCACCAAGTGAGTTAGTAGACCTAAAGGGCTTTTTCACGAAGAAGACATTTATCTTACAAATGCGTTTTACTATAACAATGAATCATGTTGGAATTAACCAACATATGCACTTCACAACTGATTCTCATGAAAATCAATATCACGAAGAATATTTACATAGTTTTAGTATAACTCAGATATGCATTAAAAAGAAGTAGTGATTACAAGACCTATAACAAGAATTAACCAAGTGCAATAAGCACTCGTGCACCAACAGCTGTGTCCCGCTAATAAATTATGTCGTATACTTATGAAGATAATTGATCGTTTTCACAATTATTCTGACGACTCTTGAACAATTCTAGTTATTTCTTTTTCCTCTAAGTGATTTTATTTCAAGAGCTTGTACAATAAGCACTCCGTGATCGACTATTGTATGTATATTTACTTATACAACAGATAAAAAATATACATTAAAAGAAACACTCTTCATGGGACCTTACTATTATTGATTAGTCTATTCTAAAATTTTTCTTTGAAATTATTATTGGTTATTACGGCTTAGAATGCAATCCTATGTAGATAAAGGACAGCGTAGAATTAGCAATAGCGTTCATTTTTTGGTAAAGGTACCCTAAAAATTAACTGAATCACATATCCAAATGCAAGTCAAACCTTAAGTTGCCAAAACAAGTTCCAACAAAGTATTTACTCAGTATCGCCAAAGAGAAAGCCAATAATAGCACATCTGCGGACACTAAAACGGGGTAAAATAAAAGAATGCGGCTAATTCGGAGAAGATTGGAATTCTTCCAAGAAACGTAGGATGAAACAAAGAAACTAACGGGGTATCTTATACTACAATTTTTGCCTAGATCAACCTATTATCTTTATAGGAGAATTAAAGAGAAATCAACAAATAGAACTCTATTGTGTAACTGTTTACTATTTTAAGTAAATAAATATATTGTATTCTACTCATATGGTAATTCGTCCTTGCTTTGTAGAGTCAAGTTATAAAAGAGATCTACTTTCATGCTAAAGCGCAGCATAGAGGCAGACGGCCCAATTGATGATTAATACTTACCGTCCCCTATGGACAACTGTAACGGGCATAACTGTCGTGTTGCCGTCTTTGCTTCCTCATATTTTAATAGTTTGGTCTTTTCATATCGCTTTAGAAACTATGACCGCAGTACAGAAATATAGTAGTATAAATAAAAAAGTATATAAATATAGTAGCATATACCAGCGGTATATGCTAGTAAGCTGGTTCCTAAATAGTTTCGGATATAATAGTTTGTTATTCCGAGATATGGCTTTGGAAAATGGCATTATTAATTGGAAAAATTCTTCTAAGATATTTGAAATTTAAGATATATTATATCACACATTGGTATGTCGTCATAGCCCCAACAATATTTTCTCGATAATTATTATTGGCGACCTTAAATAATCTCGTAGTCCAGAGAGGCTTAAGATCGATTTTGAATAATGAAATAACGGATTTAATTTTTTTAATACTAATAATGTTATTAGCAATGCCCGTTAAATTGGGAATTTGCATATATCCTTTGAAAACGAATTATTTTTATATACATAATAATATCTTGATAAATTGTGTTTACAAAGAATAAAGGCCAATAACTTATATTGCGACAGTTTTAAAATACTTAACTAAAAATACTTACCAAGTATTTTAATTAAAATACCTTCAAAAGGCATCTTGACATATCTAATATTGACTACGTTACGAACAAATTTCTTATTTCCACAATTTACGATGCAATTTGGCAACGGTGTTATTATAAATTCTTTATGAACATGTGGAGAAATTTTATGAGCTAAATCATAGAATTATGAAACCGTATACACGTATAACGCAGCTTCGTTACTCTATTAGCTAAATGGTTAACGTCTACTGTATTTATTTAGTTAACCCAAAATAAAATTGCATTTTAAATAATTTGATTCAGTACCTTTCCCTTCATTTATTTTGGATATCAGATTTATATTCTACCTTACTTTGTGTCTGGCAATATTTTCTGTGAGCGATGCGAACCATCTCTATGCAACCTCCTCAATGGACACTTACGTTATGTAAAGAACTGTTGGCGACGCAGCGTAAATTTAGCGAAATATAAAAATGTGTTGGCGCGCACATACCATTATCGGTCTGACGCCATATAGGGCACTGTGAGGACAATTCTAGTGTACCCAATTTTTTGTGTTAATTTGTGTTTTTCATGGTAATTAATAGGAATTGCGTAATAATTGTATTGTATTAATAGGTTTAAAGCTAAAAAGCATATATAGCAATAAAATTATATAATGTTAAGAAATCCTACAGGGTTCCATGTTTTATTTATGATCGCAATTGTTCCATTTAACGAGTTCAGGAAATAAATCTACTAAACAAGGAATTACTATGTTATAACTATATTAATTATAAGTCTTTGTGATCTGTCTGTCTGATTATTATATATATATATTTGTTAAAGATAAACCAGATCGAGTTTCTAGCCGGTTCTTCTCGATGGCTGCGTTGTTTACCGCACCGGTGGCAATTTTGAAGTTCATAAGTGCCTTCTTAGGGCCTAAATTGAATAATGTTTTTGATTTTGATCCGCTTGGCCGCATTCTATTTTTTACGTTGCCGGCACTGCTTGACTCGGTCATATGGTGTTTTATCGGTATCATTCGATCGGTTACAAGGTGCTCCTTCCAACCCTATACGACTTCTGTATTTGGATTTGGCTTTTCGACGCATATATGCCAACATTATATATTTTTATTTTAACCCCTTACTATTTACACAGTCACGATTTTACATTAATGTTTTTTATATAATCGATAGACTTTGACAAGAGCTGTCAATGGAAACTTGAACAAACGTCGTAGCTTCACCGAGTCGAAAGTTATACTAGATGGAAAAGGAATTGCCTTAAGATTGCGACGCCAAAAGTACAAAGTAACGGCCATTCTAATATTAAATCATGAATTTCCACAAAATAATGTCTCCATTAATGAAAAATTTGCCTGTTCCCTACATCCGAAGGACCAAAAAAACTAAAAGGGACGGAACCCCCGAATACCCACGACCGGGCCCAGTCACGGGTGCTAGGGGGTAGGAGGGGTAGGAGACTAGGGAGAGGGGAAGGGTAGAGGGTGAAGGGGAAAGGATCCGGGACGCTGGCGGGCAACACCAAACTGCACGTTTCACCGAAGGGGAATTTATTCGACAGACTTACAATAGTCCTTACAATTACGCGAATCGCGGTTACAGCGTTCACTGTACTCGGGTACAGGTCGCAGGACAGGGCTGCTGCTGCTGCTACCTTGAAGATGCCTGCACCGAAGAACATTGGAGGACCGGAAGAGGTTCCACCGTCGTCTGCTTCGGTGCCCACCACGTCGAGAGCTGCTGCCGCTGCTGCTGCCGCCGCCGCCGCTCCAAAACCGGGGAACATTGGAGGACCGGAAGAGGTTCCACCATGCGTTCCTGCGGTACCGCGTCCTGCTGCCACCAGGTCCGTGAAGTCTTCGAGGTCAAGAATGTTGGAGCTCGAAGCAATGAAGAAGTTGGAAGTTTTTGTAAGTCTCTAAGTTGAGCGTATTTACCATTTTAGACCACAACATTATTTCGACGAAATAATGCTCAAACACTAAAAGCTATAAAGTATAAAAATAGGTGATTTATCAAGTGGTGTCGGAATCTGTCAATCTTTTGTCTATAATACATATAAATATAATGATAGAAGGTTTATGACTGCATCATAGAAAATTAAAATATCACCTGGATAGATTTTGTTCAATTTTTTAGTTTACCTTCTTAGATATTACCTTAGATTGTACCTTACCTAAACACCATATTCTCATGATATCTTCATTTAATACTAAGTTATTAAAGTTTTAAGAAGGAAAGATTTTTAAAAGAGCTACATGTTCAGTAATGTGTATTTTCTTACAATGAAGAAGTGGGACAGATGGTGTATTACGCATCCGCAAGAAAAGGGGGAAGTTGCGAGTATCAGCTAGTTTCCTATATAAATACCAACATACAACTGAAATGCAGTGTTTAACTGGAATTTTATTTTATTTTTAGATTAATTAAGTAACTTATAGGCGGTTATTTTTTCAGAATTTCTATCTCATAGATCCACACTTAGTGGCATTCATAGTGACTGTGATATTCAGAAGACTACTGCTGAGTTTAAGTTTGACTGTGCTGCGATATATTCTAGCTCCCAAGGCGATGCCGCACGCCATTATAGCGGCCAGGTATTATTATATTAATACGTATTTTACTGTTTTTATATAGGATTTGTAAAATAATTTTTCATTGGATTCTCAGTTTTCTTTGTTAACAAAATTAATAGGATCAACGGGAGTAAAACTTCGTATTTAGTGAGTAACACTGTTTTCTTATATACGCATACTACGAGTACATACGGCGCGCTCGAAGACAAATCAGACAGCGCAAAAAAACATTTCATTTCGTCAATTTTGCAATATGTTTTAGTTTTCCTCAATATTGGTCTTCTGCTAAATTTTGTCATTTGTTTATTACTCGTCGAAGAGTATTTTGGGAATAACTTTTAATAACGGTCCAAATTTGATCTTTTTCTTAATTTTTTATTTTTACATTAACTTTATTAAAAAAATCAAAGCCATTTCGATATTTTTTATAAAGATTTTTAAAATTTTAACTCTATTTCTCAAAGATTTTGGAAAATTTGAAATCAACAAGAGATTTAAAAACTGAAGAAGTTACATTTTGAAAAATTGTTCCTTTGTCATTGGAAAACGACTGGATAGACATCTATCAAATTATTTTAGTGTTACTTCTTATACTCAATGTGCGGCCCGCCGGGTCTTCGTAGTTGGCCCACCCGATTATGCTTCATCTTCAATTATTTTAAACTTCGTGCCTATCAGAAAAACTATGAGCTCGCTGAGTAAATTAAATAGATCCTGGGTAACCTGACCGCAATGTGTTCCTTGTGATATAAGGGTTATACAAAGCTTATTTTATTGGACAACCATTTTTCAGTACATTAATACGTTGTTAATTTGAGATTACGTTTTTTTCTTTAAAACCTAGATGTTTGTAGTGTGCGGCCTGCGACACCAAGAGTGAAACGTGTTTGTGGCCCCTTTAAGGAAAAGGTTCAATACGACTGTCTTAGACACTTGGCCTTTAAAAAAGAAAAACTTTATATTATAGCAATATAAGTTTATTAAAGTTTTAAGAAACTACGATTTTGAGGCTTTTATGGTTCAGCGGTGTGATACGCATGCGCAGGAGAGGGGAATAAATGGATCAATGTTTATAAAGAAATTTTGTGAGCTAAATATATTTTTTGTTAAATGTTGTTAAGATAATAAATAATGTAGAAAAAGTTGCAGGTATTAGCTAGTATAATGTAATAAAATATTTACAGGATGTTCATACTGGGCATGGTGCTGGGAGGTCTCGCGTGGTGCACCTACTTCATCACGCTTAAATATCCAGTCGTCAAAATTTTCTATTTGTGCTATCCGTGAGTAATACATATATATCAAATCAGTGTAATTTAATATTAACGAGTGCTGGTCTGGTGGTCTAACTTCGACCATAGAAAAAAAATAATCTTTCCATTTTTCTATTGATAACACTAAAGCTCGTCAATAGTTACAAATTAAAAAATGTGAAGAAAATCGGTTGAGAAACAGAGGAAGGAGATGTTCTTAACCGTCGGCCCACTGCCTATTTATACCAGGTGACTGTTTAAAGTTTAACACCCTTCAATCTTGTGGTAGTTCATGGTCATATTTAACATATAAAATAATAATATCAATACAAATACTAACAAACAACAAGACAACCTTAGTTAAAGTTTGTTCTAAAACTTAAAAGTATGAGAACGATACTTTTAAATATAAAAATCACACCTAGCTTCAATGGGCGCTTTTTAAGGTTATTTATTACATAACTGTTTGTCGTGGGAACGCTGCACGGTCAGACAAAGCGAAGCGGAGCGCGGGTTAAACTTTTCATTACGTTTTTGTGACATCTCAGAATTCATGGTCCATAATATTATTTCCCACTTCACTTCACTTCATTTTATCCTTTTGAGAGCTTTGGTTGCATGTTTTTTTCTCTTTTGCTAGTGTTAGCCCAAAGTAACCATTCCACGCGGACGAAGTCGCGGGCAGAGCCTAGTAAAATATAAGATCCACTACGTGACAGACTAAGATCCCGCCAAACACTCCCATCAGAAAATGTCAAAATAATTTTCTATTGGAGGAAGGTATTGGTGCTATTCACCACATCTATAAATCACTACTATTAGTAGGTGGTTAAAATCTGGTTAATGGGTGTGAGATAATTTGAAATAGAGTAGTCCTTTACTTGGCCTTTTAATTTTTAATTACTTCTTAGTTGGTAAAAATCGTGGGCTGAATGGTATCCACAAAAATTGTATTTCTAATGTAATTTTTTTGTTCACCAATTTCTTCACATCGACTTTTTCCAAAATTTTATCATTTTGTAATAATTCATTACAGAAAAAAGGGATATTATGTATACAGTCTACATGTACAAATATATATTTGAACATTATACCAATTATCACGACGATAGGTTCAATGACATTTATGTTGACATGATGTGGCGTAATAGAGTGAAATGTATAATATGGAAACATCTCTGTGTTAATGCACTTACGTTTGCTAACAATCTCTATGATTTGTCAAGCATCCTTGTAGTTTATTAATTTTGTAATATATGGGACAATCCACGCAAATAGGACGAATTGAAAAAAAAAAATTCAATTTTCTGACATGGTAACAATAGACCCTAAATTAGTCGCTCTGGTAAATTTTGTGTTTTTTTTTAAATACCTATAGTTTTTTGAACTTTCTTAAAAATTGTCCAAATTTGATTTTGTTCTACTTTTTTATATACATTATTTTAAAAAATCAAAGAAATTTTTGTATAAAAATTTACTTTCAATGGAGCTTAAACTAATGTTCTCTTCGATTATTTTTTTATACAAAAATTCAATCCATTCCTCTACTTTTAAGCTCGGCTTGGTAATGTGGTCCCTCTAATTACTGTTTATTTGCGATTTTTTCAAATATGAAATTGAACAAGAGATTTGAAAACTGAGGAAGTTTTAATCTTTTTACAGGGCTGTAATATATTTCGTCCTGTTCGGGTTCCAATTGAGTCCTTTCCTGGAGTTGAACAACTCAGAGACTCCGCCCCTGCATTGTTGCACGCACGAGCCTCAGCAGGTGCGGGATGAAGTAGATATCCTAAGGCAAGATTTCAATCTCAGAGTGAAGAAGATATTGTTCAATTCTGTGGTCGGAGCATACTATTCTAGTTTCATACCGTGCTGTTTTGCACAGGTGAGTTACAGTTTTGACTATTCGTTATAAGCTGATTTTAGCTTCAAAAAAGGCCAAAGTGAAAAATAGGAAAATGGAATTTTGTCGTAAAAACATATGTTTTTCGTGTATAACTTTTTAGGTATTTATCGTATAATTAAGCTAATTATTGCATTGTAATTGTAATAGACGAATCTATTGATATATAACACATATCTATTATAATTGTAATTAAGAAAATATTTTGTAAAATATCGCAAATTCATAGTAAAAATAACGATGTAAACAAGTAAAAATCGTAAGAGCCACCGCGGCTCTCATTACGGTATAGCCTCGAACTACTTAAGCTCGACGGGGGCCCCGTAAAATCGTGGCAGGTTCTTAGCTAATCAGACCATCTACAACAGAGTGTCAATCGTAAGAAGATCATCGGAATTTCATCGTGCATCGTTTCATCGTGGAAAATTCATCGTTGAAAGAAGAAAGAAAAGAAGCGCTGCTACGCCAGGAAGAACCCGCGTTTTCGGTCTGATCCGTGGCTACTGGCCTGCCTGTTCTGCTACCTGTACCCGTGTACAGTGACCGCTGTAACCGCGATTCGCGTCAGTTGTAAGGACTATTGTAAGTCTATCGAATAAATTCCCCTTCGGCGAAACGTGCAGTTTGGTGTTGCCCGCCAGCGTCCCGGATCCTTTCCCCTTCGCCCTCTACCCTTCCCCTCTCCCTAGTCTCCTACCCCTCCTACCCCCTAGCACCCGTGACTGGGCCCGGTCGTGGGTATTCGGGGGTTCCGTCCCTTTTAAGAACTCTTATGTATTCATTTCAAATTACTAGTCTCATAGATTTAAAGATTGCGTTGTATTGAAGTTTTTCTTATTGTTTTCTTGTTGTATTACTGCAAAGTGACTGCACTGTGTCGTAAGCCCTGAATACATATGTTCTTCAATTTCACAAAAGCATGCCAGTTACCGGTAGGAATAACCTACTGGCATGTATACTGAGATTTTGTCCGTAGCTCACGTGCCAGTACAAAGCAAACTAGGAGATCGCAGCTCATTTGTTTTTTCCTTCACGGGGAAGTTGGAATGATTTAATAGTACATCATTAGCAGAAAGTAGCTTTATTTTAGAAACTAGTATCCTCCACATAGGCATGTGTAACGCAGCTTCATGAAATGCCAGTAGCCGGCATTCCGATTTACCAACACCTGGTATGCTATTTACAGGCATGTCTATTCTGTCCCTTATGGTAAGTACAGTACAATCTACAGACTATACATTCTTAGTCATCGTCTACCATACTATTTGGTTCCAATTCTATCAGAAGCGTGAATTAGAAACAATTTTGCAAATATTAAATAATCGACTGCTTTACTATTAAAACGACTAGGAACTGTTGACACTACAAACTGCCACATAATTACCAGCAAAGAGTTCACAGGCGAGTATTTACGACGCTATTTGGCAACAATGGCGGTGTTATATCCTATGTGAACAGGCGGTGAAGTTTTATGGGCTAACGACTGCTAGAACCGTTTTAATCCAAATCTAGTCTAGGAATATTTTCCAGCGATTTTACTTAACTTATTATCTACATTTACTTGCTTATTTAAATATAACTTCATAGGTTACGTTCTTTTAGTTTTATTCTTGGCAACCAATCATCTAGGTTATTACTGCCATTATCGAACAGGCATATTATAAGTTTCTTGTGATAATTTCAATGTTCTAACAAGTTGGTAGCTCCTATGTTAGAATTTTCCAGGGAGTTATTGTGGCATCTCAGAATTCATGCTCCATGGTATTGTTTCCTATCCACTTGACTTGTGTACAATAACCAAACTGTATTAGGTTTAACACCACCAATATTAGAAAATATAGAGTCCAATAATACAAGATTTTTTTTATTTTTTTTATATCATAGGAGGCAAACGGACAGGTCGGTCGATCACCACCGTCCATAGACACTTGAAATACTAGGGGAGTCGCAAGTGCGTTGCTAACCTGTCTTGGGGGAGAGGGGGAGTAAAGGAAGGGGGAAGGGGAGGGGTCTGGCGCTCTCACTGACCGAACGAAACGCAACAATGTAAACACTGTTACTTCACGTCGGTTTTCTGTGAGAGGGTGGTACTACCCCGAACGAGCCGACCCATTCATGTGGAAACCATTTGTAGCTTCAGCGTAGCTCTACCACCTACAAAATTAAGATTTAAATAAGATTTTTATTACAAAAAAGATTATGAATAAAATATAAAATCAACTACATAATAGACTAAGAACATCTTCATATACGGTTGCTGTCACCTGGTCTTTTCTGATGCTTTTCAATGAGTACAGAAGAGTAAGAGACCAATTTTTTTTCGAAATGTCTACGCTATTATCTGGACATATACATATACAGCTTCACCGGACTATTAAAGTGAGCGCTTAAGGCACTCAGTCGATTTCAATTGACAGTCAGCTCAAGGGTGTACGGCACACCTCGGCTTGGGCTGTTGCCTTGTTACACAACATCGCGAATCTAATTAAGCTAAACTAAGCTATGTATGAACTGTTGAACTATATATATCAGTTTGTAAAAAATAAGTATCTCCTGTATTCACTCATCCACATCAATCTCTTTTTTTTTAATTGTAGCTTTGTAAAATGGCTACACCGTAACCATTAGGTTAGCACAGTACAATTCAAAAACAATGGCTACCACCGAGAGACACACTATCCATCGCTGGTCCTCACACTGGAAGCACACTGGCCGCGAGATTGTTCCACAGCTTCACGGTACGGCATAGATAAGACGTCGTGAACTTTTTAGTTCGTGCGCATATAGGATTTACCGTAAAACTGTGGCTCCGAAGACCAGTACGCATGGTGCAGTAATGAAAGGGAAAGGAAGGGATCAAATTGAATAACTCTTCAGAACACTTGCCATAATACAGACGGTAGAATGAGCTCAGTGAGACAATATCTCTGCGCAATTAAAGCGGCTCTATACATTTTGTAATATTTGCATTATTAACAATGCGGACAGCTCGTCTCTGCAACCTGTTCAGGGTATCCAAGAGGTACTTTCGTAGGTAGTAGAGCCACGCTGAAACTATTACTGGTTTCAGCATAATTGGGTCGGCTCGTTCGGGGTAGTACCACCCTCTAACAGAAAATCGACGTGAAGTAACAGTTTGCTTGCATTGCTGCATTTTGTTAGGTTAGTGACAGCGCCGGAGGCCCACCTCCTCACATTCCCCTCTCCCCACCCTTCCCGTTGCCCCCAAACACAGGCTGGCAACGCACTTGCGACTCCCCTGGTGTTGCTAGTGTCTATGGACGGCGGTGATCCCATAACATCAGGTGAGTCACCAGTTCATTTGCCTCCTATGATATAAGAGAAAAAAGAAAAAGAATACTTTGCCGAACCGTTCCAGAGGTGTGAGCAGTATTCCACGCAAGCCAAGGATGAACTTGTGCCTCATAAAGGAGATATAACTGTTCATCTCATCATCACATAATCTGGTAAATGAATGTGATTATCTTACACTCCTATAGGATATATTTGACTATATTGTCATTCAAAATTCAGTATTCTAACATTTCTAACATTTCTCCATTAAATATTAAAATCCAGGTATCATGAAAACACTATTACAATTATAATCTCAAAGAAGACAATTTTCTATACAATATAGAAAGGATCATGAATTGCGAACATCAACTAAACCGTTGTTTTAACTAGTTACTCTATGTTTACCGGTTTATATCGGAACCTCTAGTGAATACTAATTGAGTGTCGGTGCCTCTCCGATTCGAGTGGCACCTCTAGAGACTTCGTTGTGTAGATTGGATACAGAATACCTTAGACCTGTAACCGTCAAACCTCCTTATTGGTTTCGAGCAATTTCCGAATGGTTTTGGTTTTAAGTGCGAGAGATTCTCAAGTTTGAGACACGAAATTATTCTTCTATGCATTGATAGATTTTGGTGACCATATAGCGTATATTAAAAACGGTGTATTGCAATCGTTAAATAGATTTTTATGATAACAAACTCATAATTATATCATTGCTTTGGACTTTTTTCTAAATAGACAAAAAATATACAAACTATTTTGCAATAGATGTAATATCTACGGCAAAAACCTATCTGATTTCGAAAATATATTTAAAAAATTGACATGTGCTATATACTTGGTCTTTATTGACCTCTACAATAAGTGAAAACAAAGTGCACATGTCAATAGGAAGCATTTGATAACGCTCTAAATTAAGACAAACAAAATATGACATAAATTACAAATTAATTGAGTGTACCAATCTCAGCTATCAACAATTATTTATTTACATATAAATAATGCCTTTTTAATGTCATAGGAGGCAAACGAACAGGTGGGTTACCTGATGTAAAGTAATCACCGCCGACCATAGATACCAGCAACACCAGGGGAGTCGCAAGTGCGTTGCCAGCCTGTGTTTGGGGGATGGGGAGCCCTCTCCCTAGAAGGAGAAGGGATGGGGGCATGGAGGGGGGAGAGGAGGGCTTTAGCATGGCTCTACCACCTATTAATAATTATCATTATCATCACAATTACAGTAATATTAATTCAAGTACATAAAATTAATTACATACAAAGATTTCTATATAAAGAGATAAGTCTCAAGTGCAGTTATAAAATCTATATTTTCACGTTGAGAGTGAAAGTTAACAAGAGATAGATTTAA
This sequence comes from Antheraea pernyi, assembly GCA_015888305.1. NCBI lineage: Eukaryota > Metazoa > Arthropoda > Insecta > Lepidoptera > Saturniidae > Antheraea > Antheraea pernyi. The sequence goes on along the minus strand of MU158805.1, from coordinate 339,147 downwards.
AACTTTGCCGAACCACAATAAGTTTGAAGTCTTTGTTAGATTTGAATAGTTATTTCAACCCCGCCCGTCTACTTTCTTAAACTTCTTTCTGATCTGCACTTTGCATGATGATTACTCCACTCCTGAGGATCGTAGCTTAATGATAGACACCGCATTGTCTTTGTAAATAAATCATAATATCATCTTTACATATAATAAAATAAAGTCTTCTATCTGACTGTCTATTCCGTCTGACTGTCTGTTCGCGATAAACTCAAAAACTACCGAACGGATTTTTATCCGGTTTTCACCAATAGATAAAGTGACTCATAAGGAATGTATTATCATTTGTCAAGCTTTTTTTTTATTATCTGAGGGGATAACGTCCGCCGGATCCACTAGTTTAATATAATTAACAAGAATGTATGTGAGGATAGATTAATATTTCTTACTCTTTCACGCAAAAACTACTAAACTTCAATGATTTTTGATGATGATGAATGATACAACTATTTTTACACAAAACAAACTGTATTCTTAAAGTTTTTACAAAAACACCTTAACATATAAATAGTACATCTTTACTCTGCTTCGTGAAATCAGAAAGGAAGTCTATGCGTCAGTCCTTTTATTTTGTGTCTATGTGTCAGTTTTGCCATCCGTGGGAGATTGTAAAACTAATGATTCGTTTAGAAATGCAATCCTACATATATTACAATAATACTACGCTATACTATTAATAATAATATTAATAAATACAAATGGTGGTTTGCTTATTTGTTACGCTTTCGTGCCTTAATTATTCTATCGATCATAATGAAACTTTGCATACACGTTTTCAAAAGAAAAGGAAAACCTTTTTGAAAAACTTTTTAAAAAAACGACAGGGTACTTTTTATCCGGCTTTCATACAGCTCAAATTTACATTAAGGCTAATGAAGAAGTAGGTAAAAGCTGGTAGTCTGTAAAGATATTGTTTGAATTAATAAAAAAAAATGAGAAGTGTCATGTAAATTTGCAAACATCACGTCATCAACTATTTCGGGGTGCACTGCATAAGACGTAGAGTTAACGAAGATAATGTTTTTATTATTTATAAAATGTAAAATGAGTTTTACAAATGTGAGTGGTAATTCTAATGATTATCGCGTTCAAACAAATAATCTTTTAAACTTTATAATGTTACTATAGACAGCGCACATAATAAAAATTAAGCGATGCTTTGTTAAAACTCGCCGACCTAATTGTCCATCCATCCGTCCATCGAAGCGGGCAACCATCAGTAGAAATTAGGCCGCAACGCTACAAAAAATTCCGAAACCACAGCACGAACTCGGATAAAAACGTAAGCACTTGAAACTAAAAAAAAAACTATCCGGTGTTACAACGAAATGTATAAAATATCACTATGAACTTTCGTTTTCTTTACAATGCACGACCGTAAAAAGAAATTTCATAGTGGGTCTACGCTTTTCACTGAGCACAAACCATGACTCGTTACGTTAATAAGAGGTAAGCTCGCATCAAAAGGAGGTTAACCCCTTTAAAAACTCTGATCTCAAAATCACGGATCATGTTTTTAATTTTTTTTAAGTCAAAATTTCATTGCCACGTTAAGCTGCCTAATGGCAGAAATAAACTTATACTTTCGCGTCATGACATGCTACGTCAGCACGACCGGCCGTATTGCGCTTGCGCGGATTGCGTCAGATTTGCGACGCGTAGTATAAGGGCCTGTGTACATGTGATATTGATATTTAATAGCTTACCATACGTTCGATTGATTAATAGACTTCCTAAAAATGTATATAAATATTGCTTTGAGTACCAATAGATTTGAAAGCCACAGTAATGTTAATAAGTTCAATAAACAAATTATGTAATTTAAACAGCTAACATTCACGCTATACTTAGAAAGAAAATTCAAAAGAGAATACATTTATTTCATTGTTTTGAGTTTTTGCTTCTGTCAACAGTACTTATGCCTCGCTTTTTTTTTTAATTTCAGATTGTACATAGATAGATCTATCGATGGGCGCCGTTGTTTTTGGATTATACTGTCCTGGTCGTCAATTCATATCCAGTAGGGTGTCAATTATTTGCCAAGTTGCCAAGTTTTTTCACTTGGATATTATTCATCGCATTTTAATGATTTCAAGGATAGCCAAGTGAAAGTAGATACACCATAGTACAGTTACTGTGTCGAGCTCCGATTTAAAGACATCCTTTGCCTGACGGATTCGTCAATTATTTTTTGAACAATGGTTCAAATATGTTTAAAAGGGCCAATCATAGCGTTTAATTACTACAACACACTATTTGTATATATAAAATTAGCCATTGCTTACGGCTTTGCTCGCGTTAATCTAAATTTGAGTTATTCTTCGAGAACTATATATTATGTTTATGATTATTGTAAATAATTACGAAGTATTTTATCTCTGACAACGTGTATACAAAATTGAATGATAATTGGTTGAGTAGTAAAGATTTGAAGACATAAGAAATAAACAAACTCATATTCACAATTATAATATTAGTTAGGATTAAATTTATAGTAAGTATAATCGAATAGAGAGACGATGTAGGTGTTACAGATTTTGCTTTGAAGTTGCTAAGTTTCATAAATAAAAGAGCGATGTCGTCGTCGTATCGTATAAAAAATCGTATCTAACTGTATTCAATGTTATTTTCAAATAAGAGCCGTGTTGAATACAAACCTGCCAGTTTTCAAAAAGCGCACCGCTTGAATAGAACCTCGGGCGTAATACATAAAAGCAAAAAGAATTCTTTATCAAATATTATAAAAAATATATGTATTCGTTCTTGTTCTTTGTGAATATTATAACTGTTTTTGTAATATGAATGGAATTTCCATATGCGATGATTTTTTATGTTTAATAAATGTTGACTCGTATCTGATCATCATCTTCTTACCCTTATCCCACCTAAGTAGGGTCGGCATAACATGTTTTCCTTCTCCACTCTCGCTTATCAGATATCATCTCAGTATTCACAACTTTTACGCACAAATCATTTTTCACACAATACATCCATTCCTTTTTCGGTCTTCCTCTACTCCTATATCCATCAATCATCATACTCAAAACTTGCCTAGTACAAGTTCTTCATTTCTCCTCGTGATATGCCCATACCATACTAACCTATTGCCGTGTGGTGCCGGTAGAGTAGAATAGCACCACCCCTATATCTTCCCGTGGGTATCGCAAAAGGCGATTAAGGGAGTGTGAGATAGTACTGACTCCTTGTACTTTCTCACTGTGATACTGTACTATCCGTCTGAGTCCTTCTCCGGTCGTAACGGTCTCCGTTCCACTGGGTTCAGAAGAATAAGGACGAGTATGTGCACCTGTGTCTTGCGCGTACATTTGTGCACCTTAATATATCCTGCGCATATGACCGCTTCTAATACTGGACTCCGAGTACGCAAAAGTCCTGTGGCGATGGGTAAAGGTAGAGAGGTCTAGCCTGATGCAAGCTAGACTTTGTCTGATACCTGCATACAGGCGGTCCCGGGGGTGTGAGTACACGCCGTGGTCATTTCAGCGCTGCACATTTGGGGTGACAGCGCGGGTTCGGCAGCACTCGGGATGACAAAGCAGCCCTGTTTAGGGAGGCACTGCTTTCCCCGCTCAGCCGGGGAGGGGGCTAGAAAAGGTGCCCTAAAAAATGCTCGTCCCAACTTGGTAGATGGTAGTAACCGCGGCTATCATCGCATCATTCAAATCGTGGTCGACGTCGCAAACATAATTTCAAAAGAACACCTATTATGACATTCGGTGCGTGGAACGTGAGAACGCTTCTTGATCGAGATGGCAACGCCTGCCCTGATCGTAAAACCGCCATAGTAGCTCGGGAACTTCATCGCTATAACGTGGATGTGGCTGCTCTCAGCGAAACACACCTTCCCGATGAAGGAGAGCTGGTGGAAGTAGGTGGCGGTTACACTTTCTTCTGGAAAGGTACCGCTACCTCCGAATCTCGACGATCAGGTGTGGGATTTGCCATCAAAAATCACTTAACAAAGCGTTTAGAGGAGTACCCTGTACATATCTCAGACCGTGTTACCACACTGCGCCTTCACCTGGACAAAGACAATTACCTTAATGTCATCAGTGTCTATGCTCCAACGCTTGACAAGTCTGATGACATCAAGGATAAGTTCTATGAGGAAGTGACTCATTGCCTCCATAGCATAAACGCCAAAGAGCAGGTTTTATTGCTGGGCGATTTCAATGCCAGGGTTGGTCGGGACTATGAGGCTTGGCCTGGAGTTCTAGGTAGACATGGAGTTGGCAACATGAACAGCAATGGTCAGTTGCTGCTCAGTCTTTGTGCTCAATACGGACTGGCAATTACGAACACTATGTTTAGACTTGCCGCCAAGTACAAGACAACATGGATGCACCCAAGATCCAAGCATTGGCATTTGATTGACTATGCAATCGTGAGGCAAAAAGATATCAGCCAAGTGCAAGTCACTCGCGTCATGCGTGGTGCGCACTGTTGGTCTGATCACCGACTTATTGTCACTAAGCTGCGAATCCGCCTCTATCACCCACGTAGATCTCCTATAAAAAAGCTTGCGTCTTTGAACGTGGATAAGCTAAAAGATCTTACGGTTAGGGTGAACTACGCTGAAGCCCTGTCTAAAAAGCTGTTGCCAGTTAATGAGGTAGGTGATGTTGTTGCTGCCTGGGAAACTTTGTCATCTCACATCATGGATACCGCTTCAACTGAACTGGGTTCAAAATTACATCGCAACGAAGACTGGTTTGATAAAAATGATGAAGTCCTACGGGCAGCATTCGACAAACACCGAGATCTCCTGCGACAACACAAACGACGAAGTGGAAGCGTTGCGGTTATTAAAGCTAGTGACCTCGAATTGCGCAAGCTGTCTCGAAACATGAAAGACAAGTGGTGGCAGGACAAAGCTAGGTACATGCAATGGCTCACTGACACAAACCAGCTGGGAGAGTTCTACGGTGAGGTACGTAAGCTGATTGGTACATCCTACCACGCAAGGGTGCCTTTAAGGTCTCTAGACGGTAGTCGCCTGTTGACGAGCAAGGAGGATGTACTAAAGCGCTGGGCGGAGCACTTCAATACTCTGCTAAATGTGGATCGATCAGCTGATCTACAAAGCATCGGTTTAATGCCTCAGCTCCCTTTTGCTTTTGAGCTGGACGAGCCTCTGTCGCGTGACGAGGTTGTTACTGCCATCAGACAGCAACAAAACAAACGGGCGGTTGGCATTGACTTCATACCGGGAGAGCTGATAAAGTACGGTGGAGAGGAGTTGCACACGTTGGTGTGGGAACTATTCGTTCGCATGTGGGAGGAGGAGCGCGTCCCTGATACCTTTAAAGTATCGCGCATAAGCACTCTCTATAAGAACAAAGGTGAACGATCTGACTGCAACTCTCATCGCGGTATTTCTCTCCTTACAGTCCCCGGAAAGGTCTTTGCTAGAGTTCTCTTAAACCGCCTAAAGAACTTGTCTGAAAAGATTCTGCCAGAAACCCAGTTTGGCTTCCGACCAGACCGAGGAACATGCGAAGCTATATTTTCTGTGCGTCAACTGCAAGAAAAGAGCAGAGAACAGGGTCGTCAGCTTTACCTTTGCTTTGTTGACCTGGAAAAGGCTTTCGACAGCGTGCCTCGGGAAGCTCTATGGTTGGTGCTAGGTAAGCTCGGGTGCACGGAAAAGTTTGTGAGACTTCTCAGACTCCTGCATGACAACGTGCAATGCTGCGTTGGCGTAGACGGTGAACAGACAGACGTCTTCCCCGTTACCTGTGGGGTGAAGCAAGGGTGCGTTATAGCGCCTACTCTGTTTGCCTTATACTTTGCGGTGGTAGTTAGAGAAGTCATACAAACAGTTTCTCAAGGAGTCCGCATCCGCTTCCGCACAGACGGCAGCCTTTTCAACTTGGCTAGACTTAAGGCTCGCACTAAAGTCTCACACGCTCTGATCACTGAGATCATGTATGCTGATGACTTGTGCTTCCTAGCAGAATCCCTAGACGGCCTGCAACAGCTGATGTCCGAATTCTACCAAGCCTGCCGTAAGTTTGACCTGAAGATCAGTGTCAATAAGACGCAGGTGATGTCCCTGGACATACACAGTCACGAGATACAACATAAAACTTGGTGAGGATATTCTGAAGCAGGGTACAAGGATGTCCAAAAGCGGCACATGAAGAGATGCAATATAGAGCCCTCTTGTTGGGAACGTTTGGCAGCACAACGGCCAGAATGGCGCAGAATGGTGAACAGCCAAGTACGCGAGTTCGAGGCTCAGCGTAAAGCTGACCTTGATACCAAACGCGACCAGTTAAAGGCTCGCCCTCCTGCTGCCATAACATATCATTATGAGAACGGCGTACTCACATGCCCTCAGTGTGCACGAAGTTTCGCCGCGAAGATAGGCTACATAAGCCATCTTCGAGCGCACCAGCGCCATTTCTAAGTTTAGGGGTCAAAGTGCCCCCCAGGGCCAAAACCGGTCGGATCAATCACTAACCTATTACTCCTCAACTTGTCTGTCACTGGTGGTATTTTTAAGCTTCCACTGATATACTCATTCTTAATCTTATTCATTCTAGTCACACCACACATCCACCTTATCGTTTGTATCTGATCATTTAACGCTATTGTAATTTCTAATTCAAAAGTAAAGGCTGAACAATTTTCACATATACTGGATCCGTAGACTGATAAATGAGAGACTTTTGGACATTTTGTATGTTCTAAGCGTCTTTGCTTTGCTTAAATTGAGGTAACTCTAATGATTAGAACTGCACTTAATACGGCATAATGTCTTCGGAGAAATTATGCATGCTAAAACTGGTTAGCATACTTTATCTAATATTTAGAGTTGGCTGAATTTTCTATACTGTATCGTAGCTACCGTAAACGGAAAAAAGTAGTTACTTATGGTAGGAAGGCCCATGATAAAATCTGGCTCAGAAAACTCTTTGTAAAGCAAGTCTTACGGTAGGAAGGTTTTTCTTGTTTATTTGATTTATAAACTAAAGATTATATCATATTTTAGGACGTTAAAGGTGAACGCAAAGTAAATATAGTTTACAAAACGACAAAATTAACATAAAAATTTGAAAGCACAGCATAGCAGCAAAATTTCAGAGTACGAAAAGAATGTGCAAATAAGATTGCATGTGGTAGAGATTTGAACGTTAAGAGGCATGATGTAACTTGTTTAAATAAGCTTAGTAATATGAGAAACTACAGGAAACATGGAAATAACATTAGTGACAGAAAACTTAAGATCTATTACAGGTTAACATGGTATGCTTATACCACAAGAAGGGGACATATAGAATAACGATAAGGAGGAAGCTGAACAAATGTGGTAGTAGAGAAAGACCGAAGATGATAGCGATGAACTGACAGCTATTAAAGAAGACTGGAAGAGGAAAACATTTTTTACCGACTTCACTTGGTGAGATAAGGGTAAGTTGGGATTGCATAGCGGTAGGGCTATTTCGGAGTTTATTTTACCAGTTACCATTCTCTAGTTGATTCTATCACCAAGCACGTATCGATATATTCTGGAAGCTGCAATATAAACCTGTAGTCTTTTAAATTTAGCGTGTTTATTATTTAGACTACACTGTCATTTAAAATCAGGCGAGATTGTGGTGAAACACTTCAAACCTATAAAGAATTTTTGTAGATGGTAGAGCCACGCTGTAGCTATTACTAGTTCCAGCATGAATGGGTCGGCTCGTCCGGGTCTGTACCATCCTCTCACAGAACACCGACGTGAAGTAACAGTGCTTGCATTGTTGCGTTTCGTTCGGTCACTGATAGCGCCGGAGGCACACCTCCATTCCCCCCTTCCCATCCCTCATTCCCTATTCCCCTTACCCCCTCTCCCATACACAGGCTGGCAACGTACTTACGACTCCCCTGGTGTTGTTAGTGTCTATGGACGGTGGTGATCACTTAACATCAGGTGACCCATCTGTTCGTTTGCCTCGTTATGATATTAAAAATAAAAAAAGATGATTATCAAAAAATCGTCTTACATGGGTTGGAGTAGATATAGGAAAGAGGATCGTCCAATATATTTATGCAATTTCATATAAATTGATAAAAGTTTTCCCGTCGGTTACGAACGTCCAAAACGGTGCAATGTAGTCAAGTTGTTTAAGCATGTACCACGTTACGAATACAATAAGGAGAAAGGAATTACTGACATAAAAAAATACTTTCAGGCTTAAATTTGTTCAAAACCAACACTCATTACAGGAGATAAGGAAATATGTCAGTATATTTCATATCTTTATTCCGTTTGAAGTAACTTCTAATTTCTAAAGCAAACATGCGAAATCACTTAATCAGGACATAATGTAACGGGAACGTCGGTTTGTACAACATCCTTTATTTATGAGTTACAGTGAATACGTGAAATAAGGTTTTACCATATAATTTCCTTATTATATTATGAAAGATGTGCCTTTACGCAAACCTGCCATAATAAGGTTTTGATTAATTTTACTTCGTTAATTTCCCTTGACGGAACTTTTATGGTATTTTAATGGAACAATGTAAGGCTTTACAGTTTACTTGAGGATAATTTCCATCCACGTAACTATTGTTCATTGGATTTTGTACTTTAATTGCCGTGATCTCGACCTTACTCGTTTTTGACATTATTCAATGCTATTATTTGTCGTAATTACTATTTTTTCTCAAAAAATTGTAAATTTCTAGCAATATCTATTCGTGATTAAATGTAATTTTTTAACGATTAATAAACCACAGGGCAGTCGATGTGCTACAGCGCCATTAAGTGGTAAATTATAAATAAAATAGCTATTGCCTGCGGCTTCGTTCGTATCAATGTAACTTTAATTTACCTTTCAAGAACAGCACATTTTTTTCTATATGGAAGTTACTCTATAGCCTTTACTCTACTCCTGGCAATATGTAGGGATGTAGGGAAAATCTCAATCATAAAGTACACAAGAAAGCGTAAAAACCATGAAAACAAATAAACAAACTCCTATTTGCATTTTTAATATTCATTCGAATGAATATCATAATAACCTTTTCCGTGAATAACACTTAGTTGTTGGAGTTTATGAATATTAAAGACTAGATGTACCCGTCCGCGTGGTATCTAATGTAAAATAACATTGACTAATAAAATCATAGGAATATATTAAGTCTATTAACTTACTTTTCTCTCGTACTTAAGTCACGTGTCATTAAAATGACAATAACTTTTGATAGAGTGAACCGGTATAATGGTTTATTATATCTAATATTATATTATTACTGTGAAGAATCTGAAACCACGAATCCTGAGAAAAAAATGGCAATATAGCATGCAAACCATAATCTGGAGGAACTTCGTATTTAACCGGAACGAAAAATTTTAAGGTTAAAAGAGCCCATCAGACTTCGTAACTATTCGTAATCATACATACAGTGGTACAACAAAATAATCCCAAGGAGGGTTGATGTCAGGCAGGCGGCCGATCGTAAAAATTAAGCCAAATCATATACTACAACATGAGAAACATGTTGTACCGACCCTACTGATGTGGGATAAGGGTAAGAAGAAGAAGAAGAGTGAACCGATTTTAATAAAATCAAGACTAAATATTACTCGAGGATATGCTTTATGATTTTCTTGGTAAGGTTTTATTATAAACGCAGTACTTTAGCAGTGAGTTCAAATAAACATACAGACAGACATTTCTTAAAATGATTGCGATGTATGTTATTACTTATTCCAAGACACGTGCAACAATTTTTTTCACAAAAATCTAAAAAGTACAGACACGTTAGATTCACATTTTTTTTTTTGTATGTCATAGCAGGCAAACGAACAGGTGGGTCACCTGATGTTAAGTGATCACCACCGTCCATAGACATTAACAACACCAGTGGAGTCGAAAGTGCATTGCCAGTGTGTGTGTGTAAGGGAAGAGAGGAGGGAGAGGAGAGGGGAGTTCCTCCGGCGCTCTCACTGACCGAATGAAATGCACCAATGCAAGCACTGTTACTTCACGTCGGCTTTCTATGAGAGGGTGGTACTACCCCGGGCGAGCCGACCTACATGCTGAAACCAGTAATAGCTTCAGCGTGGCTCTACCACCTATGATAGATTTACATTATTATATGTATAGAACTTAATACAATCATCTAGATATATAATGTAGCTTATAATGATAGTCAAAATTAAATCTAATATATGTTCCCAATATGAATCTTTTGTTAAATATCTCATACATTATTGTAACCTCACACATCCCGGGAAGTCGAACAATCCGTAATTTTTTGTTCGAAACCGCGCCGCGGCACGTTTCCGAAAAGTTATTTGATGTTTCCACGAACCTTTGGAATCCTTTAATTAAATATCTGCGTTGTGCAGGTGTTGTCACGGTTTATTTTTCAAATAATATGCGAATAACTCCTGATACGTACAGGGTTGTTGCAAAACGTATCACAAAAAAAGTTTTTTTTTAATCCGAGGAATATGAAATTGTGGATAAAGTATCTGACGGTAAAAGGACTGCAACTATATATTGTAAAGCCTGGCGTCGCTACCATATGTAGATTATTTGCAAGGTCTAACGAAAGGACCACTCGCATACCTATTCCTGGCGCAATGCAGCAGTTCAAAATATTGATCCGACTATAGGTGAATAAAATGGTGTATGCATCTTACGAAATTTATTTGTACTTATAAAGACAAAAATTAAATAGCCGCGCTGTCATACAGTTAATTACGTTACGTCATAGTTACAACTTATAATGCTGTCGTCGCGGCTACTTGAAGATTTCTTCCATTTGTTCCTTTTCGTATATCCGATTTCCAGGTTAGAACTGGACTCGGAGATTCTGTAATACAGTTATATACCTTTCAGAAAGGCGGATGGAAATCTCTGGAAGGCTGACGTAATTATTTGAGGGATGTAACAAAATGTCATGTCATGCAAACGTCATTTGCTATTTTTTAGAAGTCCATTGTTTCTGGTTTCCATGGTGTTACACTAATCACGTATAGTGGTCGATGCAGTCCGGATTGCCAATAAACACTTCGTTGATACTGTCACTATTCATTTGACCAGAGCTTCGCCTTACAATAACTTCCACATAGGAGTGCGTGCAGATCACCGTGTAAGTCCTCACGCGCGCCCCTGTTTTTGGGGTGCGCGGGGAGTCAGCGTCAGGGAAACCCCTCTGGATGAAGTTTCAATCGGCCCCCACAGCGGTGGGGGCGTCTCATGTTCGGGTGGTATGCTTATGCATAACATCCCTCTGGTTTGTCTCTTGGCGCAATCGCCATTTATGGCGTTCATTCATTACTGGGGTTGTCTCGCGATGTAGTGTGATCGTTTATGCGTGGCTGTCGTTCGTTCTATTGGTGACTATTGTGGCTTCTATCTTTTTGTAGGGCCTGTGTGGCCTGTGAGGCTCTCAGGCTTCTCCTTCTTGTCTCGGGTGTCTCTATTGATGTCATATTCACTATAGGGTCTCCTTTTTATTGGGGGGGCGGCTGGGACGCCTCTGCCGCTTTATAGGTCTTCTTATGCTGGTTCTTCTCCTGATTCCGGGTTCGCGGGATGGGATTGTTGGCGGGGGCCATCAGGCTCGCACCCGCCGTTGTCTCGACCATCTGTGGGGCATCCGTCCTGTGTTGCGTCCTGCGCCCGGCGTCACCCGACCGGGCCGCGGTTCCCGCACGGCGGTTGCGCGTCTCGCGGCGGAACACAGGGCAGTTGCGGATGCTGTTAGAGGGATGTGGCCCCCCGCAGTTGACGCAGGACGCCGGCTCCTCTCTAGGGCGATCGCACTCTTTCGCGAAGTGCGGTCCTCCGCACCTCACGCAGGCTATTGGTCTGTAGCAATGGAAAGAGGAGTGCCGGAATTGCTGACATCTATGGCATTGTGCCGGCCCCCTCTTGCCTCGCCAGGCTTCAACTGTGACCTTCATGAGAAGGAGCTCTCCTATGTTATATATGGCCGGAGTGAGGCCAGGCGTTCTCTTCAGGGAAGAGTGGAAGATGCACCCTCTTCCTACCCTTCCTTTTATTATACAGGAATAATCTACTTCAAAACCCTTCTCTCGGAGGGCTTTGGTGATCAACTCGGGGTTAGTCTGAGCTGGGAGGCCGCGAATGGCGATTTTTAAGTTTTTCTCTGAGGGCGGTGAGTAGGCGAACCAGCTCACGCCCTCTGTTTCTTTCAGGAATTCATAGGTTGTTGCGTATTCTTCCATATGAGGGTGTGATGTTTGCGTAGTTTCCATTCGAACTTCCACTTCGCGCTGGTGGGTCACCTGATCAAGGGGTACCGGCACCCGGCGGGGGGCACCGTGTCCCGCACGTGCCGGGTGCTCGCGACCCTGCTCGCCATCACGGCGCGACGCCACCCGGACAAGTTCCACCTCACGCCGGACACGGCCGCATACCTCACCGGTACATACTGATAAACACCACATCACATTCAACGCCTTCTTTTATATTATGGGGGGCGAACTGATAGATGGTCACCTTATGTTAAGTGATCACCGCCATCCATAGACACTAGCAGCACTAGGGGAATCGCAAGTGCGTTACCAGCCTGTGTTTAAGGGTGGGGGAATTGGGAGGGGAGGGGAGGTGGACCTCCGGCGCTCTCACTGACCAAACGAAACGCTACAATGCAAGCACTGTAAACTTCACGTCGGTTTTCTGCGAGAGGGTGGTACTACCCCGGACGAGCCAATAATAGCTTCAGCATGGCTCTACCCTACCTATCTCCCCTACCCCTTCCATCATTACATGATTACAACCTCTGCTGAAGTAAAACTTGTTTACGCACGCTTTGACTTGGGGAGTAAACTGGTGAATGCGTCCCAAGAGCGTTACGAAAACGTGTGATCGGCCGTAGCGAACGGAACGTTGAGAGCGAGATATAAGTTAGTGAAGATAGACATAGAGAGAGTTACGTTTCGTATTATCAATGAAAACCCATAATATTTCTCTCTCTCTTGGGATCCTATGTCCCCAAACTGTCGGGGCAGAGGGCAGACACAATGCTTCTCCATCTCGATCTATCGATGGCTTGACACTACACCTCACTCCAAGCAAGACCAATTGTCGCACGCTCTGCAAGCACAGATCTTCGCCAGGTTCGTCTAGGACGACCACGTTTCCGCGTACCTTGGGGATTCCAGACCAATGCCTGATTAGGGATATGGCTGTTGTCCCTTCGCAAAGTGTGGCCGATCCAGGTCCATTTTCGACATCGCACTTGATGGTCTATGGGATCTTCATAATATTTAGATAAAGTTGCTGTTGTTTTGACTATTCGTATCCCCGAGAGTTGGGTGTATAGATTCAGATGGATTTTTTAAATCACTATTTTTTACATATAATTCCACGTGGACGTAGTCGCGGGCACTGCTAGTTTTTATAGTAAACACGGTATTTTTTGTAAGACTTATGTTGCCAACAGTGTACATTCTTGTATGGAGCTTAAGACCTCTTATGGTTTTGGACAGACAAGTTGTTAAATTTACAGATAATTATCACAATTGTTACACTAATCACGTATAGGGTCGATGCAGTCAGGATTGCCAATAAACACTTCGTTGATACTGTCACTATTCATTTGGCCAGAGCTTCGCCTTACAATAACTTCCACATAGGAGTGCGTGCAGATCAGCGACATCTTGCCCTTTATATGCCCACCAATGTAGTCTCACACCGGGGTGAATAATGAACAGCCGATAACTTCCACCAATAGCGTTCGAGGTCATAAGTAACACCCCCGATAAAGTCAATAGCGCGGTATCGCAGGTCAATAGTGGTTCCCCGGGTGGCGTCGTAGTCTCGCCCATAGCGGTACCGGACGTAGACATTAACAATGGTTAAATGGTTCATTTGTAAAAACAAGTTGTTATGTACGATATAAAAAGATTATTCTTGGATGTGTATGCCTAAAGAACAATACGAATGAAGTATTTACAAATTAATAACTCCTTAACAACACCATCCACTATTATTTTTCGTAGTCGCAGTTCACCGAAGTCATCAAATCTTCACATATACAACATTTTATATTTATTTTAATAAATATCTCGATATCTCCATTTAATATAAGGTTTAAAATAACAGCGTGAAAAATGTAGATTTACTGCACCGCATAATAACATTTATTTAATATCGATTCTTATATAAATAAAATGATAGAAGCCTGCCGTTATGTTGTCTGTTAACTGTTAGATAGTTGTCGATATATATTATTTATCATGTACTGGATCCTTCTCTAAAATTATTATGATATCTTCGTTTATTTTAAAGTTATAATTTTTTTTTCTCGACCTGACTACGCTATTGACCCGGCAGGGTCTTCACAGCTTCACCGGACTACTAAGGTTGGCGCTTAAGGCACACAACCGATTTGGGTTTTAGGTAACATACACAAGGGTGCACGCACACCTCGGCTTGGGCTGTTACCTGGAAAAAGACGCGTCTGACCTAGCTAACTATTCTAAGCTATTCATACATATATACATTTGTGAACCATATAATCGAAATTGCATGATTCACAAATGAATACGTGTATATCGGAATGAAACGAACTAAACTATTCGATTCAGTTCGATGGGGGAAAAAAAAACAAAACCCTCCCACCATGTGTATATATGTGCACGTGTGTGAGAGAGATGATCTCATATGTGTGTTCAAGTGATGTAGGTGAGTCACTGTATCGCGAAAATAATATCAAGAGGGCTCCGCGCGGGGACGACCTAGGCTCGAGATATTACTGAGACCCGCGATGTGTGCGGGAGCTAAAAAGGATCGATTACAAAAGCGTGGGCGCAACACGCATTTAATAAGATCGAATTTAAATTTATTTAACGGCGACGGCGCCGAAATCTAAAAATAGATATAACAAAAATTATTATTATTGAACGGTCGTTTTTAGGGGAAGATAGACGTAAATACGCGATTTACTCTATCTTATATGAGTTATTTATTTTGAACAGCTGCGCGCGCGAGCCGTTGTAATGTAGCCGCGATGGCTGGAAACCTATGTATTGCAGTGACGTGAAGTGATCTCGTGGAAGATGAGTAATTGACATGCGTAGTCAATACTCGATAGGGAGAAGGAATAGGTGGGGTGATCCTGTGAAGGATTAGCTGCCGGAGGTCTGGGAATGGGCTGAGACGCGGGCTTAGGAGCCCACGGAGCCTGAGGGGCCCGGTAGGGGCGGGGGGGCGCGCTAGTCGCGGGTGCGGACGCTGCCGGTGCACGAGACGTGCTCGGCAGGCTCGGAAAGGCCTCTCGGGACATGAGAGGCGGGGGTCGGGGGCGGGCGGGAGCGGCGGCCGCCTTAGACGGCGACGCCTGCCTGGGGTAGCGAGGGCGCTTTGTGCGCGGGGCGCGGGGACATCCGCGATAATTCGCGGTATGACCCACGCCGCGGCACAGAACACAGCTCGGGGGATCGGGGGAGTCTTTAGTGCGAGAACACTCCTTGGTGGAGTGGTCGCCGAGGCACTTAACGCACCTGGGTTTCAGGAGACAGTTTCGTGCGGAGTGTCCGTACACCTGACAGTTGTGACACTGCGAGGGCACAGACGTTTTGCGCGGCGGCTCGACGATAACGCCGGAGAAGCCGCAGAGGGATGTGAGATTGAAGATCGCTTTCCCTTGAGGGGTGCGATCGAGGACTACGAGAACCATGTCATATGGAGCCCTGGTGCGTGGAGAGCACATACGATGAACCTTGCGAATAGGAATCTTCTGTTCTAATTGAATTAGTCAATTGGACCTAATTGACTCCAATCGCTGTTTATTTAATCATCAACAGTTAGAATGACGTTGATATTGTGAATTAATAACTTACTTTTACCAACGCTTTTCTGTTTTACTACACGGATATGTATGAGGTACGGGATTTATGGGATTTCCCAACGACAATATCTAAGGAGCCACTAGGCGTGACATTTAAAAAAAAAGTGTGTGTCTACTTGTGGTACACACAATATAAAAATCTGTTATTAATTTATTGAGAAAACTATAATGTTTACTATAGCTAACTTTAGGCTGTCGGTTTTTCGTGACGGTGTGTGCGCGCATTGTAAAAACTTACTCTCAACATAGCTAACTTCAGGGTGTCAGTTTTTCGTGACGGTGTGCGCGCGCATCTTAAAAATTTACTCTCATTTTTCCCTATAGGTTCTTTTCAGAACGTAGGAAACCGTACTTGTCAGTACGTCAAACCGCACTTTTCGGTGCGACTGCGTGCTCCTCTTCGTGTCGTCGTGTCGCCGCGCCGGCTGGAGAGAAGAAAGAAGTGTTAGGGCTTCCCCCTAGGCACTGTAGGTCCCCTGTGAGGCATTGCACATCGCCCACAGCTCCCTTTGATCCGGACTCGGGATAGTCCGTTAAATTCATTAAGGCACGCCCCCATGGCCCTCTGGTAGGGAGGTTTCACATGTCTTCTTTCAAAAATCACTTGCCTCTTACAAGGCAAGTTAATAAGTAATATTCTGTGCCTGCTCCATACATTTTTTGGAAGAGTCACGGTGAAGGAGAGAAACAGCCGTATTCGACTAGCGGGCCGCGGTTTGCCGACCATTGGCCAAGTGTTTATAAAGATCGTAGTTTTTTTTAATTATAACGGGGGAGTCCGATTGTTGCGTTCGTGGCAACGTTCGTGCGCTCTAGTTTTCTCGATACGTGTTTGTTTACATCGTATTCGTGACGTCATCAGTCAGTTGGTGTTGTGTTTTTTCACGCGAGTGTTCATTTCCGTATCGAGAATCTCAGGTTTAGTGTTCTCTCTCGTTTCGTCAATCGATTCGTTTCTTGACGTGTCTCTTACTCAACTCACTTTTTCTAAAACTTAAGTTTTGCGTTAGTAAAATCATTTTTATGGAAATAACTACAATTAAACATACACTCTCGAACTTGCCTTGGCGAATTTCTTTTTTGCGAGCGACTAGTCTTTCTGTTATATTCCTTTCTAAAAATATGCCTTATTTCTGTAGGCTTGCGTTTCAAAAATCACTTGCCTCTTACAAGGCAAGTTAATAAGTAATATTCTGTGCCTGCTCCATACATTTTTTGGAAGAGTCACGGTGAAGGAGAGAAACAGCCGTATTCGACTAGCGGGCCGCGGTTTGCCGACCATTGGCCAAGTGTTTATAAAGATCGTAGTTTTTTTTAATTATAACGGGGGAGTCCGATTGTTGCGTTCGTGGCAACGTTCGTGCGCTCTAGTTTTCTCGATACGTGTTTGTTTACATCGTATTCGTGACGTCATCAGTCAGTTGGTGTTGTGTTTTTTCACGCGAGTGTTCATTTCCGTATCGAGA
Source organism: Antheraea pernyi (assembly GCA_015888305.1). NCBI lineage: Eukaryota > Metazoa > Arthropoda > Insecta > Lepidoptera > Saturniidae > Antheraea > Antheraea pernyi. Next base: position 321,787 of record MU158805.1, on the reverse strand, counting down.
ATCTCAGGTTTAGTGTTCTCTCTCGTTTCGTCAATCGATTCGTTTCTTGACGTGTCTCTCGTTATGCCACGAACGCAACAATCGGACTCCCCCGTTATAATTAAAAAAAACTACGATCTTTATAAACACTTGGCCAATGGTCGGCAAACCGCGGCCCGCTAGTCGAATACGGCTGTTTCTCTCCTTCACCGTGACTCTTCCAAAAAATGTATGGAGCAGGCACAGAATATTACTTATTAACTTGCCTTGTAAGAGGCAAGTGATTTTTGAAACGCAAGCCTACAGAAATAAGGCATATTTTTAGAAAGGAATATAACAGAAAGACTAGTCGCTCGCAAAAAAGAAATTCGCCAAGGCAAGTTCGAGAGTGTATGTTTAATTGTAGTTATTTCCATAAAAATGATTTTACTAACGCAAAACTTAAGTTTTAGAAAAAGTGAGTTGAGTAAACTTGTATTGTATTGTTTATATTTGGCTTTTATGGATAACAAGTTTGCCGACCACTGAACTAGGTGATCACCGATGTGTGAAGGATGTGATGCACATGAGCAAGAGAGAGAGAGAGAGAGAGAAAATAGATAAGATTGTTTATAAAAAAAATGTAAACAAAATATATTTTGTACAAACTCATGGTTATCAGCCATTAATAAATAATTTCGTCGTAATAAAATGTATCTATATGGTGTCTAATTTCGTCTCAATATTTATAAAAGCACCGGGATGGAATAAAGGTTACATATTTCTCCAAAATATTTTAGAAATATATTCAATTAAATAATATAGGATCTTGTATTTATTACTTACTAAAAGGTTTCTTTGTTATATTGGAAAAATATGAGTGCCTTTCTTACCAAGAAATATAAAAATAAATTTCACTACGCCACAGACATCTTATATTTTCAATACAGAATCTTAACTTATTCTAACATCGGTCTCAAGTGATGGCGCAAGTCGTATATAAACGTGTATCAAATTACACTAAAAACATATTTAGATTTGAACTTTTATCGATTCTTCTTTAAGTATAAATCTACAAATCACATAGTAAAGTACGCAAGAAGTCGTTAATTTTTCTCGTTTATTCATAAAATTAGTTAAAAAGTGCGTTCATTAGCCTGTAAGAACCTAAATAAATGTGTGGGCATAATCACTATGTCAGTTCACGACGTATTCTGAAAAATGTACAGTTCTTATTTCCTCACATATGGTGATACTATAAGAACATATCTCAAGTATAGGTTTTCTTACAATGTTTTTTCTCACCGCTAGCCGATTGTGTGGTAAATTAGTAAATTTACGCGAATTCCGAAAAATTTGTTGGCGTATGCCGGAATTCAAATCACTCGACAACCAAGACAAATGTGGTTCGTAGAAATTTCATTCATATTATACTATACAAGCTAATTGGGATTACAAGAAACGATGGAAAGAGTATTTGAATAACGAATATCTGAAGGTTTAGGGAGTTGTTATTTAGCCTTTCTAGTTACATAAAGATAATTCAGCTTAACCGTAGGTGGTAACCCTAAAATGAATCCCTTTGAGAAAATATTCCTGACACATATCACCCGATGTATCCGTTCGAAATCAGTAATGAAAAAAAGAAACTGAATAATATTGACGTAATCTTTACAAAATGTCCTAATAATGTACATTATCATAGGATATACCCATTAGGTCCATCTTCATCTACGTTCACAGGTCGTGTTATTTTATTTATTCGTACGGTTAAACAGAATATCCATCTTTTATTATAGTTGCTTGATTGATAATGTTATTTTTCGCTGCGAGGTTCAAATTATATGGAGTAATGAAGCAGCCATAATGTTATTCTTTAGCACCACCAGGGGTCGTAGAGGTCTAATGGTTTGACCGCTGAATGCCCATAGGTGCGAACCCCGGCAGTTACTAACGAAATTTGTAGGTGGTAGAGCCACGCCGAAGCTATTACTGGTTCCAGCATGAATGGGTCGTAAAACCGATGTGAAGTAACAGTGCTTGCATTGTCACGTTTCGTTAGGAAAGTGAGAACGCTGGAGGCCCACCTCCTCACCCCCTCCATCCTTTTCCCCCAAACACAGGCTGGAAACGCACTTTCAACTCCCCTGGCATTGTTAGTGTCTATGAACGGTGGTGATCACTAAACATCAGGTGGCCCACCTGTTCGTTTGTCTGCTATAACATAAAAAAGAAACATTTACTAATTTAAACTGGTAACACTATCGGCTGACGGTGAAAGAAAACATCACAAGAAAACCTGAACCTGAGAAATATTTTTGTATTATGTGTATTTGTGTTGTGGGAAAACAGAGAACTATGAATTTCTGAGAGTTTGAAATCGCCAATACGTCGTGGGCGGACGTGATTATGCCCATTATGCCCATACCTTCCTTCGGAAAGAGGCCTATGTCCCTGTAGTGAACCTGTACAGATTTATTATAATAGCCATCCAGGAATCACGTGTAGGGGAATGAGAGGTACACATCATGATGATATGTAACGTAGTAAATTATGTCGCACCAATACTGCATTAGCCATAAAGACAACTACTAGAAAAATGTGACTTGGAACCATCGTTCGTAATAATAAAATTAGATATTGTGAAGAAGCGTACTGAAATTAGGCTTATAAAATTGCCTACATAGATCAGTATTATTTAATAATTCGATACACAAACCCTAACGCACAAAAGAAACGTGGTCCGTCCAGTCAAGACACACATAAATCATCATCAAACAAACATTATCAAAGCGAATCAATCACATAACCCGGCCGATATGGGTGATCGATCAGTCCATAACGCAAGGCACTGTCCATTCGCACTCCCGACATTATCCGGTTTACATCACTCTGACCTCATAATCTTAGTACTCTAGTGTTTGATATAGAATGATCATATAGAAACTCTAATATTCGCAACTGGGATTAGTAATTTTAGTTATTAATTCTTGAAGCATAAGAGTAAGGCCCTATTTATTCTGCATCCATAACAAAAGGCTTGTGTATATATTCCATAATATATTCTGTGGAAATTATAAAGTGACTAGTTTCTGCTCGTGACTTCACCCACGTTAATGTGAGTTAACCTTTTTAAATCAAATCAAATCAAAAATACTTTATTCATTTTAGGCCCTAATAAGGTGCTTATGAACGTCAAAACTACCACCGGTTCGGAAAACAACCCAGTCACCGAGAAGAACCGGCAAGAAACTCGATCAGGTACATCTTTTTATATTTCAAATACATTATACGTTACAATACCGTTTTTTGTGGATGCACAGAGCGGAGGAAATTCCAGACGTCACCATCGTTCACGTATTGATCTACTCTATAGTAGCCTTTCGACACTAAAACCCGCTTGACATGGTGCTTAAATTTACAGTCCGGCAAATCGATAATATGTTTTGTGACTTTATTGTAAAACTTAACACTATTACCTAAGAAATTATTACTGGTTTTGCTAAGTCTGAAACATGGGACGACCAGTTTGTCACAGTTTCTAGTATTTAGATCATGCCCATTCTTTACAAAATGCAGGTTTTCCAAGTTTTTACGGACATACATTAAATTATCAAGAATGTATTGGGAGGGTAGAGTTAAGATACCGAATTCCTGGAACTTCGTTTTTAATGATTCGCGATTTCCAAACGCATCCTGGATTATGTGCCATTGTATTAATACCATGGTATAATTGTAATATCTTATTAACATTTAATTTCTTTCATTTATTTTATGTTATACATATCTTTGTACCTATATTTTTCCCCCTATTGTATTGTCCGTGTATTTGCTACAAGAAATATATTCGTTTTCTTTATTTCTCTTTGTTCTACTCTGTACACCTCACAACGTCTATACAAAATTTCACGATGATTAGTGTATTAGTTAACGCCTGAAAGCGTAACAGACAAACAAATAAACTTACATTCCTATTAATAATATTAGTCAGAACATAAGCTGTTCAAGCAAATCCCAATAAATAATGTTCCTATAGACTTAAATCAAGTATGACCTACATTTTCATAACATTTTTGTAAGAATATTCTATTATATGTGTAGATAAATAAGATGTCTGAAAATTCTGCTGTTTTCTCTGGAATAGAATCGAATATTATTTCAAGAAACTTTACCTAAGCGATACTGGTAGCATCTTATCTTTTATTGTCTCTAAATCACGTCTAGGAAGGGTGAAACTGATTTGAAATTTCATCAGGTACACACTCGGTTTGCGAAGCACGGACCACCTTTACTAGACTACGACGCGTGGCTCCTAAAGCCTTGTGTACATCATAGTAATTTAAATATACCTAATATTACTATTTTTTCCGAATGAGTGACATTTTATGATTATTACATATCTTTTTCAATTACCAATAAGGTATAGTTCTTAACTTTATATCAACAATGTGTACGTAACCATATACACTATAGGTTAATGTTTGGCATTATTAGAATACTAGTTATAATTAGTAGTCCCCATGGCTCGCATCACTAAGGTTAATTACCTTATTACTTTAAGCTTTCTAAAAGTATTATTGATATTCCTATCAATTGTGAAATCATACTTCCCTTGTACAGATTGTCATCAAAATCAGTCAGCTTGTGTTACAGTTAAATACATTCCTATAAATAGAAAGATACTCATAAATTACTTAAATGTTACATTTTGTATCGGAGTTCTATAGAATAGTTTAATTAACAACAAAATTTGGGGTAATAATTAATAGAGATAAAAGTATAGATTCTTAACAACATGTAGGAAAAATAAGTTATTTAAACAGACCTGTATAATAATATAACCACAAGCTATCAATTACATTATAACTAAAGATACTTTACCTACATGATATTTTAACGCACACATACGTAACGTAATATTCTAACTCCACACTATTTTAGATAAAATGTGGAAGTAAAATGGCATATTCTCAATATCGATGGTGAAAAAGAAATAGTTATATGTTGCTTAGATACGGGCGGATTGACGGGGCAGTTGTCAAAAATAAGCTAACTAGCCAAGTTTTAACATGGCGCTGTCGAAGCGCTTCCGACGTATCTATATAGTTATTATATCATTGCAAGCTATAATGATAAATTTATAGATAAAATATAACTGTCTCATAAAAAGAAATTCTTTCCGCAATTTGCTTGGTAACCAAACAAATTACAATCAAATATAGAAGCAAAAAGTTCGCATCTCTGTGAGCTCCTCCTACCTTTTTAGCTCAAGGGTGAAAGAACTCCAGCACCGCGACGCACGACTCATGTAAATGACACTGCCGCTTCTTTCAAACATCGTGTTTTAACTCTCCAAACTGTTTTCCACTTCATTTGCCCCATTTTTATGGGAAACGAATAAAATAGGGGGAGTCCATAAACAGAATATGCGAAAACATGTTTTCGGTAGTAAATGTATCATAAATTCTTATTGATTGTGACATCTCCGTCGATAAGGTGTAGTTCGTTTGAGATAATACGACTGGCAGATTATTTATAAGCACAGGTTATGACAGGTGCTCCTATATTACATAATAGCTTCTCTAAGGGTCTGTGTGGTTTAAGGCAGGATATCTCAAAATGAATATAACTTAGGTAATTTAAATTGTGTGAAAAGGTTACATAGCTGTCCAAAGAAGGATCGCGTATGCTGTTTTTAAATAGTATTCAGAATCATATATATTAATACGTGAAGCCCAAACTTTGTACCCCTTTTTAACGGGATTGCGCGAACGGATGAACGTGAAGTTTGGCATAGTTAAAGCTTATATAGAGGAGAAGTGCTTAAAGCTATTTATTTTATATAAAATGCATTAGAAGTACATTAAATTAATTAAAATATGCATTACTCACACTACTGCTTCAATTTTATACAACATATACACACATGTAAATAATAAAAAACATTTTGACATCTGTCAATAAAGGACTTCAAAAAAGGTTGTGAAGGAGGTTGCTATGCTCGACGGTATGTATTATTTTACTCTTACGTTCCAATTACACTTTTTTATTCTACATTCAACAATGATATTATAACATACAACTATTATTATAATATTTATCCCTTTAAAAAATTAATGAACTACGGTCGAATGTCGACCACTGGGCGCCCACTAGTTGGAAGAAAAAGGCACTATAACAAAATTTACTTACTTGCCTATAAACTTCTGGTCTCGAATCACAATCTAAAAATGAATTAGTAGTAATTTTCTAAAGATACAAGCTACAGATTTTTTGATATAGCTCCGGTATGTGTTTTAGTTAGATTTATCGCTTTTGCTTACGAAAGCAATAAAGGAGTTAAGTGGTCATGATAAATTTACAATAAAAAAATTAATTCGGATAATAAAAGTACTTTATATGATATACAAAAATCATTTACATAAAACTTAAATTTGGGTACCGTTTCTTTTAAATTAAAAACCCGTTTGCGATAGTAAGATATGTCAGCTGGATCACAATCTGAAATCAAAATGAAAAATATTATGTTTAGACAACTAGCTAAATAACTAAGAAAATCTTTCCTGTCTAAAATACCTAATTACCATTTCTCTCAAGATAAAAATGAAAATCAAAAATACTGCTTTCAATATAGACCCTGAGAAGGCGCTTTAAAACATGTCAATTACTAGCAGTTCGGAAAACAACCCAGTCAACGAGAAGAACCGTCTAGAAACTCGATCTGGTTTACCTTTAAACGTAGATTTTTTTCGTAAAAATTAATTCTATTTAAGCCTTTTAGCTTTACCTTTGCTTGGAATGATACTTGACCCTACTATCCGGCAAATCGGTAATGTTCTTGAAACTTTATAACACTTAGGACTATTACCTACATATCTGTTACTTGTTTTACTCAGTTATATAAGTGAAATGTTAAATAATCCCATATGTCTTATCTCCTGGACTTTTTTAAATATCTTATATGTTTTAGGAATTGGATCACAATGTCATCTGGTCTTAAATGACGACGTGGTCTAATATGGTCAATACGCTAAGCCTAAAAGAGTTTGACTTACAAGTGCAACTGTCGAACCACACCAACAGGTGCTTAGCGACTGATTTTCAAATTGAGGATGGTAACTAGCCAGGTGGACTTATAAAACCCTACGACCATGCTATGATTTCGTCACGATGGATTCATTCACCGGAAGCCCTTTTGTAAGGATTCGAGCCTACGTACATCGACTTTCTTTTTTTTTTCGAACTGACTAAGCTATTGACCAAGCGAGGTCTTAACAGCTTCACCGGACTACAGTACACCGACGCTGTGCCCAAACACATTATCAACAAAGCCACGTGAGTGACAACGCGGTGAGTAGGTTCACCCATCGGGCCGTGTATGCTCCGACGCGGGACATTGTGGATTATAACTTAAATAAACAATAGTTTAAAAAAACTAAAAAACACACTTTCATAAAAAATCCAACTAAAAAACAGAAAATAAAATTAAATAAATAAATAAATTTAATAATTTAATAAAATACTGATATCTGGAGGTGCTTGATATTAATATGCGTCACTGTTAATTAATATATATAATAATTATTTTACCTTTTTTTTCAGATTATTGCATTGTCATCAACCTTTGACAGGTGTACAAAATTTGAATTAAATCTGATCGTTCAAAGTAGGACAAAATCGAGCTCAAAGGAGTCGGTTACATACATACATACAGGTGAAGCTAATAAAAGCGTGATAAAATGGCCATAGAGAATCAAAATGCAACCGCCATAAAGACAATAACCTTATTAAAAAAAATCCGTCCCAAAATAGCTAATAGTTAAGTAAAAACATAAATAATAATAGTAAATAAAAAAATCGAATAGTTGCTTACACATACAACGATATTTGACGTATATAATAAATTAAACAAAAGCAAAAATAAAGGCACAGACCAATAATCTGCAGAATAAAAAATAAATTAAGCCACCATCGTTCCACTCTAATCAAGACTCTGTTCAAAATTATACTAGAAATTATGAATACCAATAAACAGATATAAACCGGTTTATATACAACCTATTAAGCCATTAGATCTTATAAGACTAAAGCCAATAAAATATATTGCAGATTGAAACAAACAAGTTATCCATATCTTCTCAATTGACAGCAATTTTATCGGTTATAGTGCAATTATACTGGAGCTAAACGAGCGTTAAAATATTGATTTCTTACCTGGGACGATGCCAAGTTATACGTTATATACGAAGATACAGTATGCCATAGACACATACGTAATATGTAAGAAAATAATTTGACGCTGAATTTTTTTTTTTATGTCATAGGTGGTATACGAACAGGTGGGTCATCTGCTGGTGGGGAACAGGTCACCTACTGTCAAGTGATCACCACCGTCCATGGACACTAACAACACCAGAGGAGGCGCAAATGCGTTGCCATCTTTTGGAGGGAAAGGTTAGGGGAGTGAAAGGGAGAGGAAAGAGGAGAGGGGAGGGGAGGTGGGACTCCGGCGCTCTCACTGACCGAACGAAACGCAACAATACAAGCAGTGTTACTTCACGTTGGTTTTCTATGAGAGGGTGATACTACCCCGGGCGAGCCGACCCATTAATGCTGAAACCAATAATAGTTTCAGCGTGGCTCTACCACCATCAAACTCACACCACACCACATCAATTCTCGATCATTAGCTACGAGTATGTCCTTTTTTTACATTTTATAGGCGTCTAATTGCTATACCGACCGCTAACATTAAAATACATTTTTCCTTCAGCGTAATTCTTGACTATTATAATTTGATAAGTACTTTGTTATTAAAGGACACAGCGCGTAAATAGTAGACAAACTTCTTCAATAAATCTTAACTAATATTATAAAAACGAATATGAGTTTGTTTCGTGTCTTAATTAGTCAATTTCATTGTGAAATTTTGCATACAATTTCACCTAAAATAAATGTATTGTACCCTAAACAAATGTAAAATTCACATTAACGCAGGCGAAGCTGTAGACAAATCTAGTTATATATAAAACCCAAAAAAGGTTTCTTTTTTTAATTTTACCAGTATTTTTAAACATTACCAAGTTCAGACAAACTAACAAAACGAAATTTAATAGTATTGATATCCTGACATATATTATAAATGTGAATGTGAGTTCGTTTGTTTTTTGTTACGCTTTCACACTTTAACTACTTAACTAATCATAATTAAATTTTGCACACACATTGTCAAAGAACACAAAGTACCCTATATCCAAACAAAAGGACTGTTCCCTTGGGAAATATTACATCTACATTATTGTAAATCGCAGAAAAAGTTGGTACATGGTAACCAAATATCATATTATATTAAACACATAATTTTAAATACAAAATTTTAACTCCAGCAAAAGATCATAACAAAGACAAAGAAAATTACAGTTCATAACGAATTGAAAAAGTATTTCTAAAATTCTTAATTGAAAGACGATTTAGATATTAAGCCCACCCATGCGGCGCATAAAATAACCAAGCCGTGTAACTCAATTTTCTGCGAAATTTCCCATAAGATCGCGGTGTCTGTTGCATCAAAATCTATGGATCGTTAAATCGCTCGAGCTAAAGCCAAGATCTATGACGTACACGTGACTTGATGCTTTAATATCTCGTGAGCGATTGACTCGCTAAGTTAAAGCCACTTTTTATTGAGAAAATTAAACAAATAGAAAATTTGACATGATATAAAGTGGCTTATGAATTATTTTATCTTTTAGAAGGCTAATATCTTATGTGCAATCTTTTGCGTAGTTTTAGTTTTGAGTATTTTTTGTGTAGTTTTTTTAGCCAAAAGGTAGTTACTATAGAGTTTTTAATGGTGGTAGAGCTACGCTGAAACTATTACTGGTTTCAGCATGAATGGGTCGGCTTGCCCGGGGTAGTACCACCCTCTCATAGAGAACCGACGTGAAGTAACAGTGCTTGCATTGTTGCGTTTCATTCGGTCAGTGAGAGCGCCGGAGGACCACTCCCCCCCCCCTCTTATCCTCTCCCTCTAACACCCCAAATCCCTTCCCCTAAAGGGTGGCAACGCACTTGCGACTCCTCTGGTGTTGTTAGTGTCCATGGACGGTGGTGATCACTTAACAGCAGGTGACCCACCTGTTCGTTTGCCACTTATGACATAAAAAAAGAGGCAAACTATCTGATATTAAATGGGTACTATATTTTTTTAAATTGAAATATTAGTTTTCTTTTTTTAAGTAACTTTCAGATTCTTTTTGTAAGCCCCCATGTTACAAATCCTGGGCCTGGGTAACCTATTACACGGCCTCAGCTTATACAGTCTAGGATACCTAAGTGTTATTGCTTAATTTTAATATATTATTTTCTTAAAATACCATATACTAATATATGATTTACATAATTCCTAATACTCATCTCAAACTGCGGAATTTACAGAAAGATTCTTGAGCAAAAGAGAAAGAATAAATTCGATAAACTTCAAAATATAGAATATCAGAATAATATTTTTTAAAATATTTTTAAGCTGGCTTCGTCTCCCTAACCGGTTTTATCCACCGCCGTCCGGTTATATCCGGTTTTATCCAGTTAACGGAACTTTTATAAAAAGGGCAGTGAAAGGATGAAACTGTCAAAGAGTGTCCGACCCTTTTAATCTACGTTTAAGGGGCTTGTGCTTGTTGTCTAGACTAGCTTTATAGAGAGAGTAATACATAATTTTCATCATTATTAATTTAAAAAAAATTATACATATTTGATTTCATTTTTGAGGTCTGTTATCAGAAAAATTAATATACAAAAACACTCTGAGTAGGTATTTTATACTTTATATGTTTTAGCATTTAATTGCAATCTTTTATGGTGTTAAATTGAGATTTTGGCGAAGACGCTAAGACAAGCTCTAAAGTGAAAATACCGAAAAACCTATAGGCGCTTAAATATTATAGTGGATGTTACATTGTTCTTCCGCCTGGAATTAATTGGTACCTACCACGTCTCACTGCAACAAAAAAAAAAAGTGGTGTCGTGGGACACCAGGTAGGAACGAAGTTCCTTCGGCTAATGTAGAATCGACACATTTTACAAAAAAAAAAAAATTAAATTACCGATTAACCGTTATTATAATTCACCGATTAATTAAATTAATTCAACGATTAATTTCACCGAGAATTCGAAAGAAAGAAGGAGAAAGAGAAAGGTATTATATACTACTCGCTTGTGTATACGAATGTGGCGCCTGCGCACGTCTCATTTAACGGTTTTATTCCACGCACTTTTTCTTACGGTTTTACTATCACATATTTTTTAGTTCGGTCGTGCAGCAAAATCCCTATCTCCTCCAAGCCTGCCGTAAGGAACTTCGTTCCAAAAAGTTCGATTTTATTTACTCGTGGTGTACCCGAAAAAGTTAAATCTGAAACTAGTAATAGAGAGCGAAATATTAGTAACTGTGGCAGAGCTTTTGGAAATATTAATTATTTCCACCGCTATGACGACGATACTATGGCCTAGTGGGGTAGGCAGCAAACTACCGGTGGCATCGGGTGTTACACCGCTGGATCCTCTCTCACCAATGACAGGGCAAAGAACAATCTCACTCACCTGATGGCCAGCCCAGACCGTGAACCTCGAGTACGTATCCGTCGCAGCGCCATCCACGAGACACATACAAATGTATCAGCCGTTTAAGATTTATGATTGTTCAGCACGTCACTGTTCACTCAATATGTTCATATATAAAAGTTTATAAAACATGAGCCGCGCGGCAACACAATATTAAATTATTGGTGTAAGGGTGTATGAAAACAGCTATTAAACACAGCGACGGGCGCATTATGTGACGTAGTAGTACCGATGTCGCGCAAATAACAAGTGCGTAGTATGAATTTCTAAGTTGGCGGCAGCACAATGTTTATGCTTTACGCGTACTCATTGGTAGTGAGAAGCCCATTACCCGTGATTGGTGTTTGAGAATACATCGATGAATCGGCCCAAACAGTAACCAAAATAACAAAAATAATTAAAAACGCGTTACTTGGTTGACGGTTGAACCACACGACGGTTAACACTGTTGTTAATATGCAAGTTTAAAATATAAAAACATATAGTTAATTAAAATATGTTGCAGATTAACGTTTTATGTCCACAATCGATTTATTTCGCTAATTCACGGAGCATTTTTAAAAAATTAAATATCTACAGGTGTTCTGACAATGGTTTTCAACTCGAGGTGCCTAATCAGGATGGCCATAATATCATTTTATCACGATACTTTTCTTTGGCGAAATTACTGCTCTTTACAAGATTCGGTCAGTACTGATCAAACAAGATAACACTAAAATATTATATTCAATTAAATATAGTTTTCATATATATATATATATTTTGAAATGATGTTATTGATGTAGGATTAAATACTTGGATAATCTCATCAAAATAAAGATATTTTTATAAATTATTTTATGAAGTTTACAAGTAATTGCTAATAAAACATAAAATGAATATTCTGAAAATGTATATAAATCAAAATCATGTATGTACGCACATTACTTCAGTACGGCTGCACCTATTCAGCCTTTTTTTTCGTCTTTCTAATTGTCAGGACAAGGTTCGTATTAAAAAAAGTCATACGAAAACGTTAAAAATTTAGGTTAAAAATTCTCCATAAAAAAGTGAGTGAATGAGATAGAAAACAGTAGGAAGATCTTCAAAAATATTGATAGAATTGACAGATTGACGTACATTCGTAATGTAAAGGTAAGATTTGATCTGTCTTTTTTACAGTACTCCCGGGCGAAGCCGGGGTGGGCAGTCAGTATTAAATAGATATACGTTTGTGAACTTGCTTTATACAATACCATTTTTATATACAGTATCACCTCGATAAGCTAAAACCCAAGGGAAATAGAAGATATTTTAAGTTATAGAATGTTTAACTTATCAAGAGTTTATGTTACACTCGCACTTTCGCCGCACATTTCCTTGAAAACACAAACATGCCGTTTTTCGAAGTTTCTAACCAGTCATTGCCAGCTTTAAAATTATGGATTTTCAGCGAATTGGCGGACTCTTGGCTTTTTCTTTCACTACGGGCCTGTAACACTGATGTTTTGGTTTGGACACTGTTTGAACCTCGTAAATAAACATTGTTCGAAAACAAGGAATTCAGCAATTTTTCGTCTTTTAAGTAACTGAGAGCTAATACTGAAATTGTAAGCTTAAGTTATCGAGGGTGCGTATTTTAAGTTATAGAAGGGTCTGAACATATTATTTTTTGAACTAATAGTGGTTTTTACTTTATCGAGGTTTAACTTAACGAGTTTCTACTGTATATGTTAATTAATTATTTGGATGGAGATAAATGTGTTTATCTACAGACAATTAAATTAAGTCATCTTTACTGATATTATAAGCCTCTAGAAAGTGTTTATTTAGTTTATTAGAACACGCTAATCTCTGTAATTATTACTGTGATTTGAATTTTTTTTTTGTATTTTATAGCCAGATTATTGAGCACGGGCTCATACAATACGTTCAATATTACGTAAGCACTAAAGGGAGGCGGGGGTTCATTAATTTGATTATTTTTGATGACTTATTGGATGGGAGGGTCTTTGATTTGATCATTTTTGATGACTTAGAGGATGGGGGTCTGGGGTATGATTACGTCAGCAATATTTATTATTGACTTTTTGGATCTTCTGTTAATTTTTGTTGTTACATATAAATGTTTACGTAAGTATGATAGGGGGGAGGTTAAAAGCTTTGATTACTTTTGCTGACGAGGGGGGGATTATCAGCAATTACAAAAAATCTGCGAACGTAATACTTCAATGTAGGTTTTATAGGCTGCTAGCTTTTGCCCGCAGCATTGATCGCGTTGGTGTACTTTTGTACAACTCTCAAGAAAAAGTCAAGAAGTCTCTCTCTTTTTTGGATGAAAAGTTCTCCTTTGTCCTTTTCTATATCCCTGACAACATTAAATGCAAAATTTCATGATCTATTAAATAGTTAGAACGAAGAATGAAACCGTAACAAACAAACTCAAATTCACAATTATAATATCAGTTAGAATCTAATATTACGCTATGATCCCAAGGTACGGAAGAGATACCATAAAAATGTAAGTCATAAAGAAATGTGGCGCGATACCAGGTGCGTCTTATGGGTATAGAAAAGAATATAGGGTGAATTTTAACCTAGAAAGAAGTACTGTTTCCGAGGATTATGTCATATCAACATTAAAGTGAGCGGAGCCTCGAGCAAAAGCTAGTAATTAAATATTTACTCGATAACACAAACTGAATTTAAGTAACTTATTACAGAAACGTATTTATGAATAAAACCTTTCCGATATTCAAAATAAAAAGAAATAAACAGCCAACTCCGCTTGTTCCGTATTTTATCCGGTTTTATAACTCATCACACAAGGAATTCAAATAACTTATTACAGAATTGCATTTACGAATAAAACTTTGCCGATAATCGCAATAAAATACAGTAAACAGCCAATTCCGTTTGTTACGTATCTTGTCCGGTTTTTGTAACTTGTTACCAGGTTGATTAGGTTGGGAGTGCTTTTAAAAAAATCAGCAAACATAATGAAACAACTTATTACAGAAATACATTTACGTATAAAAGTTTTCCTATAATCAAAATAAAATGAAGTAAACAGGCAACTCCGGTTGTTCCGTATTTTATCCGGTTTTTTATAACTCGTCACCAGGTTGATCCGGTTGGGAGTACTTTTAAAAAATCCAACAAAAGGAATTCAAATAACTTATTACAGAAATGGATTTACGAATAAAACCTTATCAAAATAAAATGCAGTATCCAGGCAATTCCGTTTGTTCCGTGTCTTGCCCGGTTTTTGTAACTCGTCACCAGGTTGATTCGGTTGGGAATGTTTTTAAAAAATGTAGCAAACAGAATTGAAACCACTTATTACAGAAATACATTTACGTATAAAACTTTTCCTATAACCAATATAAAATGAAGTAAACAGTCAACTCTGGTTGTTCCGTATTTTATCCGGTTTAATAACTTGTCAACCGGTTCATCCGGTTGGGAGTGCTTTTAAATAATGCAACAAACGGTATTTAAATAACTTATGACAGAGTTTCATTTATGAATCTTTCCGATAATCAGAATAAAAAGAGGTAAACAGCTAAGTCCGTTTGTTCCGTATTTCATCCGGTTTTATAACTCGTCACCATGTTGATACGGTTGGGAGTGCTTTTAAAAAATGCAGTAAAAGATATAAAACCGTCAAACAGAATCCGTCCCTCTTAATCTCTGTTTGGGGACAGGAGCGATGATACACGGTTTCATTTTGAATATAAAAAAAATAAATCCGTAAGCGTTGAAACACGAACGACACATAAAAGGGTGTGTGACGTGAGCCAGTAACTTCGGATTTTAATCTCATCTGTCAGTGATATTTCCTGTTTAAATTTAATGAAAACACAAAGAAAAAATAATAAAGAACAAAATAACATTGATGAGTTCAATTTTAGACGCATTGTCCTCTACTTAAAGAGAAATAACATATTTTAATTAATTAATTGATAATTATTATATTTATATTGATTATATCTTGTATAATTAATATATACATATATGTATATTGATTGATTGATTCGCTATTTGTTGCAGTTAGACGTAATCACCTATAATAATTAACACAAGTTTAGTTCAGTTTTGCTCCACAATAAATATCCGCAACAATAAATATTCATAGTATTTAGTTTATTTAAAAATTCTTACTAAATCAAACTAGCTAAAAAAGAATATTATAAGAACCTTTTGTGTTAAAATGCAGGTGTTAAGTGCAGTATCTTGTTTGTTGTGAGCTAGGAAAGACTCTTCTTTGTGGATCGAACCTAGGCTTGGGGTCGCTGCGGACGGAGACACGGCGAGTGAACCAGAGTGAAAAAGATACAGTAAGCGTATAGGTTCGAATAGTAATTTATACCTATTTAATAATTAATAATATCAATCTATACCACAATAAAGAAATAAATACTTATTTTGTTCGATTTGTGTTACAAACATTTAATTAATTTAACACATTAACTTTGCTTCAAGTACCTAATTTATCTTGTAAGTAATTCATTAAAGAGTAATATTTACTACTAACTTTGCCTGCGACTACGCCCGCGTGAAATTTAATGCAAAAATACGGTTATTAATAAGATCATCGCAGTATATACATCTATACTCTTATTGAGAAGGTTTATCGTAAACATATTAATTCAGCAGTGATGCGTTCATAAACAAACAGACAGGCAGAAATTTCTAAAAATGATTGAAATATATTATATTACTTATTTTAAGATACCTGCAACAATTTTTTTCACAAAAATCTAAAAAGTACAGACACGTTACATATACATTTTTTTTATATGAATAGAAGAAGATTAGCGAGCTACCCCTTGTTCAAACGGGTGCAAAGAATTTAACAAACAACTTTTTTTATTGTTTCGCGTAATTTGAAACCGGTTAAATCATTTATGAGATGAATTAAAATTATACGATTTAAAAGGTCATTTTGATTTATAAGGCTATCTCAAAGACAATTAGCATTAAATTGGCTAAGTATTAATATTTCATTGTTCATAACAGATTAATGTATAAGCCATTATTAATTAAATACATAAAAGATTAAAATGGTTACGGTAAATTATTCTCAGAAGATAGGTATCTTGTGTAAGGGTTTTTACAATTTTCTAATATATTATTTATATGTATCTGACAAGGATTATTATAGACAGCTTTAATAATATATTCCTAACAATAATTCTAGTACTGGATATGAAATTATTTTATCTTATTTTAGTATTTATCACTTTTTCTCAATTTTCGATAAATGTCATATGCATGTATTACAAGAATCAATCTTTCGGATATTTATATTCAAGTTATAGTGAAAATTGTATTAAAATTCATTGCGTAGTTTAAAATAACTACTCTGTTTAGATTTTATTGAAGCCTGAACATGTGGCTTCATATTTTATTTATTATATATTTTAGTTGTAGGTACATATAATATATGTTGTGAATGACACATCAGAAATGATAAAAGTCCCCAAATAAAATTAGGAGAAAAGAAATATTAATCAATTTGATTTTTTTTTTTACCAAAAGGCATCATACTGGCAGACGGTCCACCTGATGGTAAATGGTAATCGTCGCTTATGGACAACTGCAACACCAAGGGCATTACTGTTGTGATGCCAACCTTGAAGAGCACGTTTCAGTCCCTTCTTGAGGAGCCCCATATCATAGCCCTGAGTAAGAACCGTGCTGGGTAACCCATTCCACAACGCTAGCGTACGCATGATGAAGGTTCGAGAGAACCTCACGGTGGTCTCCATTTAGCTAGCTTTTAATAAGGTGTGTGAGTGCAGCCAGCCACCGGCGGGAGGTGCAAGTTTGAATTGGTGAAGAGGGCACTATATTAAAGAGTTCCTCAGAACCTTCGATCAACAATAACTAGATAAAGGGTCACGTACAAAATCGATGCTAAAAATTGTCCGCGTAAATATATACTTATGTGTAGCTATTTGTTTACTAAGAAAGGGAGAAAAAAAGTTTTAAAACAGTTTTAAGTTCAACCTAATTACAAACATAACACCTTGTAATAAAGTCACAAATGTTCAAAATGTTATCTAATACTTACGATAAAACGAGCAAATCAATAAATTACTGCCCTCAAAATGAGAAGATAACATAAACAACATTTAGTGTGAATGCAACCTTAACACGTAATGAATAAAGTACGTTTTCCCGGTATTATGCGTGTTTGTGAGCGGCGAGGCCAAACATTTGTATCACAGGTTTAAAATCGGTAATTTTGTTCAAAATTTGATATTATTTGTTAGTTTAAAGCTTAAGATGTAACTTATTTAACGTGTATTTAGCGAAAGTAAGACACTCCGGCCGTTAAATTGCTTTTTCGGGTATTATTTTTGCATCTTTTGAATACACTGCGGCGTGTGAAACGTGCTTACATTGGCTGTGTTTCAAACAAACTAAACAAAATAAAAACTTACATTTCAAGTGAGCTGTTATTTACCGAGACGTATTTTTCGCGCCGACCTGATATCTAGTTATTGTTGATCGAAGCTCAGAACACTCTCCATTAGAATAGAGTAGCGGTAGAGTACACATAGACAGCCAATGTCTTTACGAAGTTCTAAAATCTCTAGTCGGCGTGTTAAATCGGGATCGTCAATTTTCATGAGTTCTACCATAATTACGGCTACCTTTATTTAGTATACAACAAAGTTGCAAGGACTTTATATCTTATTAGTTTGAATAAATATAATTATTGAGTAGACTGACATATATATTGCTATACAATACCGATAATACTGACTATGGACATACTTCGTTATTTATTTAACAGATGGCGCTGTTTCGTAAGTAGAAGTATTTGGAATGTAATAAGGAAATAAATCTCATTATTCAACATTGTTTATAAGAAAATTGAGACATAACAAAAGCAGATTTAAAAATATAATATTTTTTTAAAGGATTACAGAAATTAGACCGTCCATTAACGTATAACACATTAAAGTAGAGTTTGATGAAAATATATTAACACTAGCTTTTGTTCGCAATTTCACTCACTTTAATATAGTTTAGATATACCCATTGGAAATACAACTCTTGAAGTGAAAACTTCTTTCGGCACGTTGAGCGGTATTTTTGGCAGGAGATAAATTTATAATTTTGCGTCATAACATGCTACGTAAACACGAAAGACAGTACTACATTTGCGTGGCTCGCGTCACACTAGCGACGCGTGGTATAGGAGCCTGTGTACATGTAAAAATTATATTTTGCAGCTCATCATATATTCGGTTGATTAATAGACATTATAAAAATGTATATAACTATTTCTCCAAGTGCCAATAGATATAAACACCACACTAATGTTAAAAATGTCAATTAAAAAAATCTGAAATTTAAATGTTTTCATTCACACTATAATTAATATGTAAATTCAAAAGAGAACACATTTATTCCATTGTTTTGAGTTTTCACTTCTGTCGGCCGTCCTTATAAGTTGACCTTGACTTTTTTTCTACATAAGTGGTGCTCTATGCCTTTCTCCGTACCCCTAACAACGAAATTCATGACGACTACTTGAGTATTTAAGGCGTAAAAGCGTAACAAACAAACTCACGTACGCATTTATATTAATTGGGAATAACAATGTCCATACATTACATCTTCTTTATGCAAATACTAGCTGACCCGTGCTCACTTCGTTGGGCGGTAAGCATTTATAAAAAACTACTTTTTGTAACTTAAATATAAAAGTTAGACATATGCTGTCATTGACTTTTTTGTAGGCATTAATAAGTTCTACAACTTTTCTCTTGAACTCAATCATATATATCTGATCGTTAAGGCAGCGTTCTTAAGTAACGTTTTCGTTCGACCGTTTTATCTCCGACTTGCTTTACAAATTTGACTTCCACAAAAAAGTCTTTTCATTTTTCGGGTTAATATATAGCCTATGACATTCACAAATAACGTGGCTTTCTATTAGTAAAAGAATTTTCAAAATCGGTTTAGTAGATCCAGATATTACCCCCTACAACGTCACAAACTCACAAACTTTACCTCTTTATAATATTAGTATAGATAAATATCAACAAATAGTGAAATTGAAACAAAACAATGAAAACGCTCAAATTAGGCAAACACAGTAATTAAATATTAAATAATCGACGTTGCATCGGTAGATATTGTTTATAATGCAATATTAATGTAAAATTTGTCATGGACCATTTTGCAAGGGCAATCCATTTGCGCTTAGTGTATCTAGAATCACAAACGCGTAGAAAGGACAACATAATTATAAAAAACCTCTTTTAAACTACATTAAAGAAGAATATTAACGAGCAAGTAGACAATATTGTAGCAAAAAACCTTACAAAGTAATATAATATTTAATGCTATTTGAAAATAATTCCATCGTCTATCGAATATCATAAAAGTACACGGTCTTATGATTTTTTTCATCCTTTGTGCGAGTAAAAGGAAAAATAGTAATCCTATTAAAATATGAATTATATACACAATTATTTTTTTTATATAAGAGCTAATTTTTCAAGCCATACGTAAAAAAAATAGTATTTAGTCGACAGATAACAAAAAAAACAGCTATCATCAGATAGACTTTATTGGACTAATAACTCGAGTAAACGAAGAATTATTCTGTCCCTCCGGCAGTTAGATAACGGCTGTTCTGAAGAAAGTTTTGATTTAATGGCAGATGGTGTAAAAGATATATATTTATAATTTTTACGTTACTACAAATCAAAGAATTATTGTAATTTATTTTAAAATTTTACTTCTTTTGGCGTGTTTGGGAACAATGATGAAGGTGAATCTGTACGATGAACATACTTATCGACACCTAAAAGCGATAACATGAAGTTGGTTGGCAATTATCTGTCAAGTTTTACGAGCACAGATTATATTATATTCAAATATATATGAATCTACAATACATATTTTATATCGGTAATAATAAAAAAATTCATACATAAATTTTGGGGTGTAAGGCGTGTCAAATAACATCTAAGACTTGAGACATCCAAGCCAACCTCACCTGCACGTGGTGCACCTTGCTGAATAACGAACGAGACAATGGCGAAAGCGGGGTGGTAGTGTTTTACAGCCTGACTGGGTCGCAACCACCATATATATATATATGGCGAAAAATCCCGTCATAGTGATTCACTTTTGCGGGATGCGTTTCGGGATCAGCCTGTGCATATACAGCTTTTCGCAGGCCGGCATGACAACGGCGACCAGCGATGGATAGTGTGTCACTCGGTAGTCGCCATTGTTTTTGGATTGTACTGTGCTTACCATCAGGGACAGTGCAGTCATTTTTCCGTGTTACAATTTAAAAAATATATACATGTGTACACATGCGTACGATTTTGATTTATACGGTGGTGTATGGTAAGTAATTGCAAGTATTTGTGATAAAATTGTTTTTATATTAATACTCATTAAAGTGGGTTTATAGAATTGAGGTTTACTATCGGTATTTATTCTGTACATTTGTGAACGTTATAAATTATTATTTGACTTGTATAATCTCACGTGATTCTGCATAGAGATATATAGAAAAATAATTTTTCGTTAATTAATTTTTTTTAATACAAACTTTATCAATGACATGTAATGTATTTTTTAAGCTAAAGAAGTATAACTTCTTCGTGCTAAAATAAGTACACACCTACGTTTTTTTTAAATTCATGATATAGATCGAGGGCGAGTATCTAATAAATGAATTCATAAATACAAATGAAAAAATGAATTCCATTATCAACTCAGGAGCAGATGAATTTTAGGAGTAAAAGTTACTCACAGTTTTATTTAGTTGCTAGCTGTTACTCGCGACTTCGTTTGCTTTAATGTAAATTTGGGAACATTGAGAACTGAAGCAGTATTTCATGATGATTGGTTGTTTAGGTGATGTATGAAAGTGTAACAAATAAACTTGAATTCGCATTTACAATATGACTAAGGAAGTAAGGATAAATAGATTATAAACCAATGAGAACTACATATACGGATTAGAAAATAACACAATCACTAACAAAATAACCATAAAATAACAGCGACCTTGACAAGAGAATACTTTTAAGTAATTTATTATCCGGGAACAAATTTTTCTTCTTTGTAACCGTCGGTAGCACTAAATTCTAAAAATTAAACTAAAAAATATTGATCTGATACTGAAATAAATGAGGTATAAAATAAATAATGACTTATTGGACCAATGAACAATCAAATTTTAATAGTAAAGGAGTTATCTAACGATTGAATTATCGGTCTCTTAAATAGAATCTATTAAGAAGAAAAGAAAGAAAGAAAGAAAATATGTTTATTGCAGCAAACACATGGATAACACAATAGTAGAAAAATAGAGTTACAAAGATGTATATAATATAGAAAAGAAATAAAGAATGTACGTTAAAACATATTAAAATTATACCACGGTTTAACTGCAAAGGCGCACAATTCAGCATGTGCTGGTTGCCAACTTTACAAATGGCCCCAGCGCTGATCTTCCATAGATTCCATATTAGAATATATATTTACGGTAGAATATATTTTTATCACAATATGTTATTGCTATTTAAATTAGAGTATTAATTATAGATATATCTAATTGTTTTTCCACAATTAGACAACACCGAAATATAAGTGACAAGTCTACACTTTCTATACTCTTTGGCAACCCGGCTTTGCGATTCACGCGGCGACCACAAATTCCCGATTATCCGGAACTGTAATGACAGTTTTGAAAACGTAACGTCACATCGATTCAATTATGACCATCGTTTCGGGCTAAATTTATTGGACAAAAGTTTCAACAGATTTAATATTTACGTAGTTGAAACAATTTCTAATCAATGATTTTTATCATAACTTTTCCGTTTCGCGAAATTTCATATTTGAATAACATTCTTGCTATTATTTAATGAAGCGAAAATAACTAAATAATATGAACAAGATGTCCTAAATTCAAATTATTTAGAAATCACAAGTTATAATCAAACAAAGATACATTAACAGGTTTTATTATTTTTAAGTTGATATTCAGCTTTCTTTTTTTTTTCGAACTGACTACGCTATTGACCAAGCAAGGTCTTAACAGCTTCACCGGACTAACACGGCGAGCGCTTAAGGCACTCAGCCGATTTTACTTTGACAACTAGCTCAAGGGTGCGCGGCACACCTCGGCTTTGGCTGTTGCCTGATACATGCAATTCGCGACCTATCTCAGCTATTATAAGCTAAGCTAACTATTCATACATATATGAGTTGTTGAAACATATATGTGTACCAAGCATACATACCTCAACAACCCTTATATATATTTCCTATCGGATAATGTTCTAAATTATTTCAGTTGGATAAGGGGAAAAAATAAAACGCTTCCATCTGCATGTGTAAGCGTGTATGCGTGCACGTGTGTGGAGGTGATATGTGTAATGTTGTCGCAGTGATGTAAGATTTTTGTCACTGTATCACGCGAGCAGCGTACTCAAGGGCTCCACGCCGAGGGAACGGACCTAGGCTTGAGCTGCTGCCGAGGGGGGCCTAGTCTGGTGTGCGGGAGCGAAATTTACCCCCAGACCACGACGGCGTGATTTGTGGTTACGCGGGCGTGGGCGTGAGCACGCTCTGTTTGGAGATACAGGCTGGTACTGATCGTTCACTGCCGTTATTTCATCGGGAGGGTCGGTAAATTTGATATTCAGCCATTTATGCTATCACTTTGCTAATGCAAAATACATAACTGGGGTGTTGGAATGACTTCTGATGAATATAATTCTTAGCGCTGTATTATGTCAAGGATTAACGCACTTTTCCCTGAATAATTATGTGTTGAACATACCTCTGTATAGTTTATTGTCTTAACTAATTTAAAATACAGAGAAATGAAAATATGCACCACACCGCTTGCCCCACTTTTCGGTGGCAAGAAAACATGTGTCGTTGAATGCGTAGTGCTTATAAAAATTGTATGTTCTTAAAAAATTAATCACATTATATTATATTTAAGGTTCGATACCTTTTTTGAAGAGAAAATTTATTTAGGCGTGTTGAGTGATGTTTTTGGCAGAGGATACATTTATAATTTGGCTTCATGACACGCTACGTCATCGTCACCGTTTAGAGCATGCGCATTGCGCGGCTTGCGTCAGACTAGCGACGCGTAATTACACATGTCAGCTGTCACGATAAATATGATATAAAATATATATATTTTTAAATAAATATGATATCACTGTAAGATTCATATCAAACGTATGTTCTAGATTGTTATACAATTGTTATAGTGAATAATGTCATCGAAAATACTGAAACGTACAAACTGTAAAATTGTGATTTGTGAAGTGCTTGCGTACATCTATACTAGGGGGCGCCCAGTAAGGTGTAAGAAGGTACCATGGGGGTTTAGTCCGTGCGACTCGGGCATATCCATCCTCTGCTGCCTGGCGAGATGGATATCCGTTAGGGATTCCCCCATGGAGAAAAAAAAAGGGGGCGCCCAGTGACCGGCATTGGACCATAGTTTATTGATTTTTTAAAGTTTGACCTTTATTAGGGTTCTTTTGTCAAAGGGTATACTGCTATAATCAAAGGTTTTCATCATGGCTACTCAGTTATTTGCCACTTTTTTTTAATTACAATAACATTTTAAAAAATCTATGTCTAAATGAAAATTGAAATTAATTATAAATTTGAAACAAAAAACAGACGGTTACATAAGGTGTTAAGGCTCTTAAATTCTGAGTAAACATAACTTTACGAAAATAAAGAAATTTATAGCACCTCATGACACAATTTTCAATTAATTTTGCACGACACCATGGCTGGGTGGTATTTCTGGGTGATATTGGATTAATTGTAAAATAAAATGAAATGGAGGAATAGTGATATGCCCAGTGTCATCGTTTGAAAAAGTAATGGATACACAATAGAATCAAATGCCTGGTCGCCTTTGAGTGTTGGTAATGTAACAGATTTTGACTGTATATCAAATAATTTTATGGAATTTTTTTTTATATATATCATAAGTGGCAAACGAACAGGTGGGTCACCTGATGTTAAGTGATCACCACCGTCCATAGACATTAACAACTCCAGTGGAGTCGAAAGTGCATTGCCAGTCTGTGTTTGGAGGAAGGGAAGAGAGGAGGGAACGGAGAGGGGAGTTCCTCCGGCGCTCTCACTGACCGAACGAAACGCAACAATGCAAGCACTGTTACTTCACGTCCGTTTTCTATGAGAGGGTGGTACTAGACGAGCCGACCCATTCATGCTGAAACCAGTAATAGTTTCAGCGTGGCTCTACCACCATTTAAAATACAACAAACACAACATACAGATGCAAGTTTCTATTGGGGATTCTATTAACGACTATAATAAAATCGCGAATATGACTCTTGTCCCAAGTAGTGATGTTAAAAATGTGATAAGAAACGTGGCTCGTAAAAAGTCACCCTGTCATGATGGGCTTAATATTGAGCGCCTGCAATGCGCAGGGTCTCGTTTGCCACGAGTGCTCTGTATGTTTTATGAATAAAGCATTCTTATTTTTTTATTGTACGGCAATGTGACTGCACTGTGCCTGATGGTAAGCACAGTACAATCCAAAAACAATGGCAACCACCGAGTGATACAATATCCATCGCCTGTCGCCGCTGTTATGCCGGCCTGCGAAAGGCTGGATATGCACAGGCAGATCCTGAAATGCGACCCGCAGAAACGAATCGCGATGACGAGCTTTTTCGCCATATAGATGGTGGTTGCTACCCAGTCGGGCTGTAAAACCCTACCACCCCGCTTTCGTCATTGCCTCATCCGTTATTCAGCAGGGTGCACCGCGTGCAGGTGAGGTTGGCTTGGATGTCTCAAGTCTTCGATGTTATTCGACACCCCTTACACCCCCAACTTTGCCGCCTCTAATGAAAATCGTAGTATTCCCTATCATTAAAAATAAAACAGGTGAAACTTGTGATATTAATAATTATAAACCAAGTTGTTAATGATTTTAATTTATAAATTATGAAATGTAAATAATTTACACTGTAATTAATTTAGAAATTCAAAACAGAACACAATTAGTCTATTGTATTAAGTTTTCACTTATGTCGGCAGTCCTTATGACCGGCTCGATTTTTTTATAAGGAATATATTCTAACTTCTGCCCGTGACTTCGTTCGCGTGGAATAGTTAGTGTGGGCTAACGATAATACGAAGCGGAAACTCTCAAAAGGAAAAAGAAAACCCGATTTTGAAACATTCTTCATTAGTGCTCCGTCCGCTCCTATTGGTTTTAGCGTGATGATATATGAGCCTTCCTTGATAAATGAGCTGTCTAACACTGAAACAATTTTTCAAACCGGACAAGTAGTAATTTGAATTTGACAATTTTAAAGCCAATATTGAATCATGCATACCTATGAATCAAACGACTGTGTGTAAGATTGTTCGCATAAAAATACTTTTAAAGATAGGTGCAATGCTCAATAATACTCAGAAAATGAATGAATACACTAAATACTTCTAATTAGTATAAAAATCGAAATAACCAAGCAAGCATATCAAAGTCTGAAGCTGTGTTGAATATCAAAAAAATTGAATACAAATTACGAATCACCTTTTCATTAAAGTTGAAACGGGTCAGTAACTCATATTTCTAAGAATCTACATCATAAAAAGTAATGAAATTCTATGTAATTAGAACAAATAGGTATATTAACTTAATTGGTACAGTTAACGTCAACGATCTCAAAATGGTAAATACCTATGAATTTAAATTGATGTTTATCTCAATTTGCATTGAAAAGGAAAATAATTGAGTTATTTATTTATTACTTAGATTAATGTTTCTTCGATTTTCGCTAAAAGAATTTTAAAAGATTATTTATTTTTATAAATTACTAAACGTGACTTCTTATAAGTAATTTCAATATTATTTATTTATTTAATAAGATATAAGACTATGAGAAAAATTTTAATATATTTTTATTACATCTACATAACTGGACGCAATCTAATAATTCGATAGTGTTTTTTGTAGATGGTAGAGCCACGTTGAAGCTATTACTGGTTTCAGCATCAATGGGTCGGCTCGCCCGGGGTACTATCACCCGTCCCACAGAAAAGAGTGCTTGCATTGTTGTGATTCGTTCGGTCAATGAGAATGCCGGAGACCCACTTCGCTTTCCCTCCTCCCCGCCCCCTCTTTCTTTCCCTCCTCCCAAACACAGGCTGGCAACGCACTTGCGACTTTCCAATGTTGCATGATGGTGGTGATCACTTAACATCAGGTGACCCGCGTATGCGTTTGCCTACTATGATATAAAATAAAAATCGAAATATAAATTATCCTATCTATAAAGTTGGACTAAATTACAACTTTCATGAAGATCGGTTTAGCAGTTTCGGAATTCATCGTGGACAAACATCACGACAATAGATTTTTAAATATTAAGAAGATCTAAAAATTTATTAACTTAATTTCACACACGGCCATTCGATTCCAAACGAAGAAAGGGTTTATATTTTCACCAAACCGCTGATACATACTACAGATCATGTCAAGCTTTTTGACCGCTCTGAACATAGTTGCGAGGAACTTAAATTTACGAATAAATACATATTATAGTATATAATATCGAGTTAAGGATAAATATATGTTAATTTCAAATGCCTATAATAATATTCTAACTTTGTTTTGTATTAAAATGTTGATTATATAACGCGAAAGCAGGAACTTATGGCTATATTCAGGGCGGCCAAAAAGTGTGACTAGCTGTGGCCTACGGATTCACTCGCGTCTTGTTTTCCTGCCCTCAGCCGCTTACTTTAAGATTATGTATCGTCCTCACTATTACATTGTCATCGTTCAAAGTATTTTCTAACCTACTATTTGAGTGGTAACTCTTCCACTCCTTTCGGCCATATCGTGGTCATATATAGCCTATAAACTTCACCGATAAATCCTAACAAATATTATAAATTCAATGACACTGTTATTTCCAATAATATTATAACTAAAGTTACGTACCTACATGATATTTTGACAAAACAATTGGCACGATAACGCACACATACGTAAAGTAATATCGTAACGCCACGTTGTATTATATAAAAAAAGCTATCTAGCCAAGTTTTAAAAAGACACCGTCCTACATATATGTTATGCTTTCACATAGTAAATACTTAACCGATCGTGATTTAATTTTTCACACACGTTGTCAGAGATACAAAAAGGGCACATAATGTATTTCATCCCGGGAAAAATACTGTTCCCAAAGGATAGGTCAGTTATACCGATACACGAATTAAACCGGGGAAAAGATAGTATGTTATAAAACAAAAAATATTTTTTTCAAATCTGAGTTTTAGAAATCAAGACACTCAAATAAACGAAAGGCTCTTGAACTTTATATTAGTATGACTAAGTACAGTATATTAAATATTTCGTTTGATATTCCATATCGTAACCTGATTTTTCTTGATATTTATTCTACATAATTAGGTACAAGAGAAATAACACCCAAATTCAATATAAAAGCGACCGCGACCTTTAATTCAACAATACGAGATATCATAAAATAACAATCTATACATATAATAAAAAAGTAAATGAAACGTGTCTGTACTGTTTAGATTTTTGTGAAAAAAATGTCTCAGGTTGTCTTGAAATAAGTAATAAAATATTCAATCATTTTTAGAAATGTATAATTTTACGATAAAACCTCAAGAAAATGATGTAGTCCGGTGAAGCTGCTAAGACCTTGCTTGGTCAATAGCGTAGACAGTTCGAGAGAAAAAAAAACTCAAGAAAATGATAAATCATATCCTCTAGTAACATTTAGCCTTGGTTTCATTAAAATCGGTTGACTCTATCAAAAGTTATTGTAATTTTAATGACGACGCGACTTAAGTACGAGAGAGAAATAGATAAGTAAATGGACTTATTACATTTAGATGATTTTATAAGTCACTGCATTTTTACATTGAGTTCCACGCCAACGGACTCGTGAGCAGGAGAGTTAGTTCATAATATTATCCAATCTTATATTCTTAAGGATGTGCCGATTTATTAAATAATAGTGCAAGTCGAGACCGTGACAGCTGTGAGAAATATGGCACTGGCAGTATCGCGCTGTCATACAAAACCTCAAATATCAAGTCGTATATTAAGCTACGTACATTTATTATAGACCATACTATACATTTGTTGTTACTTACAAGTTTTATAGTTATTGGGACGGAGATAAAATAAAAACTTATATAACTGTTCTCGCCAAACTTTTAGACCGCTCTGAAACTAAAACGATTTTGAAACATTCTTCATTGGTGCTTCGCTCTTATTGTTCTTTAGCGTGATGAGATGTGACGAGCGTCATAGCCTATGGCCTTCCTCGATAAATAAGCTGAAAAATTTCGAGAAAGAATTTTTCAAGTCGTACCAGTAGGTCTTGAGATGAGCGCGTTCAAGCAAACAAACTCTTCAGCTTTATAATATCAGTATAGATGTATAATATCGATAAATAAATAAATTAAAAATAAATAAATGTCAACTTATTTTCCTATTGTAATAGTTTTTGTTTGTTTTGTGTTAAACTCTTGACTTGAAGATGGCGATAAAGAATAAAAATGCAACAGCCATAAAGGCAATAACGTCTTTAAAAAATTCGCCATAAATACTTAATAGTCAAATGAAATCATAAAAATAAATATATAAAGTAATAATTAATAAATAAATAAAAAACACCCAATAGTTGCTCACAGATACGATTTTTAACTTACACAATAAATAAAACGATAGCAAAAATAAAGGTGTGGACCAAGAGTCTGCAGAAAAAAAGAGCGTCCAAATAGACTGTACAATACAAAACTCACGATAATGACATGATTCAGGCTGTAGTGGAGCGGGAAGGGCTTAGCTGTTATAGAGTTACACATCAGTGACAAATTATAAAACAAAGTCCTCTGCCACGTCTGTCTGTCTGTCTGTCTGTTCGCGATAAACTCAAAAACTACTGAACGGATTTGAAAACACGCGGTTTTCACCAGTAGATAAAGTAATTCACAACGAAAGTTTAAGTGTATAATTTGTCAAGTTGTTTTTATTATCAGGGCGCGGGCGCGTCTACGTCCGCCGGGCCCGTTAGTTACTCTATATACCGATTAGACAAAAAACCTATTTTTTGTTTTTAATTGTGAAAATAAAAATGTGTTGAGAACAATCGAGTATGTTAATTTTTTGATTTAATTCCTTTTCGTTACGTCCCCCGACAATTGTTTAACTGCGTCGAGCGATTTTTGATGGTAAAAAAATTATGGGTTCACGTCAGCGCTGACCTCGAAATGCTAATGAATCGTCACCAACATGCTCGTGACCTATTTATTGCGTATGTGTCAGCCTGTACTGTAGCGGCCTGTACATGTATCATTGATATTTTGTACTGAGTTAGTGCAGCCCATCATGTTTAATTCATTAATAAACTTTATAATATATATATATATATATTTCAATTTACAAATTATGTAATCGAAGTAATTCCGATTACAATTGATTTATAAATTAACAGCAAGAACACAGTTTTTCCATTGTTTTAAGTTTTGACTTCTGTTGGCAGTCCTTATGGCTGCCTCGACTTTTTTTAATATTCAAAACATATTAAGCCTTCGACAGGCCAAAATTTGCCAATCGGGACTGGCAGTTTTACTGTAAAATTAAACTGAACTGAAACGATAAAGCGGTACACATTGCAATAATAATTTGGACTAATTATCTCAATTGGCAAGATGCCTTCGAACAAAAAGCCAACCATAAAATAAATATATATATTAAACAAAAGTCATATTTCCGAATTAAAAATGGGCCGAATTACTTTTTATCGTGTTAGTTGGAGACCTAATTGGTATGAAGACAACATAAGCGAGATGATTTATTACACTTTATGGGTTTTAGCATTTGACGATTATGCCATGTGTAGAGTAGGTTAACTCTCAAGTTAATCGGAACTCATCAACAAGGGCTTGAAAATCTCAACTCTGGGATAGTAGAGAGCCAGGCGGACGTAGGAAAGCATACCATCATGCATACCATCGTGGCTTCATCACGATGCTTTCCTTCACTTAAAACCGATTTATTCTTTTTTTTTATATCATAGGAGGTAAACAAACAGGTGGGCCACCTGATGTTAAGTGATCAGCAACGTCCATAGACACTTGCAACGCCAAAAGAGTCGCAAGTGCGTTACTACCCTGTGTTTGGGGGGGGGGGGCAGGGGATGGGAGGGGGGTTATCCAGCGCTCTCAGTGACCGAACGAAACGCAACAATGCAAGCACTGTTAGTTCACCTCGGTTTTCTGTGTATCGGATGGTACTACCTCGGTCGAGCCGTCCCATTCATGCTGAAACCAGTAAAAGCTTCAGCGTGGCTCTACCACCTCATAAGAATTCGAACTTATGTCAATGATGCGGTGTCGGAATACGCTATCAACGAAACCGTCATAGCTTAAAGAGTTTATATTGCTTTACATCCCTTAAACGGCTAGCCTAAATATTATATTGGACTTTACTTTGCACTTCCAACTGGAATAGATTAGCAGCTACCAAGTCTTACTGCAACAAAAACTTTTGATTTTATTTGCCCGAGTATACCTGAGAGCGAAATATTAGTTAACTTAAACAATAAAAAGAATTGAAAACGTATTTTCCTCGTTTCTTAGTAGTCGCCATTCTTCTTGGATTGTGCTGTGGTTATCATCAGATGCATTGCTGTGGTCACTTTGACGTGCTACTGTGATATCATTTAAATTTTACAAGGATTTTGGCTTTGTGCTAGCACAAATGGTTGTCGTGTTGCTCCATGAGTGTTTGAATCTTATGTATAATCTTATATCTGAAATGCAGCCTCATTAATTTAACTATTTAATACATCGTATATATTTACAAATAGGAAAATGTAAAACAATTAAGTACTTTTTCTTTATTTAGTAGCTATTGAGCAACTTCAGTGGTATTAATAAAAAACATGGAAACATTTTTATTTATACCATGGACGATACGAAGCCTTTATTTATATGTCTATTCGTCGTTAAACTTAAACAACTGGTCGACCACTAGTCATTATAAAAATCAGGTAACATTACGTTGCCTTTTGACGATACTTTAGCAACGCGCTTATTGGCATAATCTAAAATTGATTTCCAGTTTCGAAGATAACTAACGATGAGGTTATCTAATCAATATTAAATCTATTCTTTTTTTAAATGAGCCGGCAAATTTACAAACATATATACAAATAAATATATTAGATCTCGTGGCAATTCAAGGATAATAAATTTACTAAGTTCCAACCAACATTTCATCATGGATTGTTATAATATTAAAACGATTAATCATCCCAAGTTAATTAAACAGAACTTTCAACTAGGCCACAGCTGTGCTGTGTAAAATTCTTGCAATAGACTTATATCAAAAGCGACGCTAGATACTTTTTTTCTCTCTTTACCCAGGCACGGTTTCAGTGTCGGAGTAAATGATTACTTTGCGTGGTTAAAGAAATTTCAAATCATACTGCTAATGATGACATATGCGATATAGCATATACATAAATATATGTATACTTAACCAATTACGCATAGTATAGCAAAATTCAATAATTTTATTACTTTACTTTCTAAATGACGTCATTCGGTAACAATAACTCAGTTATATATTATGTTAAATTGTATAAAAATATACTCTATTGCATATTCTAGTACTTTGAAACGGAAATTTAAGCTATTTATAAATGGTAATAAATCTATACGTTTATATTTCATTTCTGTATATATTCTTTATTACAAATATGATGTTAAAAAATTGGTTGTCCGTCTGTTTATTTAAAAAAAAAGCTTTACCGATTTTAATGATACTTTATACACGCTTATTACGCTTTGGTAAGTGTACAAGAAATTAATAAAAAATTGTTTTGTTCGAAAGTTGCTGTTCAAAAACATTATATTTAAAATTTATACGAGAAGTAAATGTCATTTACAAATTATCAATTATCCATGTACATTTTATATACAACATTATCAAAATTCTCAAAATATTTTGCTGAAGTTTTTTTATGTGAGAAACATATGGCCAATCGGACATTAATCGAATATAGGAATTGTCTATATTACTTTTAGAAATACTTTAATTTTAACTTAAAATAGTCAATGTCAACCATTTTCATGAATTTTTGAGTACGGGAAGTATATAAAAGTCCGAAATAATTCTAACATATTATACATGTGAAAGCGGGTCTATTTGTTACGCTTTCACACCATAGCTATTCAACCGATTACCATGTAATATTGTATACACGTTGTCAACGGTATAGAAAAGGACACAGAGTACATTTAATCCATAAAAAAGTATTGTTGTCGAGAGATAGGTCAAATCTACAATAACACAGACTAAGCCGCGAACTGAAGTTAGTTAAAGTACAAAAACGATCCATAAAA
Source organism: Antheraea pernyi (assembly GCA_015888305.1). Lineage (NCBI taxonomy): Eukaryota > Metazoa > Arthropoda > Insecta > Lepidoptera > Saturniidae > Antheraea > Antheraea pernyi. The sequence continues at coordinate 288,751 of MU158805.1, read as the reverse complement.
AAGTTATGTTTAATTTAAGTGATTTTGCATGTAACATAAAGTACAGAAAACAGAGTTATACATGCCGGGATTCGAACCTACTATCATCGGGTTGATATTCCACCGATCAAGCTCCTAGACCACCACGTCAAATCACATCATTATAATTTATTATCTTTATTTTAATAAAGTGTCAAAAATAATTACAGCAAAAAACGCGTGTGAACCAGCGGACAGTTGCTAGTATACTATACGAATTTATATGTAATGTATATTTTACTCTAGTTTAATTAAAATTGTATACAAAACTCGTTTCGGTCGAAGGAGGTATCTATAACAAAATATTGGCATATATAAAATGGAATACTGCCAATAAAGTGTCGTATCTATACGAGATTACGTCTTCACGAGACCAATTTCGTAGTCTATTTTATGCCACGATATAATACAGGCCGGTTAGATATTCGCGTTCACATTATGGCGTTTGTACATGGATCTAAAATTTATAGAACGGAACATCAGTTATAAAACTGACTTACATACACTTTACAGATTTAATCTAGTTATAAATATATATCTACAAAACTAGCGACGCACTTCTATCTAGTTCCGATCCTCCTTTTTATAATTTCTAGAGTTGAAAAACAAATTCAAAATGAAAACGTGGCGCCATCTATGAGATATCTGTATTAGTCGGTCCAAAAGTTTCTATCAATAAACTAATTTAAAGCGCCATCTACTCAAGACTGATGAAACTTTCAATTAATAACAATAACTAATATAGACAATTTAATTTTTAATTAAAAAAATTAATCGATATATAAAATATACTATCTCTCAAGTTGCACCAAATTATACATAAATGACAACTTTCATGAAGATCAGCTGAGTAATTACGGAGTTCATCGTGCACAAACCACAATCCACATAACAACATAATATCTGTAGTCCGGTGAAGCTGTTAAGACCTTGCTAGGCCAATAGCGTAGTCAGTTCGAAAAAAAAAACATACTTAGATAAGTTTTAGCGCTTTGACCAAAATCTTACTTGATGTGAAATTATGAAGTGATTCAAGGTGGTAAACACGCTAAACTTAAAGTACTTGGTCACAGATTTTCAACCTGATGTTGGTGGCTAGACAGACGGGTGTATCCCTACCATGCTATGATTTCATCACAATGTTTTCCTTTCACCTCAAACTTCGGTTTATTTGTAAGAATTCGAGCCTACGTCGATCGACGTGGTATCCGAACACGCTAACGATTAGGCCATCAACGCTTAAGGGACTATTTTTTCTTATTTTAAGTAATTTAAAAAGCTATCTTAAGTTTGATTGCCCTTGATCCTAACTGAGTAAATTTTACACTTGTCTCAAAACCTATTGAAATTGTAAAAATCATCCAGACCAACAACTATAGTCAGGTCGAAGAAAAGAAAGAAATAACCTTTCACGTATACGTTCACCAGAACTGTTTGAGAGTATGCTTGTTATTCAGTGCATTGAAATTATTGTGGTTATGTCACAAAAAAATCATTTTCTTAAATACTCCCTTTGCTCGCGTTAGTGTAGATATAGCCTACTCTTGGGAACAGTTATTTTTTGGAGTTGAAAAGTAGGATATATCCTTTTTATACAGCCGAAAACGTGTATAAAAAGTTCCATGATTATCGGTTTAGTAGTTAAAGTGTCAAAACGTAACAAACAAACAAACTCACATTCCCATATATAATAACCATCAGGATTAAACGGGCATTAAAATCCTAAACTCGCATAAACTCAGCCTGGAGATATTTATTAACAGAAATTACTTTAATTTCGCATACAAATTCGTAGTAAAATGTAATCAAAAATGATCATTTTCATACCATATCCAGTAATTCTGAATCTTCGTATATTTACGGATAGAACTGCCTTGAACTCTGAAGACATGACGCAAGTTAAAGGTAAAATATTTTAACACTCGAACCAGCGACGTTGTATCGATGGGTTATTGCATTATTTATGCGATTTATATCAACTTATCTCAGTTTATGAAGATAGACTATTGGTATTTATTAAAAGGGATGTTGAATATAGAAGAACTGAAGATTTTGTAGAACAAAAACAATATAATAACAAACAAAACTCGCAAATAAAATCCACTAAATGTTAATAAACATCGTCATAATTTTCATTCATTGAACTTATTCATTAAACTCATTCACTAACATTCATTCAGTCGTGGTGGCCTAGTGGTTAGACCGGCGGAATATTATTTCAATGTCCGCAGGTTCGAACATTTACTAATTTAAATTGGTAACACTATCGGCTGACGGTGAAGGAAAACATCGTGAGGAAACTTCAACCTGAGAAATGTTCTCTTGTAGTACTACTGTATGGGGGAAAAATATAGAACTGTGGATTTCTCAGAGTTTGAAATCGCCAATACATCGTGGGCTGGCGTGGTGATTACGCCCATACCTTCCTTCGGGAAGAGGCTTATGGCCCTGCAGTGGGTCTCTTGCAGGCTGATGATGATTCATTAATGTTATGCTATAAATTAATATGTTATGAATAATTCTCGTATCGAATATCTTTTATACATATATTAAGAATGTTAAACTAACGGGTCTGTTCTTTTTAGATTTTTGTCAAATGTTGCAGGTATCTAGAAATAAGTAGTAACATATATTTCAATCATTCTTAAAAATTTCTGTCTACTTGTTTGTATGTAATTGCATCACTACTAAATTACTGCGATAAAATTGGTTCACTCTATCAAAAGTTGTTGTAAATTTAATGAATACACGACTTAAGTTTCAGAGATAAATAGATAAGTAAATAGACTTCATATATTCAGGTGATTTTATTAATAACTAGTTTTTTTAATAAGGTTCCACGTGGATAAAGTCGCGGACTAAGCTAGTAAATAAAGTTAAAATATAAGACACATTTAGAATTAGATTATGTTGCAATCACGAGTTAGATGAATTTGTAGTTTCATATTACGAGTATATCTCCATTATCACCGAATTTCTATAAGAAAATTCTGCGTAAATATTTTTCCACATTTCGGCGACAGATCAATCGAAATGCCAATCATTCATAGCTTTGAAATCTAGCTTTTCTTTTCGAAGTACCTTTATCTACTTTCCCCCATATTACTATTTACTTTCAATCGATCCTGTCTACGTTTGAGATATAGCTGACAAATAAAAGACAGTATGAAGGAATCTACACTAATATCAAGAAGCTCAAGAGATTGTCATTTTGTTTGTTTGATCTGGAACGAACAGTCAAATTATTTTTCTCACATTTTATATCGAATTTAGTAATCAAAAAATACATGCTATCTATCATCAAACTATACTAACCTTAACAGCAGAGCAATCACCGTACAGAATGTAAGCTAAATTTTCAGAAGCTCAGATTAGTAAATATAATAACTAACTATAATAATTTTAACAAAAAACATTTAATTTTATTCGTGCAACGTGTACGTGAAAAAAAATTTTTTTGTAATTATTAGAGGCAAACGAACAGGCGGGTCATCTGATGGTAAGTTCGTTCGTAGACACTAGCAACGCCAGGCGAGTTGCAAGTGTGATACCGACCTGAGTTTGGGGGAGGGTGCAAAGGGGAATGAAGAAGAGAGGTAAGGGAACATGGGCCTCTTTTTTTACGCTTTATAGATTATTGATAATGTGGTTTAAAGCAGTAAATACGCTATATCTAGAGGCCGCATCGCTGTCAAGTGCAACTACCGGAACATATCTATAGGTGCTTTCCAGGTGAGCTTAAGAAAAGCTCTACCATCAATGTATGGTTTCATAACGATGCTTTTTTCCATTAAAAGCTTCAGCTCATTCACAATGATTCGAACCTACGCGGTGTGTGAACACATCACTGAGCCACAATTGCGTTTGGGACCTTATTGTAGAACCAAAAAACTATTACCTTTTTTTTATTATATCATAGGTGGTAACGGACAGGTGGGTCACCTGATGTTAAGTGATCACCATCGTCCATAGACACTTGTAATACCAGAGGAGTCGCAAATGCGTTGCCAGCCTGTGTTTAGGGGGAGAGGGAGGGATGGGGGACGCGAAAGGGGGGGGGACGCGGAAGGAGGAAGGGAAGTGGGCCTCTGGCACTCTCACTGACAGATCGAAACGCAACAATACAAGCTTTATTACTTCATGTCGGTTTTTTCTGAGAGGGTGGTACTACAATGGGTGAGCGTACCCATTCATGCTGAAACCAGTAATAGCTACAGCTTGGCTCTACCACCTAGAAAATAATCTAAATCTGAAACTAGTAATTTAAAGAGAGAAGTATTAGTAAATGACACTAGAAAGTATAATTAAAACGCGTCCTTAATTGACGGTTGAACTTGACGTTGGCGATTGGTGCAACCTGTTGTCGGTTGGTATGCAACTGTAATAATACTGTAATCAGCCGAAAGTGCTAAGTAACGTTCACTAACATATGTAATGATGAATTTCCGCAAAGTAACGCCTTCATCAATCCAATAGCCTAAATTAATAAAGTTACGCTAATTTGAATAACATCGTATTAGTACTGATTCAGCTAAATATTTTAATTACGTGAAGCATTTAATTTAGATCAAAATCTCCCTTTATGAATATCTTAGAAAATAACACAGATTTCAAATTACGCGTAGCAAAAAACAAGTTGTTTGTTTAAATATTTTTGCGTAGCTTATAATTTTGATAAACAGTGAATATCAAAGCCCCAAAAAATCAATAGATACTATATATAACATAAGTTTGGAAATTAATAATTTCAGGTCTCTTTTAATAAAAAAATAGTCGAGTTTCTTATTGGTCGTTGGAGGATATCTACATACTTTGACGACATTGTTAATTAGTTTATTGATTCGAAAACCATAACTCGTTTCTATAACAGTTTGTGTTACAATAATTATGTATGTCATATTTAGATGTACCTCCTAGGGATCTATGATCATAATAGTGGGAGAAAAAGTTTCGTTAAAAGTATTAAAATACGAAGAAAGGGAACGAAAATATTCTCGCACAAGAATAATAACGTTAGTATCCAATACAAATAATTACATCTATTGAAATATGTCTAACATTTTTTCCTGCCTTCAGGGTTTAATGTTGAAACCTACTTATATATGTATTTTTATACAATTATACACGTATTCTAAATATTTAACAATGCTTTGCTTTTACTTTTAAGGCTTTAGTTTTACTAACGTGTGGGCTGATTACATTATCATTAGAATAGAGAAATTTGAAATCAATATGTTTTCTTTGTAGATTTTTGAAGGTATATATTATATCCGTGGGAGTTGAAAATGCGATATATTCTTATGAATACGAACACAATATAGGTACTATTTATAGTCCACTATTCTTTAAACTCGCACAATACTGCGGTCGAAGTTCTCTCGTTAATGATGATACTTTTCCAAAAATCGTAGTGAATAGTATATTTCATAATTATGACCTACTTTCATCTCGATAATTTGTTATCAATTAATGAATATCAATTATGTAATACAATTGTGAATTTTTACCTGTGGCTTTTTACATACCCTATTATTTACATAAATTAATTTGTATTGCTATACTTAACTATTATGTAACATCCATCCTCGTTAGTCATTTGTTCCTACATCGAGAACTTTCTTAGAACAATTAAAAAGTTAACTTTAAATGTAAGAATGGTACATCTCGAATATTATGCATAGTTTTTAGGGAGCAAAGTGTATTCATATTTTCATTTTACTAACATGAATTAAAATAATATATCGTGTGTCTGATGGATGCGTTACAAATTAGTTTTTATTTAGTCAATATGTAAATTAAAATAAAATTATTATTATATACAAGTAAATTATTTCCTTAAGTTTTTCAAATATAAACGTTATCTAATTAAAATATATACTTTATATGGCTATAATTTTATTAAAAATACTTATTTGTACAGAAAATTAGAGCAAACGAAGTTTTAATCATAAAAGTAATGAAAAAATGGATATTGGAAATTTGATCTTAGATTATACCTCTTAAATAAAAATTAAGTGAATACGTAGAAAAACGTCTGGCAAAATATAATTGTTTATTTTGAACAATCTTGATATTAGAATTCATTTAGTATATGTTTATCGATTTTTTGAATATACACTAATTTACTAAATTTACTTAATTTACTAAATTATGTCTAAACAGTAATAAAGCTTATGAGAACATTAATAACTCATAATAGTAGGGTTTGTTATAATTCCCACCTAACTATTTCTTAATCTCATGGTGGAAATCTGTCGTGAAATACACATTGGCCAGTTCTGTTTTTAATAAGCAATAATTGTGTTTTATTTTTGTTAAAAATTGCTAACAATATATATATGTGTATTTCACGACAGATTTCCACCATGAGATTAAGAAATAGTTAGGTGGGAATTATAACAAACCCTACTATTATGAGTTATTAATGTTCTCATAAGCTTTATTACTGTTTAGACATAATTTAGTAAATTAAGTAAATTTAGAACAAAAATAAAACACAATTATTGCTTATTAAAAACAGAACTGGCCAATTTAGGTATAAACTGCTAAGAATCATCAATTCTAACAATTAATCACTCGTTAAATAACCGACACGAGTTCGGACAGAGCTATCGCACGATATGACGGCCACCGAAAGAGTGCCTCAACACGTTTTTTTTTTCTCGAACTGTCTATGCTATTGACCTGGAAAGGTCTTAACAGCTTCACCGGGCTACTAAGGCGAGCGCTTAAGGCACTCAGCCGATTTTTGTTTTGGCAACCAGCTCAAGGGTGCACGGCACACCTCGGCTTGGCTGTTGCCTGTTCATGCAATTCGCGATCTATCAAAGCTAACCTTTTTTTTTTTTTAATGTGGGGAAATCCCTTATGGATACACCACCCTCCCGGGGGAGAGGGTGGGTTATGTCCGAGTCGCACGGACTAAAACCCCACGGTGTACGTCTGCCGCTATAGTTGGGGCGGCACGAGATCTCTATAGACTTCATCGTGCCGCCCCAGCGGTTGGCCCAGTAGCAAAAGTTATAAGTTCAAAAAAGCAATGGCAGTTTATTGATGCCCTTTTTAAAGTAATCAGCTGGACGGGAGGCAACAAATTTTTCAAAGGCATTTTGTACTGCTGAATTTTTTCCCGCCAAGGAGTTATCCAAATTATGGAAAAAGTAGTAGTCTGTAGGCGCAAGGTCTGTTGAGTAGGGCGGATGACGGAGAACTTTCAACCCCAGTTCTTGCAAGATTCAAATTCTTGCGGTTCCAAATTCCTTCATTTGTGTGTCTGTTGAGCAGTGCAAGGCACATCTCGACGCGTACTTCGCGCTGGCGATCATTGAGTTCGTGGGGCACCCATTTGTCAAGCTTTTTTACCTTGCCAATTTGCCGCAAATGGACCAATATTGTTTTGACGCTA
>MU158805.1:215025-270282 GCA_015888305.1 Antheraea pernyi | reverse complement strand
GCTTCCCCCCGGTAAAAAAAAAAAAAGGTATATAATTTGTCACGGTTTTTTTTATTATCAGGGCGGGACAAGGTCCGCCAGGCCCTTTAGTTGTTATTAATTCTAAGTTTGATCAGGCTCAAACAAATGACCGTTCAAATTAGTTTCTGAACAGAAAACTGTAGGAGCAACTGTTATAGATATCTCATGGATGATGCCACGCAAATACTTTATCATAATTTTAAATTAACATTCAGTAACTGAGTCATAGTAACACGTAGCCGGGACAGCTAGTATATCTATAATTTTTAAGTTATAGATACTTCTTTTGGCGCGTTAGGGAAAAATGATGAGAGTAAATTTTTACGATGCGCACGCACACCTTCACGAAAACCCGACACCCCGAAGTTAGCTCTAGTCAACATTTTGTTTCTTTGTATTTGTTGTTTGTATTTCTTTGTATTAAAACTTTCAATGTATTAAACACCTTTTTTCTATTGTTAGTGTCGTTTTTTCTACAAACGTAGAATAAGGCGAAAGTTAAAATTTTTGAAAAGTTTTTTATCTTGTTACGCTAAAGAAGTATAACTAACTAACGCGTGTACATAAGTACACATACACTTTTTTTAAATATATGTGTATTACTTATATAACTGTAAAGTTTCATCGAAATTCGTTCAGTAATTTTTCGTTGAAAATGTGATAAACATGCATGCATTCTCATAAACGTTCTCCTTTATCTATAGAAAAATGTCTAATTAACAGGTTTTCAGTAAACAGATATGAAATGGATAATGATTTATCTATACTAGTGGGCGTCCAGTGGTCGACATTCGACTATAGTTCATCGATTTTTTAAAGGGATACATATTATAATAATTAAATCTAGAATGAAAAAGGGTAATTGGAACGTAAGAGTAAAATAATACATACAGTCGAGCATAGCAACCTCCTTCACAACCTTTTTTGAAGTCCTTTATTGACAGATGTCAAAATGTATTTTTTATTTACATGTTTGTACATGTTGTGTAAAATTGAAGCAGTAGTGTGAGTAATGCATATTTTAATTAATTTAATGTACTTCTAATGCATTTTATATAAAATAAATAGCTTTCTGCACTTCTCCTCCATATAAACTTTAACTATGCCAAGTTTCACGTTCCTCCGTTCGCCCAATTCCGTTAAAAAGGGATACAAAGATTAGGCTTCACGTATTAATATATAGATTTCGTAAACATATCAGAGATTTGTAACATGTTATATCCCTTTAATCTCTTATATATAACAGGTATTAATACATAAAAAAATACGTACCCAAAAAGATTCCAGTAATGTTTGTAAACTGGAGTAAGTAAAATATAAAGAAGATAACACACGGCCCATTCGCTTTTATTGTTGCAAAACATTTATTCCGTCCTCTCCGTATTTCGATTTCAAGGACTTTTTTCGTAACGGATAATAAATTCGAAATGTACAACAGATGTTTATTCAATGATTATAAATACAAAACAAAATGTGTTAATTTTTTTTAGGAATACATAGATTAAATGTAGTCACGGTTCACAAACTTATTGTTTAGCTTGTGTGGACAGCTCCATAATTGCAAACATTCATAGGCTGTGGTGAGTACTTAACATCAGGCGGCCCGCAAGCTTGATTAGGTATCATCGTGGTATGAAAAATTGTTTTTTGTTCGATTTATCGGCAATTCTTTTTTTTTACGTTTTACAAATTATTGATAATGTGGTTTAAAGCAGTAAATATGCTATATCTAGAGGACGTCAAGTGCAACTACCGGAACATATCTATAGGTGCTTTCCAGGTGAGCTAAAGAAAAGCTCTACGATCAATGTATGGTTTCATAACGGTGCTTTTCTCCATTAAAAGCTTCAGCTCACTCACAATGATTCGAACCTATGCGGTGTGTGAACACGTCACTGAACCACCATTGCGTTTGGGACCTTATTGTAGAACCTAAAACTATTACATTTTTTTAAAATTATTATATCATAGGAGGTTAACGGACAGGTGCAACACCAGAGGAGTCGCAAGTGCGTTGTCAGCCTGTGTTTGGGGGAGGGGATGGGGAAGGGGGGACGCGGAAGGGGGAAGGGAAGTGGGCCTCCGGCGCTCTCACTGACTGAACGAAACGCAACAATGCAAGCACTATTACTTCACGTCGGTTTTCTGAGAGAGGGTGGTACTACCCCGAACCCCGAGTGAGCTGACCCATTCATGCTGCATAAAAAAACTATTATACACGATCGTCAATCTCACTTTGTTTAGACTAAAAGTATACATAGACTGATCCAAAATTTATTACATCTTGCCGTAACTTGCTGTATGTTGTATTTGATTCAAATTCATAAGTGGTCATAAAGCTAAATATTCAATACCACGGTTTTTCGTATTACTCAGGAAGCTATGGAGCACTTTATCATGTTTTATTGGTCATATGCATGGCACGAATATTTGTAATATGTAATGCATTGATATCATGAGAAAATAAATCGCCTGATAATCAGCACACACGATTATCTAAGTTCAAAGGATTATTAAAGGACAAACAAACACAAAGAACAATAGCTGAGAGTTGAACAGCCAAATGAAGTCATTATTATGCATCATAGTTGATGTAAATATAATAATATATCTCTTTTTTCCACGTATGTTCCTTCGATTATTACCCTGCTATTTCTCTATGCGAAATACATATATAATTCAACATCAGGTAAAAACGATATTTATAGATATATTTATTTTATTGTTTTACACATTATGCGTTAAATACGCAATGGTGGACTTAATGCCGAAGGCATTCTCTACCAGTCAACCATTAGGTGATGCAGAGATAAATGTTGGTAGGTGTAAAAGGTGAGGTTTTTATAATAAAAATGTAATTCTAATGTTTCTGTAATTTCTAGATTTTCAAGAAAAAAATTGTTGCAGCTGTCTTGGAATAAGTGATAAAATACATGCCAATCGTTTTTAAAAATGTTAGTCTGTTTATATGATAATGCATCAGTGCTAAAGTACTGCGTTCACGATAAAACCTTACCAAAAATCATAAAACATATCTTCCAGTAAGATTTACTCTTCGTTTCATAAAAATCGGTTTACTCTATCAAAAGTTATTGTAGCCGACCAGTTTTAATGAGGACGCGACTTACGTACGAGAGATAAGTAGATAAGAAATGGACTTAATACATTCATATGATTTTATCAGTCACTGATTTTTTACATTTGGTTTCACGTAGACGGAGTTTGCGAACGCTGCTAGTATAACTTAGAATCAGGTTACAATGAAATCGTAAAAAAAGATTCATTACGCGGCCTCCGTGTACGCTACAAAGTGTACACTAAAAAGTGTGCGGCAGATCCAGAGAGTGTAAATATATAATCGACAGTATATGCCTTTTAAACCGTTCAGTTTTGATACATACATCTACATATCAGCACCTTTATTCGAAGTTCTGGCGAAATAAAATTTTGCAAAAGAAACTATTGCTTACAAAAAAATCTCGCATATATATTAATATTATTTTAATGTTAAATTGTTATTGTCTATTTCCCTTTCCAATTCGACGAGCTCCTTTTGTTTTATTTAAAAAGGGACCGGTTTGTTTTCTCCTGTTCGAGAAGCAAAGTAAATAACTGATGAGTGTTTTAGCTCACCGAATACCTGATCTTTTCAGGGAAACGGAATATTTATACTGGGGGAAACAACTTTGTAAGAAAAAACATGTACTTTGTCTACACGATTCATGTGTTCGTTAATTTAACGAGAAAATTATATTGAATACAAAAACATATATGTGTGTACACGCGGAATTGTAATAAAATTAATGCGTTGCTCTGTAAAAAGGTTTTTTTAATTTAATACTTCGGTATACACACACTACTCTATATTATAGTATTTAATTTAATATAAATAGGTTCCTGTAAAATGGAAACGATATTTAAAGTATATTATTCCACTATTAATCGTTTTTAACATAAATCTAAATTTTATTATAATCACCGTCTGTTATCGAATCCCAACTACTTTTACTATTGAGCTATTATTATGTTACAGCGCCATCTATTAAAATACGTAAGTACCTGGTCACTGTTTTAACGACCAGCGGCTATACATATTAAAGAAATACTAAATTTAAATACTAGTTGAGTTTTTGGCGGGATTTTCGTCTGTCATGTAGTGGATTTTATTTTTTATTCATAATCTTGTGTTACTTGACTCTATATTGTGTAAAATTGGAGGTATTTTATGTAATATAGTTTGTTTATTGTGCATAATTGAAATAAATGGAATATAATACCACGGACCATGAATTCTGAGATGCCACAAAGACTCCATGGAAAGTTCATTGAAATTATATCAAGAAACCTGTAATATCGATACTCACTTGACAATGGCAGTAATAGTCTACTAGAAGACTGGTTGCCAGAAATGGAGTGGAAGAAGAACTTGTAATACTATTAACTAATCGACAATGGCAGTAATAATCTAAAAGTGGGTTGCCAACAATAAAGTTTAAAAAAAACTACTAGTTTCTTTACATATATAAGTAGCATAGATACTTAACAATAAACTTATACATACTTACTTTACGCTTAACGTGTAGCGCGTAACTCAATTTTTTCCCTGTCATTTCAAGTTTAATTTAAAAAAAAATTTAATAACACTCAATATTTAAAAAAATAAATCTGTATACATAACATTTATGTTGATGCTAAGGCTAAAAGATTCATTTCATTGATATCCTATAATCAGTACATATTGACTTTAAAATGCTTAAAGTACAATACAAACATGGTTCGTCAGATCCTCGACATGAACTAAACATTAAAACATTAGATATATTGTTATCTACTAGCAATCCCGGCATAAGTTGTCCTGATAGTAAAAAAATCACAAAATCAGACCGTAGCACCACATATCTGAATCTAATACAATATAAGGTGATATGTTATATTGTATTGTTTTTAACTTATTTATATATATATAACGCAGACGAAGCCGCGGATAGTTGCCAGTAACATATAAAAATAAAAATGTAAGTAATTGTTTGTTCGCAATGTTAATTCTCCGAAATCTACTCAGAGATTGCTTTGAAACTTTTACGGAACATTGCATTCGAATACGTCTGTGTTTATTATATATTTTTAATATACAGCGCCATCTTTTGGACGTAAAAGGAACATGTGAGATACTATATTATTTGAGTTAATTTATGTTAAGCGAAGTAAGCAGATGACAGTTGGCGTATATTCTGAAAGAAATATTGTAGTACAAAATAAATTGAATAACCGAACATTCATTAAATATGAAGGTGATATCTAACAACAATAACTATCATCACGCGAACTAGTAATTGTTGATATTTTCATTTGTAATCAATGCAACTTGCATTGTAGTTAACTTTGAAGATGGTGGTGTTAACAAATAATAAATCGTAAACACATTACGCACAGATTTCTCAGATAATCTTTGGCTGTTGCTAACGACTTACTCCATTAACGCTTGCCTACGACGCCGCAACTTACAAAATTTAGCGATTTTTTAAGATCCCATTCCCAAAACAAAAACTCTATTTCATATCTTGTCCATTAATGATGGTCATTTCATTAAAAGGTCATGTCTTTTAAACTGTATAGACACAAGTAGTAATGGCTCAATAGTAGCGTGTCTGGATATAACATGAATAGACGTCGATTGAGACTGAGCCGGAATTTTTTGCGAAGGAAAACTCCATGAGGAAACTATAGCATAGTGGTAAGGTTATCACAATTAAGTTGTAAATCGGTCACCTAGTATTCCGTTAGCCGCACTTAAGTTAATTTCTGTAGTTTTAACGTGTTTACCATCTTGGGCTACATTGTTTTGTTCGGTTGAATAGTCAATGTATAAAAGTGTAACAAAGAAATAAACAAACTAACATGCGTTCGCATTCATAATATTAGTAAGCATAGAAAGTCACCTTAAAGTATTTTTGGTTTTCCTTTGCTATTTCTGTCCGGAATAGCTATTTAATACAGTTTGATTGAATTTGATATTTGCTTGTTTTAATAAAACTCTTTTTTTATTGTGAATGTTCTGGCACATCTTTTGTTGCATATTATTTATATTACCATGATAACCAACGCTACTTTGTATGCTAGTAACCAGTAAGAAAATATTTTATATCACTAATATATCTGAACAGTTTTATTAACTACTAGCTGTGCCCGCAACTTGGTTTGCGTGGAACCCTATTGTTGGCAACGCACACGACGATGAGTAGCTTACACATAGTTTTATACATAGATTTATTTATATTTTATAGAGAACATATATATAGATTTATCGACATTTAGTATAGACTTTGTTAGATTTAATTCATGCGAGTATAATAGAATAGATATATAAATTGAATATAGAATTGTAGGTATGTTATGTGTATATTAAATTATTGAATATGGAATTATAGATGTGCTATTTAAAATAATAGGGATTGAATTATGGATATGTAGAAGCATGTGTAGAATTATTGAATATAGAATGATGTATGTACTGATTTATAGAATATGGAATTATAGATGTGATATTTAAAATAATAGGGTAATCTGATTCAAGAAGGCATCGCAATAACATCGGGTAGTCTGATCGCGCATCTTATTGAGTAACATAGAGTAGTTCGATTGCACAAGGCGTCATAATAACATCGAATAATTTGATCGCATAGTTTCATTGCGATAATATTGAATAGTTAATCGAGAAGTCTTCATCGTGAGTAGTAGTGCTCTGTTGGCTCGGGGACGCGGTCATTATACGAGAACCACGGTGTTTTCTTGCGACCACCCCGACCTCCGCTTCATAATCCACCACCTTCATCGGCTGACTCGTGCATCATTGCACATCACCGAGGCTCCTTCGAGACATCACCGGCATCCGACTGTCGCCACCGAGGCGGGCTACCGGCGCTCTCGCTACCACCTTCGAGAGTTCTACGCCCGCCCACCGCCGGGGAACGTCGCCTCGCCTCACGTCTCACCTCATTTCCACCTCACCCCGCCTAACCGCGGGCCGGTGACGTACGAGGGTGAGAGGTGTCGCCATATTGACAGGCGGCGGCCCCAATACCTATGTAAAAAAAACAATGATTAATAAAATCATCTGTATCCATTTATCTTTCTCTCGTACTTAACTCAAGTCATCATTCAAATTACAATAACTTTTGATAGAGTCGACCGATTTTAATAAGTTAACTAAGTTATTCTCGAGGATATGCTTTATAATTTTCTTGGTGAGGTTTTATTGTAAATACAGTACGTTAGCAGTGGTGCGTGTTCATACAAACAGACAGACAAATATTTCTAAAAATGATTGAACTGTATTTTATGACTTATTCCTAGACACCTTTTTTTTTACGTGGGGAAATCCCTTATGGATACACCACCCTCTAGGGGGAGAAGGTGGGTTATGTCCGTCTCGCACGGACTAAAACCCCACGGTGTACGTCTACCGCTAAGTTGGGGCGGCACGAGATCTCTATAGACTTCATCGTGCCGCCCCAGCGGTTGGCCCAGCAGCGATATCGCTGCCGCCGGGCCTCGTCCTGTTAGGAGACAGCCGGGCACACACTGGCCGTCTCCTCCGTCCGCCGGACCTGACCGACCCATCCTCCCTAGGTCCGGCTATTCCTAGACACCTGCCACATTTTTTTTCACAAGGATAGACTTATATAGATAATCACTTTAGATAGATTACTTTAAATAATGGATCTTAAAATAGACAATCATTTTATATACTTACAATGTGTGATTTAAAAATATACAATAATTATATTCAATAAAATATACTTTTATTAGCATTAATCAATATTTAATTGTAATATTTGGGAAGCCAAAACAATTTGCTGTTCCTTTATTAAATGTATTTACACCGTAACACTATCCGCCCAATCACCTTCAATTAATCCATGCCCGCATTGGTTTAAATCGATCACGTCATATTTGCAGGTGTCAATTGGTCGAAAACGACCCGCCGAGAAAAATCCGCAAAATGGGACCGTTTTGTTCTTGGACCAAACTGGCCTTTATATCGTTCAAAGACCTTACTCTAACGAGTTTTATAAACGTACACTGATTAGTGCAATTAACCGCTCCGAGTCGTTTAGTTCCCTTTAACTCAGCACTCCACAATTAATATCACATTTATATTATCCTTGACACCTTAATACTCATTCGGTTTGTATTTCCGGATACTTAGAAACACAAAAATATTAAATAATATATTAATATAAAATAAATACATATGTAACAATTAATTTAGTTACTTGACTTTATATGAACTGGAAATTTGTAACAAAATTCATATTATAAATTCAACTTACTTGTAAAGTTTGGGTCTCGGGGGTACAAGTGGCATAATGTACAAGTAATTAATGACACTACTCACACTTACATAATTCCGGCATATAGTCTAGGAGACATGTTAAAAAAGTTATAGACAAAAAAATAGCTTCCTCAAATAAATGTCGTATGGAGACGTATTTTTTTCATACGTTTTTTACTTGCTTGCAACTTGAACTTCGCTTTCTTATTATCTGTGTTCATACAAATTTTTCATTGGACTTCAAGTTAAATTTTCACTATCTTTATTGATTACAAAATTTCACACACACATGACTAAATATCAGAATTGATTTTAGATATTTTTTTATAATTTTAGCTTTTTAAATTTATAATTTTACAAATTATACTATACTTAAATTAAGACACGTCCAGTAGGTAACAATAAAAATGACGTCTAAAAACCTAACATTATAAAAAAAGTGAAAATGTAGTTGCAATATTAAAAATAGATTATTTCTTCTGTAAAGAGTGATATTTATACAAAAAAAGTATTGTATTGAGCTATAGTATTCAACAGATAAACACAAGAATAAAAACTGTCCATCGTTGTTACGAATAAAGAACTAAAAAGTAATATTCAAGTTGAACAAACCTAAAATGTTTTACCTCTTATAAAAACTACGATAATATATGCATAGAATATGGAAACAAAATAAATCTGTTTATTTTCATAACAAAACACCGATACGGAAATAAGAACGAAAGAATACAAATCAGTAACGAAGTAGAAATAAATTATTCGACGTAACAAATACATAACAATGGCTAATAAATCAGAAACCGTAAACAATACAAATTATTTATCTTTTACTACGCTCCTCGTCTTCCGGTTCGCTACGTTACTACGAAACGCGTTGCTACGCAAGGGTCTACGCCGTAGCAATGTAAGGAATGTCGCTTACATTTATTCCGCTTAACCAGAGTACTGTATTATTTGAATCCTCCTTTTAAACATTTTCCATTTACAGTATTTTAAAAGTTTTAAATTTGTAAATAAAGAACAATTTTATAATTACAACTAGCTTCTGCTCGCGACTTCGTCCGCGTGGAATAGTTACTTCGGGCTAACGTTGACATGCATCAAAAGAAGAAAAAAGATTTTGAAACACTCTTCATTGATGCTCCGCTCCTATTTGTCTCAACGTGATTATGTATGATTGTTTTTTTTTATATTACAGGAGGCAAATGAACAGGTGGGTGACCTGATGGTAAGTGACAACCGCCGTCCATAGATACTAGCAACAACGGGGGAGTCGCCAGTACATTGCCAGCATGTGTTTGGTGGGAGAAAGATTGGGAAATTGGGAGGTGGTACTGCGGCACTCTCACTGACCGAACGAAACGTAACAATGCAAGCAATGTTACTTCACGTCGGTTTTCTGTGGATCGGGAGGTAGTACCCCGGGCGATCCGACCCATTCATGTTGAAACCAGTAATAACATCAGCGTGGCTCTACTACCTACAATATGAATCAACGGATATCCTATGATAGCCTTCCTCGACGAATAAGCTATCTAACACTGAAGTATTTTTCAAATCGGACCAGTTGTTCCTCAGATTAGCGCGTTCAAACAAAGAAACAAACCCTCCAGCTTTAAAATATTAGTATAGATTACACACAACACAGCATTAATATATGTAACTAGTAGCGTGTGTATAAATATTAGTGCAATTTATTTAATCGTTGATCTTAAGATCCATCTTTTATTATCGCTGATTGATTGATGACTCTATTTATCACTGCGAGGTTCATTTTATATGGTATAAAAATATGTATAGCGGCCAAAGATTTGCTACTCGTAGCACCACCCATGAAGCACGTGCAGAGGAATGAGGGGTACATCTCCTGCGGACGGCAGTCACATCAGCTCATCAATTAATGCAAATTATATTACATTAGCAATTTCCTGCGATTTCTAGAGGGTTCTTACCCGTTATTACTTTCAACTCGAAACATTTTTTTTTATATCATAGGTGGCAAACGAACAGGTAGGTCACTTGATGTGAAGTGATCACCACCGTCCATGGACACCAACAACACCAGAGGAGTCGCAGGTGCTTTGCCACCCTTTGGGGGGAAGGGTTAGGGGAGGGAGAGGGAGAGGAAGAGGGAGAGGAGAGATGAGAGGGGAGGGGAGGTGGGCCTCTGGCGCTCTCACTGACCGAACGAAATGCAACAATGCATTACTTCACGTCGGTTTTCTATGAGAGGGTGGTACTACCGGGGACGAGCCGACCCATTCATGCTGAAACCAGTAATAGTTTTAGCGTGGCTCTACCACCATATATAAATTTCATGTGAATAGGCAGTGTTTAAAGCCAGCGATAATTCCTTATTATAACAAATATTACTTATAACAAAACACTGCGTGCATTAGTGTGCACATACGGACAAAGTGAAACTTCTTTGGCCCATATGTATTAAATCTAACATTACGAAGTACGGTAGTATAAATGCTTAGTTATACATTCACTCATTTTTGTATACTACTAGACCCACACAGATACTAATACATACACACGAATGAATAGCGTATACTTTTAATGCGTAACGCGTATCGAATTTTATTCCTTACCTTGCCATAATAAGCTTCACTTAAAACACTTAAGTATACAATATATATATAAATATATGTTTCATAGTGACTAATCTTAGATATATCTATATATCTAATCCGTTCTAATATATATTATTAGAAATACCAGAAGTAAATCGAATTTAAAAATAAATCCCACTTCCTATATTAGAATACCAGAAATGGATTTATATAAAAATAGCACAATTACATATCTCAACACGAAAACTCACATCAACAATTAAATCTCAAGTAACATAATAATTCATAAAAACCCAGAGAAATATAAATAACAATGTAAATTGGAAAGAACTCACGCAATACAACAACAATCACGTGGTGCCAGCTTCCAGAGATACGACCGAGCAAGAATGTTTTTAATGACTTTTTTTCCTTTTTTTTTCTCGATCTGACTACGCTATTGGCCTTTTTGGAGCTCTCTACAGCTTCACCGGACTACTAAGGCAAGCGCTTAAGGCACTCAGCCGATTTCATTTGGGCAACTAGCCCAAGGGTGCACGGCACACCTCGGCTTGGCTGTTGCCTGTTACATGCACTTAGCTAACCTAAGTTAAGCTAAACTATTCATACAGATATGAGTTATTGAAACATGCATGTGTACCAGGCATGCATGTCTCAATAACTCTTATGTGTATTTTGTGTCGGAAATTTTTATGAACTATTTCAGTTCGATAAGGGGTAAAAAAAAGAAAAACCCATCCACTTTTTATGTGTAAGCGTGTGAGCGTGCACGTGTGTGGAGGTGATATGTGTAGTGTTGTTGCAGTGATGTACTGGTGTGTCACTGTATCGCGCGAGCAGCGTACTCAAGGGCTCCACGCCGAGGGATCGGACCTAGGCTTGAGCCGCTGCCGAGGGGGCCTAATCAAGTGTGCGGGAGCGAAGTTTACTCTCAGACCACGGCGGCGTGATCTGTGGTTATACGGGCGTGGGCGTGAACACGCTCTGTTTGGAGAGACAGGCTGGTACTGATCGTTCGCTGCCATTATTTTATCGGGAGGATCGGTGAATTTTTAATGACTCGACCGACTCGCCTTTTATAGCAGTCAACTAATGTACGATCAGCCGATAATTCGACCAATGGCGTGTCAAGTCATTAGTAACGGCCC
This sequence comes from Antheraea pernyi, assembly GCA_015888305.1. Classification (NCBI taxonomy): domain Eukaryota; kingdom Metazoa; phylum Arthropoda; class Insecta; order Lepidoptera; family Saturniidae; genus Antheraea; species Antheraea pernyi. The sequence continues at coordinate 258,199 of MU158805.1, read as the reverse complement.
CGCTGTAGTCAATAGTAAGTCAATAGTAGTATGGAGAGTGCTAATAATATACTAATAATATATATAAATCACACGACTATTGTAAACTTCAAAGCGATTCTAGAAATGAACAAAAATACAGGGTTGTTTGTTCCGTTTAGTTTTATACGTTACAAAGAAACAAATCGAAATCCCGGTACGCACCAACACTCATCTAAACGGCACAATAGAATGGCCTTGGATGCTTGTTATATTTTCTCTCCCATTGTTTTCTTTTAAGGTAAACAGAGCATTTAACTTAATTCACCATTATATTTCGGTATACTAATTTATTTCACATCGTATGTTGGTAATATATAGTGATAATTTATTATCAATCAATACCATAACGCAATAATGAAATGGTGTGTTAAAATGGTGACAACGATATTCATGTAATCATAAAGTCGAGGCAGTCAGAAGGACTTCCGATAGAAGTGAAAACTCAAAACAATGGAATGACTATTTAAATTTTTATATCAATTATAGTTTGAATTATATAAATTTAGTAAATTGAAATATATTGGCACTCGGAGCAACGATTATATACATTTTATTAATTAATCATAGATATGATGAGTCGCACAAACTCAATAAAAAAATACCTAAACTACATGTACACAGGCGGCTATATTACATATCATTAGTCTGACGCAAGAACAATAGGTCACGAGCATACCGACGTCATCGGTGATGGTCGATGACGCGAAATCATAAGGTTTTACCCATCCAAAAATTCAAACATGCATATGGTACAGTCGTGTAAATACAATGTCTGGCATAAGCGCAATACGTCACGAGGATGTCGACGTCATCAATGACGCAAGCCCATAAGTTTGTTCCTTTACACAATAAATTTATTATTAAATCGCACAACGCGGTTAAAAAAGGTTTTCACGTAATCATTACATAGTATAAAACAAAGTCCCCTGTCGCGTCTGTCTGTTTGCGATAAACTCAAAAACTACTGAACGGATCTTCATACGGTTTTCACCAGTGGATAAAGTAATTCATGAGGAACGTTTTAGTATATAATTTATCAATGATTCTTTTATAATCAGAGCGGGACAACGTTGGCCGGGCCCGCTAGTAAATCAATAAATTGAATAAAATATAATTGCTTGGGTATTTACATATACCACTTTTAAACTAAACAATCAATTTTGATACGGTTTCTACTAATATTTCGATAATTTCTCCTATAAGATTTATAATTATAACGCATGCAATACTAGAAGGTAGAAGTTTACTTTAATGAAATCATAAAAATATATTTTAGGTATATATTTAAAATTTATGAAATCATAGAAATATATTTTGCCAACGTAAACATAATGCAATACATCAAAATAATGTATTATGGAATTATATATCTTAAAGATGACTATAAATAAAATCTGATGGTAAAAAACCGCAGTAATAATTCTTGCCATTTACATAACATTAAAATATAGTAAGAAAAAATACTTACAATTACGTATAGTAATAAAAAGCGTTTGTATCTTGCAAATTTTAAATTTGATGAAGTGAAAATATAAAACAAAATAATCATATGGTACATATGGTAGCTACGTTATATACCCATATGCATATGTCCACATTAGGAAGCAAATAGCACTCCTGAGAAGCCAGGATTGGTAACTAGTTGTCAAATTACAACACTTTTGGACAAGTATTTATGTAGTGTTCATTTTGAAATAACTCTTAAATGGCTTTGAAACTCATTAACCTCTCAGTCAATCATACGAAATTACAGTTAGCTTGTCTGATCGTGCAGATATTCTTACATAGTATTCCTTTAACTCTATAACTCACCGATATATTACATATATAGGTACAAGAATTAATAATAACAACAAATAGTAATAGAGACAGACAGACAACAGATAGTATAAAACAAAGGCCCCTAGCGCGTCTGTCTGTCCGTCTGTTCGCGATAAACTCAAAAACTACAGAACAGATTTTCATGCGCTTTTCACCAGTAGATAAAGTGATTCATGAGGAAAGTTTTGGTATATATTTTGTCAAGATTTTTTTTATAATAAGGGCGGGACCACGTCTGCCGGGCCCACTTGTATGTAATAATAAAACAAGTTCTCCCTTACAACCTGTAACAGACAAAGTTGAATAGTAAATTTTGTACAAGTGTTCTCGGTAAACAAAATTAATTTCCCCCGAAATAATATAAATTCGAAACGGGTTTTTAAAGTGTAGCAAAAAACATTCGAGTCTCACAACGATTCATAGTAGTAATTAGAAACTGTGGCCATTAGTAAGAGTTAAAATACCAAAGTACTCTACCGCATAGAACTTAACATAAATGCAGTCAGCGACGTAATGTGTAACATACTAGGGAGGTCAATCCCCCACAATTTTAGAATTACATTTACACTTCATATACGGTTACGTATATTTCATAACATTTGTTTGTATGTCGTCCTAATTACTAATTGCATATCAGCATATTTGAATTGAATTACTTTTATAAAATGCTTTGAGAGTCCGTCGCGTTCAAGCACTCAATTAGGTTGCACAACAGTCACAATCACAGAAATAAAATAATTGTGACCTTGCAAACAACTTTATTATCACAAACGGGCACCCGAAACAAACGTAAGGCAAGGGCAATGCTCCTCACCTCTACACTATAATACGTAATTAGCGAAAAAAAATATTTGTTTCAAACTACTTTTTATTACTTCATTTTTTTTTTTTTTTTTTTTTGAGAAACATCTATAGGCGCGGGTAAACCTGCTTTTGGCTTGGCAACGTGGCGACACAAAATATAAAACTTTGCACTATTAACAAAATACTCAAACTCTTTTGCAACCCTATCTGTATAAGCATAAGATTCGAATTGTTTTGTCGGCCACTCGTTACACAAGAGTTACGTAGCACGGCGCCGGCGACCTAGCGCCCTTTAATAAATGCCGCCAAACACACCGCGCCTACTTGGATTTTTGTATTTAATAGAAATGAATATTTATGTAATAAAATAAATTAAGTCATTATTTTAAAGTACAAATTTGCCTTTCTTTTCATTATGCCATTCGTAATCTGTTCTTTTACGCATATAACTTATATAAAACAATTTGGATGTTTCACATCTGCCAGGCGTCCCGTGATGGCTTAATTTTTTTTACTATACTTTATAGTTTTTAGCGTTTGACCACGATAAACTAAGATTGGGACGAGGTCTTAGGTGCAGCTACTAGAACACATACCATAGGTGCTTGGTTCGCCGACTTTCAACTTGAAAATTAGAATCACTATACTCAATTTATGCTCTAAGAAGCCGCTCATGAACGTCAAAACTACCACCGGTTGGTAAAATAGCCCAGTTATTGAGAAAACTCGGCAAGAAATTGGGTTTATCTGTTCATAGTACATATATTTATAATTTTTAGGATTGTAGCTAGCCAGATGGGTGGTAATATTCGTACCACCATGCTGTGATTTTATCACGACGCTTTCCTTCACCGAAAGCATCAACTCATTCTCTAGGATTCAGACTCACAAAAATGCTAATCATTGAACCATTCTTGGTTTAACCAAACCAGGTCACAAGCAGGAATAGTCCATTTCATGTTAAATAGCCACTGAAAACAATATCTGCATAAAATCAACTTTAAGAGGACTGTGGTCCTAAGTCAGTCTTAACAAATTGAAAGAAAGAAGTAAGAAAGAAAGAAATACTTTATTGTCGGAACAACCATACAATTAAAGTAAACACAAACTAATTAGATAGAAAAAAAAAATTAAAAATGAAAAATAGAAAGCATATATTGCCAAACATTCTCTTCGAATCAAGAGATATCACGGCCCTTTATTTTTTCCTAAGAAAAGTAACTACACTGTACAATAAGCAAAATACATTCCAAAACGGCAACTACCAAGAGATAACTAATCTTTTACTAATAGCCTCTCAGCCGCTGAGACATTGGCTGATGCCGAAACAATACTAACTATAACAGAGTCGCTATGACGATTATGACATAGTAATCGAGACTCAACTAGGCACAGAAACTTATGTTGCACACACATGATGCGTGATAATCGCTTTCCAATCGCACAAAATCAACGCTTCCTATACGTTAAATCTTCATACTATTCTAGAATTCACGTTCCGATATAATCAACTAGCACTATTTGCCAACATAATATCGAATACATAGTGACCATTTTATTTTTAGATAAATTCCAAGTGATACATTGATATTGGTAACACCAAAGCTGAACAACAGCTACAAGGTAAAAAAAATAATGAAGAAAATCGGCTGAGAAACAGAGGGGGGAGAGATTTTTAACCATTTCCCCTCTGCCTATTTATATATAGATAAAGTAAGGAATCCAAAATAACTACTATGCAAAACAAATATGTACAATGCAAATCTCGTTATTCTGAAAAAATAATTAAAGAAATTATTATGTTAAATATTTTATTAAGCTGTAATTTAGGCACGTAATGTTTACGTGTGCGTTAGCAAAAAGCATCCCCAACTGGATACATCCCTGCGCAAAGCGTCCGCATTTCCAGTAAAAGAATGTTATCTACATTAATTAAATTCCGAGGCTTCTATCCAGTCCGACCTCTAATAAAATTACCACTGTACGTGGATCCCTTACACCTCTCGAATACGACGTATAAGTGGGGATTTCATTATACACCGTAGCTCTATTTAGGCTGGCGTCGAGGGGTTTTCTTCAAAAAAATATAAAAATTGTATTCACTTTCGTCTCGACGAAGGTACGTAACCTGTTTACGTTTTATTATAAAGTAGTATAAAAGAGATTTTAGACGAATTTTAAATTGAATTATTTTTGTTACTTTATTATTATTGAAAATACTAATTTTATTAATATAATTCGGCAACAATGGAATTAAAAAAAAAGTTAATGTGAAAGATAGGCAAGTGAATTCCAACTTGAGTACTTAAAAAAACAATTGTATTGGACTATAAAACTTTCTATGCCCATTTGTTTGTCTAATTTGAATATTGTTAAACAATTCGCATTTTCAATAACTTTTAATTATATAATCTATTCTTAACATTATTATTAACGCAGTAAGAGATTTGTTTTAGAGCCATCCCCCTTGTAAGCTTAAAGTGGGATTACTGAGATCATATCACCATTTACTCTTGCGATTGTGGTCAAGTGATACTGTATTAAAAACTCGGAGCTCCTGGGAAAAAATGGTGGCCTTAGATACTAATAGTAAAACTGAGTTAAATGTTATAGTCGACGTTATTTTGCACTTTTTTTTATATATCATAGGAGGCACACGAACAGGAGGGTCACACGGTGGTTAGTGATCACCGCCGTCCATAGACACTAGCAAAACCAGACGAGTCGCAAGTACGTTGTCAGCCTGTGTTTGTGGGAAGTGAGGGAGGGAAGTGGGGAGGGTAGGAGAATTAGGCCTCCGGCGCTCTCACTAACCGAATCAAACGTAACAATACAAGCACTGTTACATCACGTCGGTGTTTTTGGGGGTCGCGTGTATTACCCCGGGCGAGCTCGCCCACTCATGCTGAAATGATTAGTAGCTTCACCGTGGCTCTACCATTTACAAACTTGCACTTTGCACTTGTTGACGCTGAAGCTGTTGACAGGTTCTAACCACTTAATATTTCGCTTCATCTTTTACTAATTTCAGATTTAACTATTTCGGGTAAATATTCTAATGTTCCAAATCAATGTATACGTAATTTACAGTAATATTGGTATCTGCAGACCATATCGCAGATATCAGAATTTGTTATAATGAGAACTAAAACAAACAGTGACTCAAACATATCTAATATACATTGTAAGTGGCAGAGTCACGCTGAAGCCATTACTGGTTTCAGCATGAATAGGTCGGCTCGTCCGGGATGTACCACCCTTTCACAGAAAAACGACGTGAAGTAACAGTGCTTGCATTGTTGCGTTCCGTTCGGCAAGTGAGAGCGCCAGAGGCCCACCTCCCCTTCCCCTTCCGCTCCCCTCTTCCCCCTCCCCTCTTTTCCCAAACACAGGCCAACCACGGACTTGCGACTCCCCTGGTTTTGCTAGTATCTATGGACGGCGGTGATCACTTACCATCAGGTGACTCGCCTCTTCGTTTGCCCCTATAATATAAAACAATAAATAAATGAAGTTACCTTTAACTTAAATTAAGTTACCTTGATGATCTTAATGATCTATATAATATGTATATAATGTATACTGACGTATAAATATTCAACACGTTAAGAATGAATAAATGACAATTTTAGATTTATATAATAACATTTGAACTTTGCTTTGTATTAAACTACTTACTACTACTACTAATATGCGCAAACCCGGACTTACGACTATATTCAGAGCGGCCAAATAGATTGACGTGGACTGGAGTTGAAAATTATAACGAAAACAAACTGTTTTGAAACATAGCTTTGTGAACATACCGTTTTGTTTTCTGCCACCAGATTTTATCAAAGTGATAGAAAGCGTCAACTATTAATCTTGTACTAAATCTAAGGCATCTAGCCTGAAAACGTTATATCAATATAGTTTGTCAGGTCATTTGGTTTTGTCGACGACGCGAGGTTTAAGCTAGTGCTGGTAGATATGTGAGAACTTTTCGATATTTCAAAAAACAGTTTAACATATAACTGTTGCTTTTAAAGCGCACGTATCCATTATGGATAACCTACGGTCCGGGGAAAGAGGATGGACTGGGTAAGTGATACTCTAACGCAATTAAAGTGCAGCACAGTGTACCGTCTACGACGTTAAAGAAGTTCACGGGATGTGTCAGTCGATGAGTCTAAGCATCCGTAGAATGGAGTACAGTGGAGACACAAAGTGTTTTATAACTTTGTGACAAGCTTCTTGTAGCAGGCAGTCAGTCATGCCATCTATCATTAACTTCCCGAGATATAAGACTCCACCCTACGACAAACACAGTACAGGCATATGAAATAATATAGTAAAGCCTTTACAGAATGTCATATCCTCACACTTTTAGTTTCTTTATCGGACCTAGCAGTGAAGGCGATGTCTTTTCCAACTACGCCACGTGCGTACTGATTGTAGTCACTATTTGAATGTTTAATCAAATTCAAATATATATATATCGATACATTTCTATTTTCATTTCTATTTCTGTAAATATCGATATGTGAACGTATACACACTATCGACATAAAGGGGCACTATTCGGAACCAATTACCTAACTCCGGGCAATGCTTACTACTGCATGAAATTTCGGCTGATTCAAACCACCAGAGTCCAGTGGAGCAGAGTTTAAATTGAAATGTACTGATGGACTTGTAATACGGTGTTTATTATAGCATTATTTGAGAATAAAAGCAAGCGATATACAAAAATAGTAGTACCCTGATTAATTCGTTACTATATAGCCTAATAGTGATGATCAATTAATAACTAAATAATCTAATAAACGATACAAAGAAGTTAAGGCGTGAGAATGTAACAAATAAATAAACTCGGTTTATATGAAATAACTCCCTATTAATAATTTCCAATACAATTAACGAAATATACGTTTTAGCGTTCTTCAATGGGGATGGCAAATATTGTGTGGGAAATAATAATTTCATATAATGTTAATTACATTTACAAATAATTGTAAATGTAATTCTTATTATTGAAGTGAGTTAACACGAGCGAAAAATGAATAGCACGTAAAAAGTTAAAATTTTCTTTTTATGGAATAGATATATTTACTATTATATAAATAGTAGGAAAACCAAGACGTTCCGAATAACCCATTTACGGTTGTTGATGCGTGTTATATTACCGCTTCTTTCCATTCACTTTTGCTTCCATCTTGATCTCGGATGCAACCTAAATTAACAACACATACGCCACGTAAAGACTACATACTGGATACATCGCTAAATTAAAAATGGTGAATGTTAGCGTTGCTGATTCTGGTTAAACTTAAGTGTATTGAAAATATATATATTATCACCTCAAATGATGTGCATTAAGAGAAAGCCACATCATTCAGAACGGTAAATCCGCAAATTTCTACACTGCTTCTTAAGACTCAGCAACTATACCCAGCACCGGTATACTTACTAATATTATAAATGTGAATATATGTTTGTTTGTTACGCTTTAATACCATAACTACTGAATCGGTTATCATGCAACTTTGTATACACTTAGAGGTGAAGTACTGCTATCAAGCGAAGTCACGAGCAAAAATTAGTTATCCAATATATCTTCCACTTAAGTGTTTATTTCAATACATAATTTAAAATATTCCATTAAATGCTAGTCGCTCATTTCAAAGGAACATTCTATTTTATCGTAGCAAATACTGAGGCGCCAATCTATATGAGCTACATGCCTCTAAAAAGCTTATATGGGCGCGCACACCTGTATAGAATAGAAATAGCCTGGATTTTCTCGTCAGATTGAAGTAAAAGCTTGTTACATGGATACATGCCGACTGGATATGTCATTTCGTATAAATGAACGTACCTACTGTTCGTTAAAGACTGTAATTTTGAAAGAACGGTTCGATTGTGGACTAATGGGTCCTAAACATATAAATAGCGCGTCACTACATGTGATAGTCATGTCGATTTTGAGAATAAATTACAGTCAACTACTTGCTGACAATCTATTTACGTTTTTTTTAAATATATCTAATATCTATTATAAACAAAAAAAAAACAAATCTTTTTTTCTCTGTATTATATACAACAGTAGTCATATCGCTATGATATCGATTGGAAACAATATATATGGGTAACAACTGACCTCGATTATTAATCAGTTCAGTTTTAAATAATATAAGAATTTATATACAAGCTGCGAAATTTTGAGGGAAGTAGTGTAGGGACACAATGTAGGCATGTAAGGCAGAGTGCAAGGTAAGCAAATAATTATATGAGAGCGCGGCGTATGAACGGCGAGCTAGTTACTGCGCGCTGGCCCGACGTAAGGTCGTAGGTACGGGGAACATTGACATTAAACTACGCAAGCTAACAATTGCTCTTTCAATTCAATAAGCCAATAGTGAGGACCTTCGCTAGCCAGCAGGAGCAGTCACTCAATTGGAGTACACTTATACACACACTAAAACATCAACTCCAAACATATATAATTTAAGATAATACAAAAAGAGTCCACACTTCGGATTGCTATTTTAGCCTAACAAAGTCTCAGAATAGCTAGTTATATATAAGAACACCATTGTCTTGTAAAAGTACTATCTCAAATATCTAAAAATATATGACATGAAAAAATAAACCAGACCGAGTTTCTTGCCGGTTCTTCTCGATGGCTGGGCTGTTTTCCGAACCGGTAGTAGCTTTAACGTTCATAAGCTCCTTCTCAGGGCCTAAATTGAATAAAGGATATTTTGATTTTGTAATATTTTGTTTTCTTCATGAAACAAGTACCAAAAAACATTGCAATATACGAAAGCAAAGATTTTTAGACAAGCGTAATTGTTTTATTGAGTGATTGGTAATATCACCTCTAGAAAAGTATTTATATCAGTAACAGGCAAGGCTTCGTACGTGTAATAAGGTGTTCCTTGCACCGCAAAGGTATTTCACAGCGAATACCATGAAAATACTTCTCGGTTTATTGATCAGTCTATTGAAGGAATTAAATTTGTTGCATTGTCAATTCACTTCCTAAATACAGGTGTATGTGTCCATATAATATTCTAGGTACACCAAAACCTACGTAGAGTTGTCATAACATATTTCCCTTTTCCACTCTCCCCTGTCAGATGTCATCTCAGTATTAATACCTTAGATGTATAACATATATCATTTTTCACACAAGCTATCTACATTTTTTTGGTTTTCTCTACTTCTATAACCATTCACCTTCATACTTAAAACTTCTCTAGTTACAAGACTTTCATCTACCATCGTGACATGCTAACCTACTACTTCTTAACATCTCTGTCACTATTGCCATTTTCAAATATTTTCCGATGTACTCATTCTTAATATTATGCATTTTTGTTAAACCTCTCTGTCACATGTAATCTATACTTATCCGTCTCTTTCATAGCCCATCTCTCGAACCCATACCGCAAGACTGGATTTATAATAGTTTTATACACCTTTATAGACAAAATTATATACTGCTTGTGAATATATTGATAAGCCATTACTCGTACAGACAAAAATTAAATAAATCCTACTGCCACACAAATACACCACAGTCACCCTTATAAGGTGTAATTCTTCTTCTTCTTCTTACCCTTATCCCACATAAGTAGGGTCGGTACAACATGTTTGTCATGTTGTGGTATATGATTTGGCTTAATTTTTACGATCGGCCGCCTGCCTGACGTCAACCCTCCTTGGGATTATTTTGTTGTATCACTGTATTTATGATTATTATTATAGAGTTACGAAGTCTGATGGGCTCTTTTAGCCTTACAATTTTTTGTTCCGGTTAAAAACAAATTTCTTCAGGATTCTTATAAGCTGTAATTATAATGTTATAATCGTAGTCAGCTTAAAAATTCCCTCCTTTTAGTTACTCTTCATATTCTAAAACTCTGGAGGGTTGAAGCCATTATACGAATGATTTGAAAAGTTCAAGACTATTTTTAAAACTGGTTCCCAAGCTCGATGAATCATATGTAGTTTATTTATAACAAAGAGTTCTCATAGAGGTAATGTAATTTTATTCTTTATATTGCTCAGCAGTAGAAATATCTTGACTTAAACTGATCACACCAGATTCATAGCGTGCATTATCCTCTTCTGTTCACTCCCCTTTCTCTCAGTTTTGGACTCATTTTCAGTGCACTATACTACATTGCATTGCACTACACTGATAACAATGCTCCAACTCACAATCACCCACGACAGCCAATACAACTCTTATGTTTATTATTAATGTAGTATTGTAGGTGAAAGAGGCACGCTGATGCTATTACTGGTTTCAGCATTAGGTCGGCTCGCCGTGACTAGTACCACCCTCTCACAGAAAACCAAAGTGAAGTCACAATGCTTGCATTGTTGCGTTTCGTTCGGTCAGTGAGAGCACCGGAGGCCCACCTCCTTTCCCCCTTCCATCCGCCATCGCCACTACTTCCCTATCCTCCCAACCCCCCAACACAGGTCGTCAACGCACTTGCGACTCCCTTGGTGTTGATAGTGTCTATGGACGATGGTGATCACTTAAAATCAGATGACCTACCAGTTTGTTTACCTCCTATGGTATAAAAAAAAAACTAGCGAGCCTAGCGGACATTGCCCCGCCCGGATAATAAAAAAAACCATGAAAAATGGTATACTAAACCTTCCTCATGAATCACTTTATTTACTGGTGAAAGTCCGTTCAGGAGTTTTTGAGTTTATCGTGTACAGATAGACAGACATACAGACGTGGCAGAGAACTTTATTTTATAATGTGTAGATATTCGTACATCATTGACATGAGCACGACGGCTCACTTTTGTTCAACTAACACAAATTGCATAACACAGAAACATTAACAGAATATAATTATAATAATTATTATAATGCAGATTCACAGTAGAGGGAGCTACGAGTATAAGACGAAGCGTTGAGGTTTCAATTAAAACTTCACAATTCAACAAAGTTCCTCACGTACCGTAGTACTCTCTGACGAAAGTTTAATGCGGCCTGGTACGGATTGAAATATTTTGCAGTCAGAATGGAACGGTTACGTAAATGATACTCTTTGTTACTCTGAAACGGTTATTTATTTACTTAACTTTGGAATATCTTTGTACTTTTAACAATGTAGGTAATTAAATGTTATTTATGGTATAACATATTTATTTTATTGAGTGATAGGTATAAAGTAAGGTAGTAAGAGTATAATGGACATATTGTAGGTGGTAGAGCCACGCTGAATCTATTACTGGTTTCAGTACGAATGAATCGGCTCGTTTGAGGTAGTACCACCCTCTCATAGAAAACCGACGTGAAGTAACAGTGCTTGTATTGTTGTGTTTCGTTTGGTCAGTGAGAACGCCGGACGCCCACTTCCCTTCCCACCTCCCTGTCCCATCTCCCGTCTCCCCTCAAACACAGGCTGGCAACGCACTTGCGACTCTCCTGATGTTGTAAGTGTCTATGAATGTTGGTGATCATTTAACATCAGGTGACCCGCTTGTTCGTTATCTCCTATGATATTAAAAAAAACATGGAATACTGTTCTCTCACCTCTGGGCACTAGGTTTATCTATGTAATACTAAATTGTTAATTGCCTACTTAATTCATGTTGTAAAATTCATCCGATGCTACCAATAATGTTACTGCCAATTAGTATGAAGTGAAAGATAGAAAAAAACATTTATTAAAACGTACAAGATGTATCAGAGTCAACGGAAATCTTTTGCTATTTGCACAACTGCAAATTTAAAAAAATACTAATGTACAATACGTATCAGAGTCATCAGTAGCCTTTCGCTATTTACAAAATTATTTATGGATCCGCAAACTAGAAAGAAGAAGAAGAAAGAAAATGTCTTTATTGCTGGATAACATCAAAACAACAAGGTGAACATATACATAGCTTATTAAAATATCCAACAAAGGCACCTCCATTCAGCAAAGTGCTCCAGCACAACTGGGTGGTACTGCAGCGCTGATTTCCAATGGAGACTCGATGTATTGACAATAAATATAACAGAATTTATAACATGTAAACAGCTAACAACAACAAAAAGTTACTACAACTACAAATTAAAAAAATAATACTAAGCAGATTATTAAGAAATATAACAAATAACCTGAACGGGTGTAATCCTTCGAGTGCTTTAAATAAAGTCAAATATAAAAATCCAACTTGAATTTCCTCCCTACAAAATGTAAGAGCAAATGTTTTACCAATAGCGATTTCTTCCTTTTACCGAAATAGTGTGGAGCGGACGTCTTAAATTGCCCCTCTTTATCGGACAGTCGAACGATAAAATTCAATAATGTATGCGGAAATCGAAACTCTATCGATAAATTTCACTCCGCGTACAAAAACCTCGTCAATTTGACCTGTAACGGCTATTTAAAGTAATTTAGTATGTAGCTTTATTGGTTAAGGAAAAAAGTTAAACTACATTTTACCGTTTACGTATGAACGTAATCTCACTTGATCTTAATTAGATGGGATAAGAGATAGCTTTTTGAAAGTATCTCACTTTAGAAATGGTTTATTAGCTCAGTGCTTAGTGTGGTCACTGCATCAGTCGATATGGTACTGAGTCCTTCCGAACCTGCCTGAGCTTTTAATGAAGGAAAGCATTGTGAGGAAATCTGGCTAGCTACCATCACGTTGAAAATCTGTAGTACATCTATATATGGCGTTAGTTGCACTTGAGAGGCATTTTCCTTCGAGGTTTAGCATATTTATTATCTTAGACCATATCTTCATTTTACACCAGTTTTTGGTCAAATACTAAAACCTTTCGTAGGTGGTAGAGCCAAGCTGAAGCTATTACTGGTTTCAGCATGAATGGGTCGGCTCGACCGAGGTAGTACCACCCTCTCGGAGAAAACCGACGTGAAGTAACAGTGCTTGCATTGTTGCGTTTCGTTGGGTCAGTGAGAACGCCGGAGACCCACCTACCCTCCCTTCTCCTTCCTTCTTCCCTTCCTTTCTTCTTCCCTTCCTCCCCTCCCCCCCCAACCCCAGGCTGGCAACGCACTTGCGACTCCCCTGGTGTTGCAAGTGTCTATGGACGGTGGTGATCACATAACATTAGGTGACCCATCTGTTCGTTTGCCTCCTATGATATAAAAAAAAAACCTATAGAGTATATAAAGAAGAAAATAAAATTATAGTTTCAGTCATCACAATCTCATTTGATTTAAAATGATTTTAAATTTTTTAACGTATACTAAAAAAAATGTCTCCGTAAAAACAAGATTAGATCATCGTAATGTAACCATAGTAGCATGGTGGTAGGGTTTTTTTAATGCTTGCTATGAAGCTCAAATGTTAAATCTATCGCCAAGCACATATGTGTGGTCCTATAACTGTACTTGGAAACCATACCCCTTTAAGTATTATATTTACCATCTTGGACCAAACTGTTATTTAACATCGGGTGGCATCGTTGTCAAACTCTAAAATCTACAAATTTTAAAAAAGTTTAATATCGATAACGATCGACGATTTTTTTTAAGTAAACACTTCTCTATGCGTGTTGAGCGGTTTTTTTTGGCAGGAGATAAATTTATGATTTCGCGTCATGACATGCTGGTAAGCGTGACCGACTGTATTGCGCTTATGCGGCTTGCGTCAGACTAGCGATGCGTTACTCATAAATATTTTCAAAAGTAACTATAAATTATACATTTCCTGATGTGTTAACTATCGTTCCAGTAATAAGGAAACTAGGTGGCGAAATATTTATAATTATTTTTGATTGAAAATGAAATTTAAATAATCAAACTTTGACCTCATATTATAATTTCATAATAATTCGTTAAAGTTCTCCTGCGCCATATAGTTTTGATTTATGTCAGAAGCATATACGCCGGCGTTGAAGTAAACTCGAACGGTATTGTTAATTTATAAATTCAGGGGTATTTTATTCGCAAACCGGTTATGTTTATCGAATCTTGATAGTTCCTTTAACCGTTTTAACGAATCATTTAATTATATTCAATTTAATATACATATTATTATAAGTTTATCTAAGACAGTTTAATAATTGTGAAGATGAAGCTGTTCCATTATATAATTTTGCTATTATGACAGTGAATCGAATGGAACTGTGAGGACACACCGAAAACTATGAACAGCAACTGGACTGTTATATCTCCCTAAATCTGTCGTAACATTATTTATATGAACACTAGCCGACCCGTGCCCACTTCGTTGGGCGGAATACGTAAGCGTGGAATGGTTATTTTGCGCTAAAACGCAGTGGGAGCTCTGAAAAGAAAAAAAATACTTCAATTTTGCAACATTCTTCATTGCTGCTCCGCTCCTATGGGTCTTAGCGTGATGATACCTTATAACCTTTCCTGATAAATGAGCTATATAACACTGACAGAATTTTCCAAATCGGACCAGTAGTTCCTGAGATAACCCCTTACAACTTCACAAACTCACAAACTCTACCTCTTTATAATATTATTATTATGAGTATAGATAACAGATAATTTGCAATTTTTCGTGGGATTTTAGTCTGTCATGTAGTGAGTGGCTTTTACATTTTAGTCCTAATCTTGTGTACTCACTCTGTATTTTATAATGGCATTTTACGTAATATAGTTTGGTCATTGTGTCATGTCTACATAGGGCTTTTTTTTATTGTAGCACGGTAAAATGACTGCACCGAGCCTGACGGTAAGCACAGTGCAATCCAAAAACAATGGCGACCACCGAGTGACACACAGTATCCATCGCCGGTCGCCGCTGTCATGTCGGCCTGCGAAAGGCTGGATATGTACAGGCTGATCCCGAAACGCGACCCGCAGAAGCGAATCACTATGACGGGCTTTTTCGCCATATACATGGTGATTACGACCCAATCATGTTGTAAAACCCTACCACCCCGCTTTCGCCATTACCTCGTTCGTTATTCAGCAGGGTGCACCACGTGCAGGTGAGGTTGGCTTGGATGTCTCAAATCTTCGATGTTATTCGACACCCCTTTTCACCTCTTACGCTGGCCACGTTTCACTGCGATACAAGACCGGTCGTTCATATAATGCAGTAAGTATATTTCTGGTTAATATTTGAAAGAGTTACATTTATCCCAGTTAGTAGCTGTCAGTCGTTAATTTTCAAAATTGGTCAAATACAGTTTATAGGTGATCTGTAATTTTTTTAAGATTGTCAGTCTTTGTTCGACGTTAGCGGAGTCCAAGTTTTGTCCTTCTCAAGTTCATTTGGTTTAATTTTGTGATATTCAAATTGTACATGTTTACAATATGAAGATCTATAAAAAGCAGTCTAAAACTTATGAATGTGAAAAACTGGATTCGGCTCATTTTGAAAATTAATTACGCATATAATCAACCCAGCAGTAATATAGGCTGAAGCAAATAATATCCAAAAATATGTGTGTATATAACCAAAGGTATTTAGGTACATTATGTTTTCTAGTAACCTACCAGCTTATAGCGTAATAACACTAAGCCACAGCTAAATAAATACGACTCAAAGTATATGAAAGCATCAAAGTAATGGTCAAATAACGTAGCGAATGTTCTGAAAGTAAATTCTCATATACAGAACATTTTGTCGTAAAATAAAATTAACTTGTTTATAGTTATATCACTATATGTTTGCTAATATTATAAATGCGAATGGGGGTTAGTTTGTTACGCTTTCACGCCGTAATTACTTAACCAATTGTCATGAAATGTTGTATGCACATTGTTGGAAGTATAAATTAGGGCATATGGTACTTTTTATAAGCACTGTTCATGAGGCACTAAGGCCCAAATCTAAGTACCCTTACACCTTTTAGTTGGTTGCAAAAATCGCGTGAGTGGAATAAGCGCTCGCCTTAGTAGTCCGGTGAAGTTGTAAAGACATGTCAGGTGAATAGGGTAGTTAGTTCGGAAAAAAGTCCTGCTTAGAAGCTTGCAGGCAATGAAGGTTACTACTGCCGATGAGGTGCTGACTTCCCTAAATTTAAACAAAATTTGAAATTTAATCACACCATATATAAATAAGTACACACTCATTAAATGAATGCTATGAGTCCTTAAAAATGGCTTTGCTATGCTTTTAATAGTTTTCACTGGTGCTTCCGTTTTTTTAAAAATAGTTTTTAGTTTTTTTTTATTTGTCTATTATAGTTTTCATATTTTATATTATTATATGGTTATATGGTTTATTGTATCTAGTATTATATATTTTGACTGAGAAAACTCCGACACCAGGAATCCCGAAAAAATAACTCCGAAAATGCAGTCCTCGGTAATAGTCTAAAGTTGGCTAGTTTCCTGTTACATAAAAATTGCACAATTTACCAAGCGAACCATAATCTTGAAAAACTTCCTTTTTAACCGGACATATTTTCAACTAGAGGGTGGTAACTAGTCAAACGGATTTAGAAAAACCCTAACACCAGGCCATGATTTCATCACAATGTTTTCTTCACTGAAAGCTTCGACTCTGTTGCTAGGATTCGAACCTACGTCCATCAACCATCGATTTTAATTTATCACTACATATTATAAAACAAAGTTCTCTGCCACGTCTGTCTGTCTATCTATTCGCGATACACTTAAAAACTACTGGACGGTTTTTTAAGCGGTTTCCACCAGTAGATAAAGTGAGTCACGAGGAAGGTTTAGGTATATAATTTTTCAAGTTTTTTTTTATTTATCCGCCCGCTAATATTATAATGAAACATAAACATACATAAACTGTGTGTTACCTAATACTACCTACCTAATGTACTTTACTACCTAGAACCAGATAACGAGGACTCAAGCAAAGTGAATCATCGTAAGACGCTGACCATGTGAAATGTGGGACCCATCGTGGGATAATGAAGCAGTTACAAACAACAATCTCGCTCTATCGCTTAAGCTTGGAGCTTGACATCCTACTCCAAGTAAAATACTGTATTCATTAATTATATTATAAGTTTTTAGTAAGGACAAAAGATTGCCTTTCTTTTAAAAACCTCCCACTGACGGCCAACTACGAGTAAGTAATCTATGGCTAACTATTACATAAATAAATAAACAAACTAGTAGAAATTGATATTTAAAAAAGTATATTTTAAAAACGCTTGTAAATAATATCGCCTCACGCTGTACTACTTCGGACGTGTAAAATCATTACTGTTTAACATTTTATTCACATCTGGTAAAGGAGATAGGGAGCGAAACGATATGCGAGCTAACAACTGTGGGTTGCGAATATCGTGAACATTGCGTTGTTGCAAAATTCAAGCCGAACCTGAAATGTTTATTTTTTATTGTGCCATCACATTCTCGGTTCTAGGGAATGGGATATATAGAACGCTTTGTATTTTTCTTTTTGTCTCTGCTTTACCACAAATACTTTTATAGAGATAACTGAAAAAAAAATTTTTTCTTCCACATATTACCACAATCAGTTATTCCATACAACACACAGTATTATCCTAAAATGTTAATATAAATCATTTCATATACATACTTTATAGTAATCTAATTATCTGTACTTTCACCTACTCTGTTTCTTCTTAAGGACATATTTATTGCTATGCAGATGATAACACAATCAATGTGTGTTGCCATTACAGCAAGCCTTGTAGCAGTCGACGAGAAACAAAAAAGATACGGCAGGAACTTGTCATTGAGCTCGACCGGTCCTTACATCTCATTTCAACATAGGGAGCAAATCATTTGTGTGGATTTAAGTGGATGCAATTTACCTCGCTCTTCCCGCTCTCCAGAACATCTCGCTCGTAACGCGATACAACCTGAATATCTTAGGTATAGACATTCGTAGCGACCTCAATCTCACGAATTACACCGGGTGCGTAATCTCCACTGCATCTTGGAGATTCGGAATCCTGAACAGGGTGTGACGGTTTTTCACGCTTGATCAGTTGTACCTCCTTTATAAGGCACATGTTCGGCCTTGCGTGGAATACTGTTTGCACCTCTAGGACAGTTCCACCAAACACCTATTAGATGCCCTGGACAGGTTGCAGAAACGTACTGTCCACATTGTTAATGATGCAAACATTACACTGTTTATACAACTGCTTCAGTGCGCAGAGACATTCACTGAGCGTGTTCTACCGCCTGTATCATGGCGAGTGTTCTGAAGAGCTATTTAATTTAATCCCTTCTTCTCTTTTTCATAACTGACCTACGCCCGCTGGGCTTGTAGCCACGGTTTTACGGTAAATCCTATCTGGGCACGAACTAAAAAGTTCGCAACTTCTTATCTTTGCTGTACAGTGAAGCTGCGTAACAATCTCCCGGCCAGTATGTTCTCTCTTTCTTATAACAGGGAGCCCTTCAAGCGTAACGTCTAGAGACATTTACGAAGGCCGACATGACAGTGGCAACCTGCGAAGGATAACGTGTCTATCGGTAGTCGCCATTGTTTTTGGATTGTACTGTGCTCACCATCAGGTATAGTGCAGTTACTTTGCTGTGCTAATATAAAATAAAAACTAAACTCTTTTCCATCTCCATATTCATTTACCAGATAATGATGTCACATGAACCAGGATAAATAGCTCTTACTGTTATGCATAAAATACCCGATAGCATAAGAAGTGGGTAAACAATATCCAGGGAAGTGATCAACAGATTCATAGTTCCGAAGTGTGGCTCTGAAGTCCAGATCATATCATACGATTATGGAAAGAGAAAGCTAGAATACTTGCCATGATATAGATTCGATGAAGCTAAATTGATACGAAGCTTAGGTGGATCGGTGAACTCAATAACTTTTACATCTTTCATAACACGAACCGGCTCTATAAGTAAAAATAATAAAGCCTTGTATCGAAATAATAAACAGTAAAAAACAAATATAAAACTAAGAGTTTCACCTATATTACAGAATGTTTCTTGTTTCGGTATGTATAATGGCAAAGGCTTCCTTCAACTCCTTCAGTTGCTTTCTATCAGCTGCCACAGTTGCCTCAAAGTTAAGTTATATAGAGAGTATTAAAAACATACTTTGCAAATTGGTTCCAGATAGATGAGAACGTAAAACTGACCGGGCACGAAAACCATCACACCCTGTTCAAGTACCTGAGTATTACTACTTTGTCAATCCCTTAAGCTTTTTAGATTATTGAAGTGAAATTTCTTTTGGGTGATGTGTCGTAACGAAAAGTGGGAGTACACGCTGTGTCGAATCAGTGTTGAAAATACAGATTTTCGTGCGATCACCAAAGTTCAGCAATTTCGTGCGCCGGGCGTGTCGTTGACTTTTTGTTGTGTTTTTTTGGATTGAAATGTTTCCCTGTAACGCAAAAGTATTTCTATCATGCATCTTTACGACACACCCTGTTTGTATTTTATAGTTTACCAAGAAAATTTTCTCTCTGAAAAGAGAAAACTGTTGAACTGCCCCTTCACTTTTATATAAACAATACTATATATTTAAAAAAATATGCAAATCTTTATTTTAATAATGAAGATTTTTAGTTTTACGTCAAAAGAATGAAAAGGTCTTGCAACCTTTTCCCATAAAGTTTAACCCAAAGCGTATTCATTGATCATTCGTCTGAATGGTTCAGCGGAAGGGTCTCAGGAACGACTGTTTTATGGTGACCCGGAGATAACCGCGTCATCTCGACCCCGATCTCTGTTAGGCGTTGAACATATCGTGCCCTTTGAGGTCAAAATGCACTAACTTGACTAGTACTTTATACTTCGTAATTATATATGGGGCTTTTCACATACATTGTGGATGAATCGGTGTGGAACAAAAATTTTTGATTTCCTCAATTTTGTGATATGTTTTAGTACCCCTCAAAATAGCCATCTTAGTAAATTTTGACATATTTTTACTGCTTATTGAAAAGATAGTTTTTTTTTTGGTCATAAGTTATAAGTGGCCCAACTTTGATCTTATTTTTCCACATGTAAAAATTGTTTTATAAAAAAAATCCTAGATATTATTGTATGTTTTATAAAAAATATTAAATTTTTAACTTTACATCTAGTTTTATATCTATGTACCCTTTCTTTTTTTTAAACTTCTATCCATTCCTCAACTTTTAAGCTCAGTCTGGTAACGGGGTCTGTCCAATTACTATTTATTTTCGATTTTGCAAAATCGGAGCTTCTACAGTCTTCAAATCTCTTATTAATTTCAAATTTTAATTTTTTTTACCTCAAATCTGATTTGCCGCGGAATGTCCCATATGTATAACATTGATTTTTAAGTGCATTCGATATTATACAAAACTATCTTCTCCTAGCTGCTGCTGCTGCTGAAAGAGTACCAATTTTTCTGGATGAAAGGTAGACTATGTTCTTTTTTGTAACTTTCCTTGGCAATATGCATGCCAAATGTCATGATGATCAGTTGAGCAGTTAAATCGTGATAGCATAATAAATAAGCAAACTTATGCATTTATAATGTTAGTGAAGATATCACTGTCAGACTGTCTGTCTGTCTGATCGTCTGTAGACTTTTCTTGTCTATTTCATTAAAAGGTCATGAACCTTCTTCATGAAAAAATAGCCGTCTCAAGTGTGGTACTAATCGATAAAACGGTACTACAGTTTATTGATTAAATATATGTACCGACATACATTTATATAAAAGTAGATTTTAGTTTAACACAAAGCTACAAATTTGATAATAATCGACTACGTTGACAATAAATGCATCGCGTTATCTTTTATAAGAAAATTCGCTTTCAAGTGCAGCAAAGAGAATAATACAAAATAAAGCATAAATTCCAATAAAAAATCTTGCACTTACTCATAAGTATACGTAGCTGATTATAGTGTAGATTTGCAGTTATTTGTGATAATTTGTGGAGATAGACTTATCTTCAACATTAATTATTCTTAAATAATTTTATTTCTATCGATCTCCTTTGTGGAGTGAGATATCTTATCATCCCTCACATTTTCTGATAATCCTCAAACCACATAATCGTCAATTCCCATCAAGCGGTAAACAGTAATTAACAATCTCCAATTTTCACGTCATATCAACAACAGAAAAATCGATAGAAAAGATTTCCGAACCCATCTCAAAATAACGTATCGTTATCCAATATTCTAATTAATTTAAAAGTTATAATTAATTCAGAACAAAACATCCTTTAACACAACACCGCCTGTTGACTTTGATTTTATGTCAGAACTTCTAAAATATTTCTTGATTAACGTCCAAGTGAAAATATTTCTTTTGGAAATAAAATAGAAATTTGAAGAGACATAAGTTGTAATCGACAATAAAACTGAAGTTTGTTTTAGAACATTAATGGATCGCATAGAAAAGTTTAAAAATATTTATAAACGATACACGACACTCTCTGGGAAATTCTCTCTGAAGTTAGTTAAAGAAAACATTTTGAAATAACAAAAGCTGTAAAAGAATGTTAAAGTACTATTAAGAATTATATATATAATATACATATTTATGTCAAAGCCGATAAATGAACTTGTGGTTCACCTGATGTTAAGTGATCACCACCGTCCATAGACACTAACACCAGGGGAGTCGAAAGTGCGTTACCAGCCTGTGTTTGGGGAAATGGGGAGGAGAAGGAGGTGGTATCCGTATCCGCTCTCACCGACCTAACGAAACGCAATAATGCAAGCACTGTTACTTCACGTCAGTTTTTTATGAGAGGGTGGTACTACAACGGGCGAGTCGACCAATTCACGCTAAAACCATTAATAGCTTCAGCGTGGCTCTACCACGTACACTGTAAAATAAAAACTGTTATGCTTTTAAATAGTTATCACTCATTAAAATAAGTTTATATTCTGGGACGCGTCTCGCAACTAACTTAAAACAGTCCTTGACAAGTACCGAGTTTGTTTTAGTTTGAAAATTTGACCTCGACGAGCTTAACAATTTATAGTAATTCATTGCTTTAAAACTTTAAGGTCATGCAATCATATGATCTCAATTTGACCTTTGAGTACATATTTGCTTGGAAAAAAGTCCTATTTCGTACCACTAACAACGTTTATATAAAATTCCATACAATCACCTGAATAGTGAAGGCATGAATGCGTAACAAACAAACTCACATTCTAATTTATAATAGTACTTAGGACGATGAGTATTATATAAGTGTGATGGCAAATTAAAACATCACTATATGTTATAAAACAAAGTCCTCTGCCACATCTATATGTCTGTCTGTTCGCGATAAACTCAAAAACTACTGAACGGATTTTCATGCGGTTTCACCAGTAGATAAAGTAATTCATGAGGAAGTATATAATTTGTCAAGGTTTTTTTATTATCGGGGCAGGATAACGTTCACCGAGCCCGTTAGTTTTGTATAATTTAATAAGTTCTCGATGCTCGATATTGGCATACATGAGGATGATGAATATCGCAACAGACATGTCACTCAATAATAAATACGATTTTAGAACAGTACGTCATTGTAAGTGGTAGAGCCACACTGAAGCTAATACTGGTTTCAGCGTGAATGGGTCGGATCGACCGGGGTAGTACACCCCTCTCACAGAAAACCGACGTGAAGTAACAGTGTTTGCATTGTTGCGTTTCGTTCGGTCAGTGAGAGCGCCGGAGACCCAGCTACCCTCCCCTTCCCCTTCTTCTTCCCTTCCTCTCCCCCGCCCCAGCACAGGCTGGCAACGCACTTGCGACTCTCCTCATGTTGCAAGTGTCTATGGACGGTGGTGATCTCTTAACATCAGGTGACCCATCTGTTCGTTTGCCTCCTATGATATAAAAAAATCAATATTTTTACACGCTCTGAATATAGGCCATAAGTTTCGGTTTTCTCTTATGATAGTCAAGAGATTAATATAAAAAAGTTTAAAATATAGTTATAGGAATTTAAAATTAGCTTTTATTTGTACTTTCGTTCTCTGGATGGTATACATACAACATAATACGTATTTAAACATAAATTCAGACATATGTTACACTAATCACGTATAGGGTCGATGCAGTCAGGATTGCCAATAAACACTTCGTAGATACTGTCACTATTCATTTGGCCAGAGCTTCGCCTTACAATAACTTCCACATAGGAGTGCGTCCAGATCAGCGACATCTTGCCCTTTATATGCCGAACTCCCACCTATGTAGTCTCACAACGGGGTGAATAATGAACAGCCGATAACTTCCACCAATAGCGTTCGAGGTATTAGTAACACCCGGATAAAGTCAATAGCGTGGTATCGCAGGTCAATAGTGGTTCCCCGGGTGGCGTTGTAGTCTCGCCTCTCGATAGCGGTACCGGACGTAGACATTAACACATAATTGCAGACCGGTCAAAAAGTTTGGCAAGGACTTTATCCGTATTTCTCGGCTCACTCACTTGCATCGTCAACATCGATCTGAGAATGCTCAGACTCAATCGCTTACACTGAAAGACTTTATACCGATCTGAGGATGCTATAACTGTTTCGCTCGCAGCGAAGTCTATACCTATCTGAGGGTGCTCAAACTCACTCGCTGACATCAGAAGCGTCAATAGAAATCTGAGGATCCTCATACTTACCCGTTCGTATCGAAACAGTTAATATTGACTTGAGAATGCTCACACTCACTCGCTCTATTGAACGATTCTATATCGATCTGAGGTTGCGCAAACTAGCGCGCTAACACTAGAAGAGTCAACATTGATTATAGGATGCTTCATAAAGATGTTAAAATCAAAAATAATTTATTTATCATAGGGCCTGAGAAAGCGCTTATGAACGTCAAAACTACTAGCAGGTCGGAAAACGATTTTTTTTACTATATAATACTTACTTTCTCCTTTTTATTTAGTACCAAACCAATTCTATACAAATTATGAATGAACGTTGTCAAGGTATGTAACAATGGAAAAAAAGTTATCTAACTAAATTTAGAAGTAACAAAGCAAACGCGGCGAACCAGTTGGCCAACGCGGAGTGAACTTACAAACATAATTTCTCCTGCTAATAGGCAAACAAGGCGAATTTTGAAGCGAGGTCACGACATAGCGTCATCACAAAAATTGTAATAACAGAAGGTTCACAACACAACCTTCTTTATTTACAATTCATACTTTTAGAAATTTAGACGACTACTACTGGGCTGCGATAGAGATAAGAAAACATTACATGTGGTAAAGTTGCGTATGTTATATGTTAAGATGGATTGTGTTGTAACTAGAATGAATATAAAAATAAATATATCAGAGAGCATCTGAAAATAGCACCAGTGACAGAAAGATTAAGAAGTAATACGTTAGCATGGTACAGGAATATTATTAGAAGATTTGAAAGACATGTAACATGAAAGGTTTTGAGTACAGAAGTGGAAGGATATAGAAGTAGAGGTAGGCCGAAAAAGGTGTGGATGGATTGTGTGAAAAATTATACCAAAGTGTATAAAAGGTGTGAAAACTGAGATGATATCTGACAGGGGAGAGTGGAAGAGGAAAATATGTTGTGCCGGCTCTACTTAGGTGGGATAAGAGTAAGATGATAATGATGATGGAGTGATAATTATTTGTATCTTTTCAATATTTTTCTAAAACCTTAATAGTACATTCTAAATTTCATGCCTAGAAAGAAAGAGAAAGAAATAATTGATTGTTGGAACAACCATACAATGAAATTAAATTACACAAACTAATTATACAAAATAAAAATACATTTCAAAAATGAAAAACAGATGTCCAACAATTGGCTAACCCATTCAGCAAAAATCTGCAATACAGTAGTACTGCAGCGCTGATTTTCGATGGGAGCCTATATGATGGTAAATGGACGTTTAGTCGGCCATATTAATGTTAATACAAAATTTAAAACGAACAAACAAATAACACAGACACACATAACACGTCACGGATGGTCACACTAAAGAAATATACAAATAAGAGATAAACAAATATAAATTTAGAAGAAAAAAAGATTTAAAAAAAATACACACCAATAAACTTACCAATATACTTTAATTACTGAGTTTGAAATTGTAGTACATAATGCTTATATGAGAGTTTAAAGCTAAGTTTACTCTTTTAGGATCGACCTATATTTATTGTTATAAACAAAATGTTGGACAACGTAATGAAAATTTTTTTTTTCATTATTTAATTAATGTTTAAAACTTAGTATATGTACCAAACAATAAACCATTGGTTTTAGCTATTGTAATAGTATAAGTCACCGCTAAACCTATTTAGGAACTATTAAAAATAATTCAAACCTAGCTAGTTATATATACAATGCTCCTGAATTCGTTGACATAAATAGCTATAGAATATTTAATAACATATGTAGTTCTTTTTATATTCTTTATAGATTAAGCGTTTTTTTAGAATCTCAACCGATGTGGTCTAATATGGTAAACATGCTGAACCTATATGGAGACTGGCTTGCAAGTGCCGCTGACGAAACACACTTGTAGATACATGGTAGCAGATTTTCAACTTGAAGGCAACTGTTAGCTAGAAGAGTTAACAGAAATACCTTACCTAAAATTAACTCCGTTTTAAATTTTCATATAAAAAAGGCAGACTTTTTTCTTCAAACATTATGTTTTTTTTTAAATTTATTTTATAGGTGGCAAACGAACAGTTGGGTCACTTGCTGTTAGGTGATCACCACCGTCCATAGATATTTGCAACACCAGGTGAGTCGCAAGTGCGTTGCCAGTCTGTGTTTTCGGGAGAGGGGAGTGGGGAAGTAGGGGATGGGGGAGGGGGATAACGGCGAAGAGGAGAGGAGGTGGATATCCGGCGCTACAATTACTATTACTTCACGTCGGTTTTCTATGAGATGATGGTACTACCCCGGGCGAACCGACCCATTCATGCTAAAACCAGGAATAACTTCAGCGTGGCTCTACCACCTACACAATTTTATGGACTTTATGGACTATAGCGTTTGTCCCCAATCTCAACTAATTTTAAATGACGATGTGGTCTTAGATGATAAATTTGCTTATAATAAAGGGAACACACACCCATAAATAAATGATGACAAATTTTCATCTTGGAGACGATAGCTAGCCCGATGAAATTAGAAAAATCCAATCACTATGCTACAGTTTCATCATTTTCCTTTGCGAAAATCTCCAGCTTTTTCGCAAGTATTCGAATATACGTTACCATCGTCGCCAGAGTGCCGGATAAACCTACCTCCCCTCCCCGAAACACAGAGTGACAACGCGCTTGGGACTCTTCTGGTGTTGCAAGTGTTTATGGACGGTGGTGATCACTTAACATCAGGTGACCCACATGTTCGTTTGCCTTCTATGATATAAAAAAAAATCTGAACACTCCGAGCCACACTGAGTCATTGAGTTTAGACGTCAGAAGTTTCTAAGGTACCAGCCTTAGCCGTAGTTTAGCCACTTTTGGTATCCTTGAGCTTGTTGCTAAGCGCTGAAGTGCCTTAAGCGCTTGTCCTAGTAGTCCAGTGAAGCTGGGAAGACCCGTCAGGCCAATAAAGAAGTTAGTTCAAAAAACAAGAAGTTTGGGGTGCAAGGGGTGTCGAATAACATCAGAAGACTTGAGATACCCAACCGAGCCTCACCTGCACGTGGTGCACCCTGCTGAATAACGAACGAGGCAATGGCGAAAGCGGGGTGGTAGGGTTTTACAGCCTGAGTGGGTCGCAACCACCATGTATGTGGCGAAAAAGCCCGTCATAGTGATTCACTTTTGCGCGTCGCGTTTGGGGATCAGCCTGTGCATATCCAACTTTTCGCAGACCGGCATAGCAGCGGCGACCAGCGATGGATAGTGTGTCACTCGGTGGTCACCATTGTTTTTGGATTGTACCGTGCTTACCATCAGGCATAGTGCAGTCATATTGCCGTGCTACAAAAAAAAAATATATAAAAAAATAAGAATTTGTGCAGGGCAAATTTTTATAATAGGTCTTTACCTATGAATTTGCCGTTCTGTAGTACTGGCCATTTCAAATCAAAATAATTTTTGTTTGGCTAAGAATTATAATTTCAAATTAATTTTATTTTAAAAACATGGAATTCTTTTTTCAAAAGTAGTCATTTGTTTATTGATTAGTGTTACATTTTCATCGCACGACAATCTTTTTTGTCACCATGGATACGTTAAAAATTCGAGTAATTATGGAATATGAGTACCGTCGCGGCAGCAACGCGGCACAAGCGGCACGCAACATCAAAGACGTTTACGGAGCTAACACTACAAACCAACGCATCAACTGTTATTGGTTTGCTCGCATCCGTTCTGGGAATTTCGACCTGAAAAATGAACCTCGCGGTCGTCCGAAGACTTTGGTCAACAATGACAAATTAAAGGCGATTGTGGAAGCTGATGATACACAATCTGTGGCTGAATTAGCAGCAGCTTTCGACGTTAGCGTCAAAACAATATTGGTCCATTTGCGTCAAATTGGCAAGGTAAAAAAGCTTGACAAATGGGTGCCTCACAAACTCAATGATCGCCAACGCGAAGTACGCGTCGAGACGTGCCTTGCACTGCTCAACAGACACACAAATGAAGGAATTTTGAACCGCATTGTTACCTGTGATGAAAAATGGATTCTCTTTGATAACCGCAAGCGCTCAGCAAGTTGGTGGGACCCTGGTTCAGCACTTAAACAATGCTCTAAACGAAAACTTACCCCTAGAAAAGTGATGGTCACTGTTTGGTGGTCTAGCGCCGGTGTGATTCATCACAGCTTCTTACCAAACGGGGTGAGCATTACTGCAGATGTGTACTGTGAAGAACTGAACACAATTATGGAGAAGCTGGCACATCTCCAATCAGCATTGGTCAATCGCTCGTCTCCGTTGCTCCTGCACGACAACGCGCGACCTCATACTGCACAGCAGACGGTCTCCAAGTTGCAAGAACTGGGGTTGGAAGTTCTCCGTCATCCACTCTACTCACCAGACCTTGCGCCGACAGACTACTACTTTTTCCAGAATTTGGATAACACCTTGGCGGGAAAAAAAATTCAATACCCGAGAGGCAGTACAAAATGCCTTTGAAGAATTTGTTGCCTCCCGTCCAGCTGATTTCTTTAAGAAGGGCATCAATAAACTGCCACTGCGTTGTCAAAGATGTGTTGATTGCATGAGTGATTACTTCGATTAATACAAATAAAAAATACATGAAAAAAATTCGTTTAAATTTTGTCATACAAAACGGCCATTTCGTAGGTAAAGACCTAATATTTCGCAAACATTTCCGCAACGAGCCCTTTGTTAAACAATTTTTTGTGCCGTCAAACCAGAAGACATGCCTCACTGAGTAATTAGTTTACAGGGGAATACTATAGGCGTTCTTCGAGCGATGAGTTCCGATACGGTGTAAAATGTTCTACTTCTCTTAAAACTTACTTCAATCCAAACTGAAACAACATACAATTAATTAATAATTTCTAAAACTTTCACTACCTAATTTGCTATGTAATAGTATTTGTGGGAACACGCACACATATATTCATAAGGTGTTAGATATGAGAAAGTTATATTGTAACAAATAGTCAGTTGGCTTGCAGCTCTCGTGCCTATAATTTCATATCCCAGTAGGGAAGCCTACAGTAACTAACAACTATAATAATTTTGTATAGATCTATAGGTGTTTTTGCATGTCCCACAAATGTATAATTTAATGAAATTTAAATATATGTATATATACTACTAGCGGGCCGGGCGGACGTTGTCCTGCCTTGATAATTTAAAAAAAAATAAAAATTCAAATGCAGCCCTACCAACCAGTTCCAATTGTGAATCTAAACCATTCTCAGACCCGCTCGAATACGCACACAAAATTTCATAAAAATTAGTCCAGCCGTTTAGGAGGAATTCAGTGACATACGTACAGAAGAAACATATATATATAAAGATAAAAAATACAAGCCATAACTAATTTTACTAAAAAAAGATTATGATACACAAGTAACCTGACATTGAAAAAATAAATAAATCCCATTTTATAAGAAAACGTCTATTCTCCAGCATTACACAATGCAGAATGAAGACATAATGCACAAATATGCTTTTGTTTATAACGGTCTTACCGAAAAAATATATTTCTACCCTACATTTTCACAACAATTGGCAAACATGTTTTAACGATAGAGTATAATGGGTGGTTGAAATTATAGGCTTGTATCGTTGGCTCATTGGTTTGGCTTTCATAATTTATTGTATAATACATTTAATACAGTATAACGCTGTATATATAGATGTAGAGTGGGCATAATTTTAAATAGTAATTTTACGAATGACATACTTTATTCAAAATATGGGCATTTCTATGTAAATCATGGCACAATTTGATTTATTGAACTTCTTTTGGCGCGTTAGGGAAAAATGATGAGAGAAAATTTTAACGGTGCGCGCGCACACCGTCACGAAAAACCGACACCCTAAAGTTAGCTATAGTCAACATTTTGTTTCTTTGTATTTCTTTGTATTAAAACTTTCAATGTATTAAATACCTTTTTTCTATTGTTAGTATTGTTTTTTCTTCAAACGTAGAATAAGGCGAAATATAAAATTTTTGAAAAGATTTTGATCTTGTTCGCCAAAGAAGTATAACTTCTAACGCGTGTACATAAGTACACACACACATTTTTTTTATTTATTTAAACTTTATTGTACACCAATTATATACATTCATTACAAAAATATTTCAGGTTTTGTTAATGGTACAATGGGTGCCCTTATTGCTAATAGCAATCTTTTCCAGGCAACCTTTCGATGGCTTTGTTCCATCAACATCAACCAACAACAATCCGTGTGGTAATAAGTCACAATGCAGGTGCAGCTTAGTTTAAAAGGTAATGCAATCTGATCAAACATTAACCATTCTCGTTTTAAGTTATCTTCACAGAGGATTACTTTCACAATGCATTTTGTAAAGAGCATTTTCTACAAATGAAATTTACTTGACAGAGAAAATATGTATTGCGATTCAATATTTTAGATACGGACACACGATGTATATTGTAACTGCAGTAAAATCTTAGTACTTAATTTTAGACCATATACCTTCGTAATAAAGTTTAATATTTCTTATAGAAAAAGGAAATATGTACACGGATATAGAAAATAAGAATATACATTGCATGCATATTTTTTGCATATACAGACGTCTATTACTTATCAATAGACAACTGAATAACTCATTAAGTGGTAGAACTAAAAGTTTCAGTGACATTATAGATGTGTTTTCTTTATTAATTATTTGTTTGAATTTGTATATATATTTTATAACAAAGTAGCTGAAAGCGGCCTGGGCATCCTATATATACCCAATAGAAAATTGGTCTAAAAACCTTCTGGCGAAAAGCGATCTGGTCATACTGATGATTATGAGACACAGATGTAGGATTTTTTACCACTAACAACTTTGTGGTAATGTCATCACTGAACGAGCAAAAATTATTAAATTCAATTTTATGTTATTACATGGCTGTATGTTATGAGTGCCTTTGCCTGTTTTATTTTTCTAATGCAATACTTTATGACATCATAATGTATGCAGCATGTCATGGCATGTTATATATTTTAAAGTCCAAGAAGTCTTGTTTATCAACTCAATTAATAAATTAGATTTTCAAAAATATGAATTTACTTGGATGTTAGCGCTTCGTCATCGCTTATAGTTTCTCTATTGACCTATGCATATTTACCGAAATGACATGATCTGTTTACACCAATGCGAGTGTGGATTTGTTGAAGGCGATTGGTTGAGAGACGATACGGCTTAGAAACACATTATTTGAAATAAGAACAGCTGTGTTGTGTTTTCGTTAAATATTTAATACCATTAAAATAGTTATGGTTTAAGAAGATTCTACACAGATTTAAAATATTTCACATACACAGAGACATTATATATTTTGAATTATGGCCTTCATTGTTCTCGGTATTTAACAAAAAAGTTTTGTATGTGAAAAAGGAAATCGCTACTGTTAATATTAACACCTCTAGATATCAGTATTTTTATCATTTTTTTGTCACTTTTTACAAAAATATACATTTATTTCTAATTTACACTATCTTAATCCAAATTTATTAAATTTTATTTTCTGTTTTTTAGTTGGATTTTTTATGAAAGCGTTTTTTTTAGTTTTTTTAAACAATTATTTGTTTTTTATTTTTTAGTTACATTTTATTAAAAGTAAAGTTTGAATTAAATCTGATCGTTCAAAGTAGGACAAAATCGAGCTCAAAGGGGTCAAACATACAAACATACATACATACAGGTGAAGCTAATAAATGCGCGATAAAAAGGAAATCGCTTCCAGTAAAACTTTATATCAATGGTGGAAGTATTAAATTTACTAGAAGACAGGATTTCCGACGCGAAGGAACAGCGTCCTTTGATGCATGCGGAATGCTGATACCGACCTCTTGCGGCTAACTTGCAGTATGAGTTTGTAGTTCATATAAAGATTTATGCGGGAATAGTAGACACATTTTGTTTGTTGTTTGATGAAAGAATAAAGGAATATCTCCATTTTTTACATATTCTATAGCTTTTCATTGCTATGTACGATGATGTTAGAGATTGTAACACTGTAAGCCTATAGGATATTGGTTCTCAAGTGCTGATATCGAAATCTTGACAACAAATATATAATTTGAGGTAGATATATAGCCAGGAGGGCATTTTATAAGCTCTTTATCATCTTGCTGTGGTTTCATCGTGATTTTTTCCTTCACTAAATGCTGAGACCCTTGTAAAATTCACGCCAGATTCAATCGACGCATTGTCTATACACTTTGTTACTGATTTTATAAGGCATAGATTTTACAATAAATACATTTAAATAAAATTCTATGAAAACTTGTACGTGTTTATTGTAAATAACTTTAGTTATTTATTTATACAGTTCTTTATATATTTATTTATACATTTATATAGTTATTTATACAGTTCGAGCTATTTGTAATATGAGGCCTCGTTAATTATTAAAGACGGAATTTCAGTTATTCGGTATCTTAACTCTGCCATCCCAATATATTCTTGATAATTTAATGTATGTCCGCAAAAACGTAGATATGCTGGATCTAGTAAAAGACCAGCATAATTTAAATACTAGAAACAGTAACAAATTGGTCATTCCATGCTTCAGGCTCACTAAATCCAAACAGTTTTTTAGGTAATAGTGTTAGGTTTTATAACAAAGTCCCAAACACATCACTGATTTGCCGGATATTGAGTTTAAGAATTATGTCAAGCGGGTTTTAATATCCAAAGGCTATTTATCGGGTGGATCAATATGTGAACGATTGTAACGTCTGGAAATGACGCCCCTCTCTGTGCATCCACTAATAACAAATATAACTATTTGTGTTTGTAAAAATATATAACATGAAAAGATAAACCAGATCGAGTTTCTTCTCGATAACTGGGTTGTTTTCCGAACCAGTGGTAGCTTTGACGTTCATAAGCGCCTTCTCAGGGCCTAAATTGAATAAAGTATATTTTGATTTCGATATGATTTTGATATAATGGGTTAAGAACATTCCAGTATCTTATATAAATATTCTAATAATAGCAATTATATAATTATATTTAAATGCAGCTATATTTATATATAGCCACGGAGTACTCTGTCAGTAAATTAAATTTCAAACAATAAAACTAGATAATAGAATTAACATAAAACAATAAGAGATATTAACAATAACAGAAGTAGTATGAAAGTACTAAAACTGAGCAATATTCTAAAACTTTACTTTGAGAATATATCTGTATAGCCGTGTTTTAATTTTATTTGAGAAAACCCCGTATGTTTTATGTACTCTAAATACTAACTAGTATTACCATTACGTTAGACGTTATCTATTCAGAATGTATATAGTTTTAGTTTTTGTTATTAAATACATAAATAAATTAATTATTAAAATAATTAAAATAGATAGATCACAAATTACTAGTGAAAGTTAAAAACGCTCTAGGGTTGTGTAATTCAACAGTCTTGAATAAATCAGTTTTGTTAATATAAATAAATATGAATAATCATAATCATCGTTATCATATTCAATCATAATCAAGAGTCATCAGAATCAAGAATAATCATAATCAAATAATCAATAATATTAATATTCAGTTTGTTGATAAATATCCCGAATAAACATAATGAATGCAATAATCGATTTATATTAATAATTTTCACACTATTTCTATGCGGCGATTATTTTAAATTCCCCATGTACACGAACGCACGTCCAGTCTCTTCGTCCATAAAAAAAAAACTATTTCCATTCTTTTTATATTATAATTCTAAAGCTCATCTAAAACACAATAAAAAAATGAAGATTCCCTATTCATATATAGACTAGTTGTGCTCGCGACTTCGTCTGCGTGGTAGCTTATGTAAAAAAACAGTGATTAATAAAATCATCTAAATGTATTAAGTCCATTTCCTTGTTTACTTTTCTCTCATACTTACGCCGCGTCGTCATTAAAACTGCAATAACTTTTGATATATTGGGCTGATTTTAATGAAACAAACACTAAGTTACTCCCGAGGATATTCTTTAATATTTTCTTTTTGAGGGTTTATTGTAAAACCCAGTACTTTAGCAGTGATGCGTGTTCATACAAACAGACAGACATTTCTAAAAATGATTGAAATGTATTCTATTACTTATTCCTACACACCTGAAACATTTTTATTTTTTTACGAAAATCGGAAAAGTTTCGACACATTAGATTTACATTCTTATTATACGTATATTGAAAAAGATAAAGGGATAACTCACTGACTGACGAAAAAACGTAAGATTTTCAAACAAACTTTCATCTCTTTTTGACCACCTTAAGGGTTAAATTTCAAAAAATCCTTCTTTCCTGATCATCTACGCTGTAATAAGAACCCGTATGCGCTTTTTATCGGCTTTGGTTCTAGAAGTTTACGCTGTACATTGATATGTCAGTAGGCCTGTTTTGAACCAATGATGCCTCAGTGCTTAGCATGTTCGTACACCACGTCGATCGACGTAGGTTCTTGCAAATCTAATCTCTAATCCTTGCAAATAAGACGGAGTTTTCGATGAAGGAAAACATAGCGATGATTGCGACGATTTATAGTGGTAGGGCCACGCTGTAGCTATTTTTCAGCATGAATGGGTCGGCTCGCCCGGGGTACTACCACCCGACTCACAGAACACCGACGTGAAGTACAAGCAGTGGTTGCATTGTTGCGTTTCGTTCGGTCAGTGAGAGCGCTAGATGCCCACCTCCCTTCCCCTCATAGGCCAGGAGGCTCCCTCATACACAAGTTG
Organism: Antheraea pernyi; assembly: GCA_015888305.1. Taxonomy (NCBI): domain Eukaryota; kingdom Metazoa; phylum Arthropoda; class Insecta; order Lepidoptera; family Saturniidae; genus Antheraea; species Antheraea pernyi. The sequence goes on along the minus strand of MU158805.1, from coordinate 223,346 downwards.
GCAACGCACTTGCGACTCCCCTGGTGTTGCTAGTGTCTATGGACAGTGGTGATCACTTAACATCAGGTGACCCACATGTTCGTTTGCCTCCTTTGATATAAAAAAAAAGATGAGATCATGACATGGCGGTTGGGTTTTTCTAAATTCGGTAAGTTAGCCACCATCCTCGAGTTAAAAATCTATCGTCAAGCATCTATGGGTGTGGTCTCTATAAGTTTAGCGTGTTTGTCATTTTAGACCATCAGATGCTAAAATCTGTAAAGAAAAAGGAAGACAGACTGTTATTCTTTTATCTGTTACATTATCTTTATATAATTCTTCTGTACGTTTGTATGTGACTGAACATCATGCTAAACGGCTGAACCGATTTCGATGATTTTTTTATGTGTATTCAGGTGGATCCAAGAAAGGTTTATATTCACAAGTGAACTCGGTAGGTGGCTCTGTGGTTGACTTTTAGTATCTTTTTTATTATCAAGCTATCAATATGGACAAGGCAGGTTACTTTTTATATTCACCATTTTAAATGTTCTAAGTGTTTTACTAACAAATTAAAAAAATAAGTACGAAAATGTTAAGAACGAATTGAAATTATATCAAAATATTTCGTATAAGATATCAAACATAGTCAGCGAATGGGTAATTATAGTAAAGTTCAATCAATTTCGACCTATCATTGTCAATAATAGCACAATTTATTTAAGTGTAGCCCTATCTAAAACCTAAACGTCTGAGAGCTTTGGACACTTGTCTAGTATTGTCTAGGGAACGAATTCTATTCGAGTGAAATAAAAAAAGTGGTTAAATACTGAAAGGCAATTTCGAGACCGACTCTTGGGACGAGGCGGGTGTCAGCTACACATAAGTTATTTATAGGGATAGTACTCTTGTTGAATTTTTCAATTGTGATAACTTTGAAAATATAAAATCTATTATGATTAAATTGTGTCAGAATGTATATATTTCGGGTTATATTTTGATTGTACTCTAATTGGAAACTTATAGGTGAACTGGCTTTAAAACGACTGAGACCTATTGCTATCAACAGATCTAGACTGGAGTTTTTGGAGGGAGCTGAAGAAGAAAATTTAGATTTGCCAATAAATTTGAAGTATCCGTTGTTAGTCCAGGCTATTAAGTCAATAATAAAAAGCTGTGGAATAATCTCCCGGCTATTGCCTCCTTCTAATAACATTAGGTCCTTTAAGCGTAACATGAAGAGACATTTACGCATGCCGGCATGATAGCGATGACTGGCGATGTATAGTTTGTTGCTCGGTGGTTGTTTTTGACTTGTACTGAGTTTAGTATCAGACATAGTGCAGTCGTTTTGTCGTGCTACAATAAAAAATATCAGGCAGACAGAGAATTCTTAGAATAATATATATTATTAATACTACTTATTATTATGATTTCTTATGAATTAACAAATCTATTTAACTAAATCACCATTTCATATATACCTATCCAGGAACCTATCTTGGAAGTTCAAAACATATGAATAGAAAAACTATCGATTCGTTGTCTGATGAAGCTACCCTTGGCACATCATAGCTTTAAATTAACTAGTGGGCCCCCAGTGGTCGATATTCGACCATAGTTCATTGATTTTTTAAAGGGATAAATATTATAATAATAGTTGTATGTTATAATATAATTATTGAATGTAGAATGAAAAAGGGTAATTGGAACGTAAGAGTAAAATAATACATACAGTCGAGCATAGAAACCTCCTTCACAACTTTTTTGAAGTCCTTTATTGACAGATCTGTCAAAATGTCTTTTTTATTTATATGTATGTATATGTTGTGTAAAATTGAAGCAGTAGTGTGAGTAATACATATTTTAATTAATTTAATATACTTATAATGCATTTTATATAAAATAAATAGCTTTCTGCACTTCTCCTCCATATAAACTTTAACTATGCCAAATTTCACGTTCATCCGTTCGCGCAATTCCGTTAAAAAGGGATACAAAGTTTAGGCTTCACGTATTAATATATATGAATGATGATGATGAAATATACCTAGTTTCGAATTATTGCCCATTGATATGTTAAAATGAAAATACATTCTGTTACTAACTCGCGTCGCATAGCACCAAAATACATATCTAAATGCGTATGTAAACATACATTAAATTTAATCATATCTATCTAAAAAATGTTGTCACCTTTCACCACAGACATCATCCGAGACATTTTTTGCATATATTTTTCCATGTATCTCTTTTTTAGCGTGCTGTTTCTTTTCTTTTATTGTTTGTTTCTTTGTTCTTATTCTTTTATTTTGTTCTTTCCTATAATATAATATTTGTCTATTTATCTTACTCTAAGTTGACAATTTTCCTTAAACTATTTCGTTATAATATTTTGTCAATTTCTTCATATCGATTTTAATGTATACAATATATTCTATCTATATTCGTACAGTACTGCATTCGCGTGATTTAATATCGCTCATCGATACATATTCTCAGAGTTGTGGTAGCCGCTGGCCAGCCGGGAGAGACATTTCGACAGACATACATTATGTAACTATTTTCAATTTTTACATTACTTCTACCTTTGTAATATTTATGTCTAGTTTGTTGCTTACCTGTATTACGTTATTGCATTGTTGTTATGTATGCATTATATTACGTTTTTATTGTTTGTATTTTATGACTTTTTGAATATTTTTCTTAAGCCATTAACTACAGGTACGTACATTGCTATGGCCCTCATTGAAAATCAACGTTATAGTACCACTCAGTACTGCATGATCATGATCATCATTATCATGTACTGCAGCATGTAGACGAATGGGGGTGTCGTTGTTTGACATTTTTAATTACTTCTACTCACCCTTATACCATTTAAGTAGGATATGCATAACATTTACCATATTAATCCACCACTTTCCTCTATCGGCAATCATTACAGTATGTACAACTTTTACATTTTTTTAAATATATCATAGGATGCAAACGAACATGTGGGTCACCTGATGTTAAGCAATCACTACCGTCCATAGACAATTACAACACCAGGGCAGTCGCAAGTGTGTTACCATCCTTTGTTTGAGGAGAGGAGGAGGAAGGAAAGGAGGAAGGGTAGTGGAGGTGGTCCTCCGGCGCTCTCATTGACCGAACGAAACGCAACAATTCAAGCACTGTTACTTCACGTCGGTTTTCTTTGAGGGTGGTACTACCCCGGGGCGAGCCGACCCATTCATGTTGAAACCAGTAATAGATTCAGCGTGGCTCTACCATCATTACATAGTATAAAACAAAGTCTCCTACCGCGTCTGTCTATCTGTCTGTTCGCGATAAACTCAAAAACAACTATACGGATTTTCATGCGGTTTTCACCAATGGATAAAGTGATTCATGAGAAACGTTTTGGTATATAATTTATCAGGGTTTTTTTTAATTATCTGGGCGGTACAACGTCTGCCGGGCCCGCTAGTCTACAATATAATACAATACACATACTATCATTATTTACACAATCTATCCATAATTTAATCGGCCTTCCTTTATTCCTACAACCATCCATTCTCCTTCATATATGATTTGCACTCCTTCTCATAACATGTTCTAACCACGTTAATCTACCTTACCACGTCACACTATAACTTCTTTGTCTATTTTCATAGTTCCTTTGATCAACTTATTCCTAATGTTATCATTATCGTAGAAATCGTTAATAAATACTTACTTCATAACTTCATATCTCATTAAAATTTTAAAATGAAAATATTAATTTTCAATACATTATTATTCTTTCGACACGTGAGAAAAATTTGTATGCCTCACTGCAGTCATTTTGATTTATAAAGTGTTGTAATATGGAATATACCATAAGAATACTCAATAATAAGATGCAGTAATCAATATTTATTTCAAACACTTATACATTTACGTTACAGAACATGACTCTCTAAGTACGCCATATTAACCATAGACTTAATACTACTATTTTAGGGTTACCACACCTCCCCCTTAAACTATATATTAACTTATAAATCAAGTACATTTCTAGGTTTAACAATTCTGCCTGTTCTGGTTGTAATATTACTAGTTGGTAAAGCAATCTGATTTTTAGAATTAGTTGTTGTGTCAAAATCTTGGACAGGTTTAATGTTACTCTGTTCATATTTAGATAACACATAATCATCAGCTCCTTTACTGTAGTTATTAAACTTAGAAAATGATTTTTTCATTTGAGAAGTATTTCTTCTTAACATTTTACCTCCCTCAGTAACTATAATATAAGATCTAGGTTCAGGACATTTACTTACAATTTTAGCTTTCTTCCAAATACCATTATCAATAAAGGTAACATTTTCTCCAGTTTTATAATAATAGGTTTTCTTTCTAGCACTTTTATCATAATAATTTTTAGTTATATTTTGTTTATGACGTAGTTTTGTATAAATATCATTTTGTATCTTAGGTTTCAATATATTTAAAGCACAAGGCATATTTCTCAAAACTCTACTATTTAAAATTTGTGATGGAGAAACTCCCAAACTAGTTAAAGGTGTATTATTATATTCCATAATCCCCTCTCTAATATCTGTCTTATCTTCATTACATTTTTTTAGAATCTGTTTACTTATATGGACTGCTTTTTCAGCCATCCCATTACTTTTTGGGTATCTCGGAGTAGAGGTAACTAACGTTATATCTTTTGATTTAAAGTAACACTTACACTCATACGATGAATGAAATCCTTCTTTAAGGTCTAATACAGAAAACATTATTTTGCCTTTTAACTTAAATGCTAATTCATCTAAAGTAGGTAAAACTTTAGGTTTTTTTATAATATATTTATTAAGATCTGAAGGATCCAAACAAAGTCTAACTTTTCCATTAGGTTTTTCAACAATTACAATTCTGTTGACACAGGCTTTATCACTAATATTTTCAACTTTTACAATAGCATTTCGTTCTTCTAATCTTTTAAGTTCACATTTTAGAGGCTCATATAAAGCAATCGGAATTCTAGATGATGGATTACATATTTGTTCACTTATTTCCCTAGTAGGTATATCATATACACCTGGTAATCTACCACAACCTTCAAAAACTTGTATATTTTGTTTAATAAACTCATCTTTCTCTATATTAATATTAGACTCACATTTAGAGGTTACATTATTTACTCTCTTAATTAAATTAAGTGATACACAACCTGGTAATCCCAATAGCATTGAGTTACAGTCTACAATTACAAAATTTTCATAACAAGAGTTGTTTTTATATTTACATTGCAAATTTATCATACCGATAGGTTTAACCTGAAAACCAGAAAAAGACTCCAACTTTATTTCAGTATTTAGTAATTTTAAATTTAAATCTCTGTTAATTCTATTAAATATATGTTTGGGCATAATGCTCACATCCGCTCCAGTATCCAACTTACACTTTATGCTAAAGTTCTCAATACTTATATTTTCAAACCATTCTTCATTGAAACTTTTCTTTTTACCTATAACACTTTTAGCAGATTCACAATAATACTCTTCAGAACTGGAATTATCACTGCTACACTTCTTGACTATGCTGACATCTTTATTTTTCACTTTGCAGCTAACAGAAAAGTGATTTAGCGTTCCACACTTATTACAAGTTTTACCAAATGCAGGGCATTGTCTAGGTCCATGTTCTGTCTGGCATCTTCTACATTTAAACTTATTTATTGTATTATTTTTAAACTTCTGATGTTTGACCACATTATGAGTAACCGTTGGACGATTTGACTTTTTAACTCGACTTACTTCACTATTACTCGTAGACATTTGTGCTACTTGTGTAGACGCTTGTTCTTTAGTTTGACAAAATTTAATAGTAGCATCCAAAGACAAATTGTCTATCCTCAGTAAAGCTTCCTGAGTAGATCTGTCACATATATTTTGAACAATGTGATCTCTCATCATTTCATCTTCTATATTTTTATAATTACACGACTTTATTAATTGTCGGCATTCGGTTAAAAATTTATCAAAAGTTTCTCCTTCACGTTGCTTGCGTTCGTTAAACTTAAAACGTTCAAACACGATATTCGTTCTGGGACTTACATAATTTTGTATGGCTTCACATACCTTTTCATATTTGTCACCATCACTTACGGGCAAAGTTGAAACTACACGTGATGCTTCTGTACCCATCAAATTTCTCATGAGAGACAGTTTAATTTTGTCATCAACACTTGACTTTCCGGCGACCATCAGGTAATCTTCAAATGTTTGCAGCCAAAATTTCCACTCTAGTGCTGCATTTGAACCAGTAATATTTAAATCTGGTGGTAATTTCACTTGAAGAAAATCCTTTTCGGGTAGTGCCATCTTTAAAAACTTTGACTAAAACTTATAGGCGTAGATATTCGTTATACTTATTTCACTGCGACTGCGCCATGTTGTAATATGGAATATACCATAAGAATACTCAATAATAAGATGCAGTAATCAATATTTATTTCAAACACTTATACATTTACGTTACAGAACATGACTCTCTAAGTACGCCATATTAACTATAGACTTAATACTACTATTTTAGGGTTACCACATAAAGCGTGACAGGCTCTTCGAGGTGTTTTAAAATGGGCGTAAAAAATTCTCCGAAACTTAACACAAAAGCCGGGTAGTCCGTCGTATGCCATCCATGCGGGTTCGCTTTAATACTGTATAAGTCTTTAATGTGGGTGAAGGAACGTGTTTGCACTAACCGAATGTGTTAGACTTTGTTACGTCATGTATAGTAAGTAGATATGCATGTACGACGATACTCGTTTTGACAATGACTTCTGAATAATGTATTTTAATCGGTCCTTGTATAGTAGGTACTTCAGAGGCGAAAATACATACTTCAAATCAACGTACAGAATTGTTATCAACGAGCTATGATTGATATCTTTGTGCAACTAATTTATAAGAGAATTCCTTTACAGAATGGATGAAATAGGAGAGGTAGTTAGTGGCCTATGAATGCCCTTCAAGCTCAAGGGAAAAGGTCTATACAACTAAAATAAGTCTAGTCATATTATATGGATCCGAGTGCTGCACTACGACAGAGACGGATGAAAACATGTGGCAGAGATGCAAAGGTTAAGATGCATGTGTGATGTAACTAGAATGGATAAGATTAAGAATGAGTATATAAGAGGAAGGTTGAAAATAGCACCAGTGACAGAAAAGTTGAGGAGTAATAGGTTAGTATGGTGCGGGAATATTATAAAGAGAGATAAAAACCGTGTAACTAGAAAAGTTTTCAGTATGACGGTGCACGGACATAGGATTAAAGGAAGACCGAAAAAAGTATGGATGGTTTGTGTAAAACGATATGTTTATAAAAGGGGTAAGTACTGAGATGATATTTGACAGGGGAGAGTGGAAAAGAAGACCCTACTTAGATAGGAGTAAAAAGAATAAGATTTATAGGTGCGTTTGAAATGTATAAATTTTTTGTAAAATTCGGTAATTAGTTTGACTTCTTTTTTCTTTCTTTATACACGCTAACCTCTGATAGTACTAGTCAGAACTAACCAATTATTTTACATTTTATAATTTACCAGTTTTTGCTCGCGGTTTCGCTCGCATTATTGTAGACTTGACCTATTCCTCGAGCACAGCACTTTTTTCAAGGTGAAAGCTTCCATATGTCTATTTTGGTATATCCGTAATAACTTGTACCTACCTATACAACATTTTATAATGATCATTAAGTAGCTAAAGCGAGATAGCATAAAGAAACAAACCCATATTCGCATTTATAATATTATTTAGAGAGTTTTTGGTGGCATCTTGGAATATCACGTAGGGAATTTTAAATTTTATACATAGTTTTTTTTATGTCATAAGTGGCAAACGAACAGGTGGGTCACCTGCTGTTGTAAGATCACCACCGTCCATGGACACTAACAGCACCAGAGGAGTCGCAAGTGCGTTGCCACCCTTTGGGGGGAAGGGATTAGGGGAGGGAGAAGGCGAGGAGGAGAGGGGAGGTGGGCCTCCGACGCTCTCACTTACCGAACGAAACGCAACAATGCAAGCACTGTTACTTCATGATTTGATAAACTATTTATTTTCCGCTTTTTAGTGCCTTATGGGTTTTTGACTGATATTGAAGTCGGTTAATACTTTTTTTTGAAAATTTACTTTATTTTTCCATTTTTAGTGTACATAAATATATTTTACTAGCAGTGCCCGCGAACTCCGTTCCGCCTTAAGTATATTAAAATATGCGCATTTTTGCGGTATGGTATCTATCGGTATGGTATGCGATATGGTTTCAATTGGTTGTACAATAAGTAACGTTTGGTACGAACGCAA
>MU158805.1:196827-214882 GCA_015888305.1 Antheraea pernyi | reverse complement strand
ATACCGTACCGCAAAAATGCGCATATTTTAATATACTTAAGGCGGAACGGGTTCGCGGGCACTGCTAGTAAAATATATTTATGTACACTAAAAATGGAAAAATAAAGTAAATTTTCAAAAAAAAGTATTAACCGACTTCAATATCAGTCAAAAACCCATAAGGCACTAAAAAGCGGAAAATAAATAGTTTATCAAATTAACCAAATGAAATAAAACATATGAATATGTGTGCTACCTAGAGATGTCGGAACTGTACCAAAATCAAATGGGACCACACTGGAAGTACCAGCTTTCAAATAAAAAAAGAATAATCAAAATCGGTTCACCCAGTCCAAAGTTATGAGGTAACAAACATAAAAAAAAAAAAATACAGACGAATTGATAACCTCCTCCTTTTTTGGAAGTCGGTTAAAAATAGATTTCAATCATTTAAAAAAATGTATGTCTGTCTGTTTGAACACGCAAAACTGCTAAAGTACTGCGTCAAGATAAAACCGCTTCAATAAAATCACAAAGTATATCTGAGAGTAACATTTAGTCTTTTTCATTAAAATCGTTTCGGCTTATCAAAAGTTAATGTAATTTTAATAATGACACAACTTCAGTACGAGAGAAAGTGAGATAAGTAAATGAACTTAATACATTCAGATGACTGTATTAATCATCGTTTTTTTTTAATAAATATTTTTTTATTTTAATTAACTTTATATGACTTCAGAATTTATTTTCAGTATATCTGTATAATCAAGTAAGATACCAAAAAGAAGTAGAATATACTATTTATCAAATAATAACTGTGTAATAGTAATTTACAGTGTAAACAAAAAAATATGATGACAGTTACCTTAAAATTTATAAATCCTCTTAATAAGTTTACAATATAAAAAAAATCATTGTTATCACAATAACTTACAATAAATTATAATTCATCTCCAAATATAATTTTAAACCACACAGAAATACACGTATATATTTATGTATGAATATATTTTGCGATCTCCACTGATATAAAGTATAAAGTTCTCACGAAAACTTGTCATACATTTACCAACCAACTTCATGGTATCGCTTATTGGTGTCGGAGTATACACGTGCATCCTAAAAATTCACTCTCATAATTTTTCCCTAAGACGACAATAGAATCTGAAAAAAAATCGTTTTTTCTCAGATTACTCCTAATAAATACACAAACTGTACTTTTATGGTATTGTGTAAAATGTGTGTACATTGCAAATTACAAAAAGATATAACAATGGACTGCATAATATAGTTTTGTTTATAATATGATATCAACCTTTACGATTCCCATTACGGGTAAAGACCTTTTCTCGAGAGAAAGATTAGGTTTAATTAAACTACTGCCCATGTTATATCTGTTACTTCAAACGCAGTTACAATATACTAACGGCCTGCCATGACTTCGTTGTTCAATATAATCAAAAAACAACAAATTACACACACAATACCTTTTTGCGCATAATTTTAAATCTGTCATATATTTAAGACATTAGTTGAAATAATAAGCAGTAAATGCACTTTTGATCTATATTCAATACTCAATCAAATCAAAAATACTTTATTTAGTTTAGGACCTAATGCACACTAAGTGAACACAATTTCCTCAATAACAGAGTGGCTCTGAACTGGAACCGATTGCCTGACGAAGTAGTATCCGCTAGTTCTGTCCATGGTTTTAAAAACCGACTCGACAACTGGCTCCGGACTAATAAACTCACCTTAATAAATAAACATCTGCAGTGACCAAAATCCAACAAAAAAATTTGACACAGTGCGATATAGACGTATCACCACCGGTTCAGAAAATAACCCAGTCATCGAGAAGAACCGGCAAGAAACTTGATCGGGTACATTTTTTTAACATATAATATATTTCCAATACATCATCAGTGGATGCACAGAGAAGAATCAATTCCAGACATCACTATCATTCACGTACTGATCCACTCTATAATATCCTTTTGAAACTAAAACCCGTTTGACGTGGCGCTTAAATTTACAGTCCGGCAAATTGGTAACATGCTTTGGGAGTTTATTGTAGAACCTAACACTATTACCTAAAAAACTATTACTGGTTTTGCTAAGGCTGAAACTCGACGTAAATAACGTATATAATTGATTAAAGATTTATGCTGTGTTGGACAAAATAGCTTCACGAATAAAACAGTATTAAAACATATTCGAGATAAACTCACAAACTACTGAACGAACAGTGATTGCTATAGCAATAGCGATCCCTTTTTTGCATAACTTCCACAGTTAAAACGTAGACTACTGTAGAATAAAACATTTGTAGGCACATAAGTATATTTTTATCCTATAACAGCTTGTTGTAGCGGTCAATCAGTAAGTCATTGTTACGCTCGGTACGTAGGCGCACACGTAGAATAAGCTATCTGCCGTGCATGACGTCTATCATTAAATCGCCAAAATTACCCATACTAAGAACACACAACTAATATAATAAAAACTCTATACAACCTACACCTTATATACTAGACTTTACAATAAACTTTACACATGTACCTTTTTTTTTAACGGATATCCATCTCGCCGGGCAGCAGAGGATGGATATGCCCGAGTCGCACGGACTAAAACCCCATGGTACCTTCTTACACCTTTTGGCCGGAGGAGCAGGGACTGTCTAATCGACACTACATCTGCTCCTCCAACAGGTGTTGTCCCCTCCTAAGGGACCCAAACTGCGGCCTGAGGGGTCAAGATGGTGGCCCCTTCAAGGGGAAATCAAATCAAATTAAATCAAAAATACTTTATTCAGTTTAGGCCCTAATAAGGCGCTTATGAACGTCAAAACTACCACCTAAATAGGTGACATGTTAACACCCTACTACCCACACCCTACGTACTACGCTACGTCACATTCAAGAAGCGAGACTACAACACGTCCGAAACCAATACATTAGCGCCATCATATTACAGATAAACATTGATACTAGCGCCACCATATTAAATATACATAAATAGGAAGTATTATAATTATATATAATTCAATAACACACAAGAATTGATATTATTATATAGGTATATAATTAATTTAGGACTTGCATAACATTAGTTTGATGGTTATCATTATTTTTATGTCACAAATTATTTTGCAGAATTATGAAAAAATTGCAAAAAATAATAAATAAAATTAATTGCTGACTTTCATAGATTGGCCTATAAAAGGTAAGATGTCGCTGATATACAATGCGAAACACATAAGTAAACACATTAGAGATACATACATAGTAATTGTTGTATAGTTCAAATAACAGTATCTGGAAGACCAAGCTAGCTCGGTTCTTTAAAAAACATTTTTAAATTAAAATAAACTGTAAGGTTTTCCTTGCAAAATTTGCATTTTTTATCATAAAAAATATATAAAAAATCTCTCCTATAATTATAATAATAAAATATATATTTTTATTTAAAATATACTGTTAGGTTTGTCTCACAAAATTAGCATTTTTATACCAAAAAAAAATTAAGAAAGCCATCTCTTTTGCTGTCATTCGGATTCGAACAGGGGTTAGACGGATTTTCGAAGAAGCCGATTCCCATCTGAACTATTTTTAACCGACTTCGAAAAAGGAGGAGGTTACTATGTTCGGCTGTGTGTATTTTTTTTATGTATGTTAATCGATATCTCCGTCAATTATGAACCGATTTTAATGATTCTTTTTTTATTTGAATCGATTATATTCAGAGGTGGTCCCATATAAATTTTCAACCCCTAAGAGGGTAAAAAATCGTTTATTTCATTTTCATCCACTTCATATTTACGTATTTTCGTGAAATTGGAACCGATTTATTATACCCATTAGAAACCAGATATATTTATGGACACTAAAAATGGAGAAATAAATTATTTTTCAAAAAAAAAATAAACCGCCTTCGATGTGAAACACAAATAAGGCTACAACCTACAGTTTAAATTTGTTGCAGGTAATAAAATATGTATACTATACAGATATCCATCATGAGACACCAGAGTGGACCAAAACTTAGTATGTAGATGATATGAATTTAGGTTGGCATCGACTTTCAATATATTATTCGGTAGCGCGTATATCAATATTTTTTATTTAATTTGGTTAATTTAATAATTCAGTTATTTTTCGTTTTTTTGTGCCTTATTTGTGTTTCACATCAAATGCGGTTTATTTTTTTTTGGAAAAATAATTTATTGCTTCGACAGACGTGGCGAAATTTACTTTTATATTCTAGCTATATATTTTTTCATTGCCTGAAAACTCAGATAAAAAACGTTTTCTATGAATGAAATCTAGCTAGATCGATTTATCGTCCCCGAAACAACCTACATACTAAGTTTCACGGACATCGTTGACGCCGTTTCCGAGATCCTAAATATATAACAATATAAACATATACAAGAATTGCACGTTTAAAGGTATAGATTAATTTGTTCATTATTTATTATTTTTCTGTTACTTAAATTATTTTACGGAATTATGTGTAAATAGCAACTATTTTGGCTTACATAGATTGGCCTATAAAAGGCAAGATGTCGGTGATATCTACGCATTTTTATGTACAAAACATTGTAAGGCGAAGCTCCGTCCAACATGATTAATGTAACACACATTTATTGTCATCTAATTGCGGATTATTTTTTTATTTCCTTGTATCTACTTTTTTGTTTACACATAATCACATCACATTCTAGAACAATATAATATAAGATTTCAAAAGAGAATTGGAAGAAATAAGTCATTATATTCATCAAATCTTTGTCCGGAAACATAACTTACTATAAAAATATAGAAGACCATCTATTTATATATGAATAGTGGGAGTGAATCTCTTCAAGTAACGATCAGAAAAGCGTCTCAAATCACAAGTCTTCAATAGGATTACATTGAAAGGAAAACTTTTCTTATAAAAATTTTCTCGACCAAGTTCCAACTATTTCTGTCGAATAATACAAAAACCGTAGTGATTTTTTTCTGAGAAAAGTTCGTCGCTACTATGTATCTTGTTTAGATTGATTATGATTTATATTTAACTTTTATAAATATAATTTGATCATAACAGTTTAGGCTTAATAAGGGTAAAGGGTAATAAGATACTTACACTTACTGTTTAGCCCTTTTGGGATTATAGTTTAGGTGCAATTCACTACATATTATAAAATAAAGTCCTCTGCCACGTACTCTGTCTGTCTGTATGTACAGGGCGGCACAGGGTCCACAGAGTCCGCTAGTTTTCAATAATTTCAAGGAAGGACACAGTCAATGATGGGAACGTGATTTTGAAGCACGATAGAGTTTTTATACAGGTATCACTAGTGCCGTGTGAATCACTCGGTCGTACGTTTTGTTTTACGCAAGCATTATAAAACGGAGGGAAAAGATTAAGCTTGTCCAATAGCTAGTTAGCCATTACAATAAAATTGACTAATTTGTAACCAAGATTCTTTAAAATTTCTCTCACTTTCTGTAAAAGTTTCATCAAAATCGGTTAAGAAGTTTCGGAGTTTAGTCCGAATAAATCTTTATATATTATAATTCTCTTGTCCGTGTGTATGTGACTGAACTCTTTCAAAACGGATGCAGAGATTTAGATTTTTTTTTGTGTTCAGGTTGGTTCAAGAATGGTATAAAGTCACAATTCAATCTGGTAGGTGGCGCCAGGTAAATTTTAGGAGTAAATCTCCTATCATCAAGGCAGGATAACATCCGTCGGGTCTGCTAGTATTATACAAACTTCATTTGATCTCTTTATACACAGTGGGCATTTATTGTAGATGCTTTTACTGTTATTTAGCGGTTTGGTTAAACTTATATTGTCATATTTTTATGTAATGTACCTAAAAACTTAAAGAAAGTTTATTTAATCTAATTATAGCATATTGTTACAACTATAATTGTTGTTCTTAATACAAAATTGATTTCAATTAATTAAGTGAAATATTGTTTCCCCAAGTTGCAACGTCGTTTCCGATGACAGGTATATGAACCAACAAAGATGTTCATGGTCACCCCCTTACCTATATGTTTACCAAGAACAAAGCGACACCGAAAATAAATAGAAGACAGGTTATATTTAAAAAAATTTAGGAGTAACATCTAGACAGAAAAAAGACGACAGCTTTTAATTATAAACGATCAAATTATTTTTGCTAAAGTACCGGAAATTTTGTTGAAGTCCTTCGTTTTAAGGGTCTTGGAATACTGTTTGATAAGGGTAAACATATATTAGCCAACCGCTCCTAACTGCGTAAGTGTTAATATTAACTTTAATAACAATAATATGTAACCGAATCGAATAATAACATTCACCGATTATTTTCTATTACTAAAATACTTTTTTGGACCTATTTAGAAGACTTATTTAGAATATTTCGTTTCACTAACATACAAACTCATAAATTTTACCTTTTTATAAAGTTGGTAGAGACACTTATTATCCTCAAGGGAGTAGTCGTGGACATTTTCAATATAAAATGACCTTTAAACTAAATCCCATTTATAAAAATAAACATAAATTTTATTCAGTAAAAGCTGCTCACGAAAATTTCTGCGAGTGGCGTTTGTTGAAATATTAATTCAATAATAAAATAATAATAAATTTTAAACATTTTCACGATGTTCGCAGCCTTTTTATATAATTTTAACCCGTTAATCGAGTGGCATTGTTCTATGTGGTATAACGTTATTGAGGTTGCCACTCGCCGGACATTCCTCAAATATTGCGGAATGTTGTACTTTTCCTCGACTACTTACTGTTCCTTGATAGTTTAATATAATAAATGTATACAAAAAATAACCAAAATGCAATTTTAGTCGTACCTAATATTTTACGTTATTTTTCAAGATCTGCAAAGTTTTTACATGTAATATATAAAGATAATAAAGAAAAAAACTAAAATACTTATGGACAGCATATTTGAACTTCGTCCTACCGGTGTATAAAAACTGGAATTCTTAAAAAAAAACATGTTATATGAACGATTACAATTGGATTTAAGCACATTCTGAGATGTAACGGAGCAAATATGTAATTTTTTTAAGCGTAATGTTAAGAGACATTTACGCAATCCGGCATGACAGCGACGACCGCCGGAGGATGGCGTATCTCTCGGTGATCGCCGTTGATTTTGGATTGTACTGTGATTACCATCAGGCACAGGGCAGTCATTTTGCCGTTCATGCCGTGCAACAAAATTGCTATTCCAGAAGGATCGAATCCACATAAATGCAAGCGAAGCTAGCGATAACTAGTAATAATATAATCCGGTTCAGTTTCGCCGGATATTGAGGAAATATCACGTCAATCTAGGTCTCCAGTACAGTTGCCTGCCAACAGAGCTCGCAACTTTATTAAGCTTAAGTTATTAAGTAGCGAGACAGGGGAGCACTAATAAATTGCTAGAATATTCTATAATTTTATGAAGATGTAGTTTTTTATTAAAAGCTTACTCTAATTAGCTAAACTAACAAGAACCCTTCGATGCATATTTGAGCGAACAGTATATGGGCAGCCATAATTTCTAAAATGTATTGTCTTTCCATCATAAGTACTTAACTAAATGTGTCCTCGGCGCCGTTTGCATGGACTGCAAAATTGTTGTTAGGATGTTTTGTTTAGTAAAGGATTGAAATATACATATAATATCTTCAATTTTATAAATTACCTAGCTTGTATAGGAAATGAATTTAGGAGGACTGTATCCACCACTCACCCGCACTAGGATCCTCTTCTTCGGGGTACCCCGGCTTGGTTCGTGGCTTAGATCGCTGGTTTGTTAATATCAGGACACAAAGGTTACACTGGCACTTGGTTTCTTTTAATGGTTTGTTAGATATTTGTACCGGTTTTGCAATATTTATTAACGCAGATCACTCAGAGCGGTTTTGTATGTTGCTAGATTCAAAGGTAACTGTGTTGCCTTAGAGGGCAGCACTTGCGAACGTTTTTAAAGGTGCGTTCACGAAAACTAGTGGACAGATACATTCCTTTTAAACGATAAAGTAATATAAAAACAAAAAGATTTGTGCTAACATATAAATTATTACAGATAACAAAACTACGGAACATAGCTGATACCCGTAACTGTGTCCTAAACAGAAAATTTCATCAAAATCTGTCCAACTGGAGGAGTTCATTCAAATACACACGAACAGAAGAATTATATATATAAAGAGAAAGATTACTCATAGTACAATCCTTGATACACAACACTATTCAAAATCAAAATACTCTTTATTCAGTCTAGGCCCCGAGAATGCACTTATGAACGTCAAAACTACCACCGGTTCGAAAAACAACCCAGTCATCGAAAAGAACCGGCAAGAAACTCGATCTGGTTTATCTTTTCATAATAAATAACATTTTCTTTTATTATTACAACATAATAGACACATAAAGCTACATTCGTTTTTAGTGGTTGCACAGAGAGAGGCGTCACTTCCAAACGTCGCTACCGTTCACATACTGATCCACCCTGTAATAACCTTTATGTATTAAAATCCCCTTGACACTTGAACCTACTATCCGGCAAATCGGTAATGTTTTTTGAGACTTAATTATAAAATCTAACAATATTACCTAAAAAAAAACTGTTACTGGTCTTAGCAAGACTGAAACATGGAGTGACCAGTTTGTTATGGTTTCTGGTATTTACATTATATCGGTCTTTTACTAAATCCAGATTATCTAAGTTTTTCCGGACGTACATCACATGCTCAAGAATATATTGAGAGGGCAGAGTTAAAATACCGAATTCCTGAAATTTAGTCTTTAATGATTCACGAGGTTAACATACTATCAATATACTAGTTCGACTGAAAGGATTTTGGTCTGTTGTGTTTATTACTCAATCAGTATTTTTAACGATACGTATGTGGCAAGCTCGCACGAACCTCAGGGCTGGTATATGACAGCTTAATAACACTAAATCAAGTATCGACTGCCATACCGTCGCTTTCATTTACTGGTTTAATAACGTGTAAAATTAAAGTTTATTTCGTGGCTACACTCGTTTCAACGCTTAGTGATTAATGTGTATTTACACATTTTACGTATAGAGGCACTTTAAAGTTACACTTCTTTTTTATGATGAATTAAATTTTTTTTTTTCGAACTGACTACGCTATTGACCATGCAAGGTTTTAACAGGTTCACCTGACTACTAAGGCGAGCGCTTAAGGCACTCAGCCGATTTTATTTTGACAACTAGCTCAAGGGTGCGCGGCACACCTCGGCTTTGGCTGTTACCTGATATATGCAATTCGCGACCTATGTAAGCTAACCTAAGCTAACTATTCATACAGATATGAGTTGTTGAAACATATATGTGTACCAAGCATACATAACTCAACAACTCTTATATATATATTTCGTATCGGATAATATTACTATATACTATATTAACTAAATTAACCTTTTAACTTCATGTACATTGTACACTAAAATGTACACATGTTGGTACATGTGTGTTCCACTAACTCCTATAGGCGTGATTAGTTTAGCTAGTTTTGCCTTTTGGATACTTGATAGATATTTTTAGCGTTTGACCACAATCTCATCTAATCTTTTATAGGTTGTAAAGGCACACTGAAGCTATTACTGGTTTCAGCATGAATGGGTCGGCTCACCCCGGGTAGTACCACCCTTACATAAACCGACGTGAAGTAACAACAGTGCTTGTATTGTTGCGTTTCGTTCGATCAGTAAGAGCGCCGGATAACCCACCTACCCCTGCCCCAAACACAGGGTGGCAACGCACTTGCGACTCTTCTGGTGTTGCAACTGTCTATGGACGGTGGTGATCACTTAACATGTTAGCTCCCATGACAAAAAAAGTTAATGTAGTCTAAAATTGTAAACGCGCTAAACCTAGAGAGGGTTTTGCTTTTGTATACTTCTGCCGGTATACACCAACAGGTGCTGGGTGCCAGATTTTCAACTTCAGGGTGGTAGCTATCCAGGCAAGAAAAAACCCTACCACCATGCTGTGGTTTTGTGATGTTTTCTTTCAATGAAAGCTCTGACCCAATTGCTAGGATACGAACCGACGTCCATCGACGCTATGTCCAAACATGCTATCAACTAGGCCATTATCGCTGCAAACGCTTAGTAAGATTTGCGTTGGTAATTTCAAGGCATCAGTTCAAGCCGAGGATCGACCTCTTTGGCATTCTAGAGCTTGTTACAATAAAAATAATTAAAATTAGCAAATATTTTATTACAATGTACTATTTCTAATATAAATTTAATGAGATCTCTTTTGTTAAACTTTGAATTTTATGTTTTAAAGCGACAATAGCTCAGTCGAAGCAAACAGGGCGTATTTTGATACGACAGTTTATTTGTTTCTTTCCCACAGTGAGGTGTTAGATAAAACTCAAAAGATAAAACTGTCGCTAAACACTTTTTTTTTCGAACTTACTACGCTATTGACCCAGCAAGGTCTTAACAGCTTCACCGGACTACTAAGGCGAGCGCTTAAGGCACTCAGCCGATAGTCGCTAAACACTATTACATTATAAGTCTTTGGCAGCTACACTTGATAGCCAATTCCGTGTATAGTTTTAACGGATTTACCGTATTACATCATATCGTCATATAATATTAGCTAAGATTGTCGTCGACCTCCAAAAAACTCAAGAAAAAATATCTCATGAACTGATATCATCGTTTTAAAATAACTATTATACATGAACGTAAAGAATTGAGCGATCTACAAAAAAGGTACATTTTGATTTTTAGATATACTCGCTCCTTCGAAAGCTATTGATAGTATCAATTGAATTGAAGATAAATTTCACGATTTTTTCGCTTTTACTACGAAATAACGGTCTGAAAATAAAATAAATTTCACCGTTCTCTGAATCAATGTTATTGAACTCAATAAAATAAAATAACTCAATAAAAATGTTTCTAAAAATTCTCAGTTAGTTGATTGAAATTATGTTTTTAATCTACAATCTGTTTGTTTGTAAATTAAAAATTTTGCTCTCATTAAGATTATAAACAAAGTTCTGAGAATACTTGTCCTTTTCCAAGTCACTTTTCCAAGCAAAAACTACTGAACTCATTTTGATGAAACTTTGCAATAGTACATCAAAATAATAAGACTAAAATTTATAAACATACATTAAATTTATTTATAAATTTATAAATAAATTTATTTCTGTTTAGATTATCCAAAATATAACGACAAGAAGACGTGAAATAGCCTATCATTTATGAACTACCTTTGTGCGTGCTGCATGAAAACTTTGAATTACGCGAAGATAACTAACATATGATGTCATCTATAGTAATATTATAAAAAGGTAAAGTTTGTGAGCTTGTGACGTTGTAAGGGGTAATCTCAGAAACTACTAAACCGATTTTGAAAATTCTTCTACCAATAAAAAGCCACGTTATTTGTGAGTGTCATAGGATGTATAATAAATATTGAAAGAAATATTGAATATATTAAAAAAATACATTGAAGATTTAGTAATTTAAACGATAAAATATATTCATAAAATAAATAATGATAAATTAAACACTGAATGACATCAACACTATTTTCAACTTGTATTAAAACTTTTTCATACTCCATTGTATTAAAGAAAAATATAAATATTAAAAAGATATGAGCAAGATGCGTCAACTGTCACTTGCCTGTGACTATTTCTCTAAGTGCTAGGCAACGGTTTCGACTGCGAATTTCAATAAGCCAGTTTTTTATATATCTTTATGTTCTTCCACGTTGCGTTTATTGTGCATATCGCACCTTTACATATAAAATATTGAACTTTATATAGTTTTAGAATGTCTTGTTTTTCACTAACTTTAAAACGCTACTAAAACATGAAATTATTATTGCCAAACATTTTTGTTATTAACAATTATGTACCCGATGCTATTCTTTTTTTTATGTCATAGGAGCCAAACGAACGGGCAGGTCACCTGATGTTAAGTGATCACCGCCGTCCATAGACACTTGCAACACCAGAGGAGTCGCAAGTGCGCTACCAGTCTGTTTGTGGGGGAAGGACTTATCCCCTTAGGGTAGAGGAAGGAGGGGAGAAGGGAGGGAGGTGGAACTCCGGTGCTCACACTGACAGAACGAAACGCAACAATGCAAGCACTGTTACTTCACGTTGGTTTTACTACCTTGGGCGAGCCGACATATTCATGATGAAACCAGTAATAGCTTCAACGTGGCTCTACCACCTACTAAATTAAAACTAAAATAAAAAATAATTCTATGTAAATAAAAAAGTATGTTCAAACCATGTTCAGATAACTGTAATTTTATTGAAGTTATACTTCTTTAGGCGAGCAAGATGCGTCAACTGTCACTTGCCTGTGACTATTTCTCTAAGTGCTAGGCAACGGTTTCGACTGCGAATTTCAATAAGCCAGTTTTTTATATATCTTTATGTTCTTCCACGTTGCGTTTATTGTGCATATCGCACCTTTACATATAAAATATTGAACTTTATATAGTTTTAGAATGTCTTGTTTTTCACTAACTTTAAAACGCTACTAAAACATGAAATTATTATTGCCAAACATTTTTGTTATTAACAATTATGTACCCGATGCTATTCTTTTTTTTATGTCATAGGAGCCAAACGAACGGGCAGGTCACCTGATGTTAAGTGATCACCGCCGTCCATAGACACTTGCAACACCAGAGGAGTCGCAAGTGCGCTACCAGTCTGTTTGTGGGGGAAGGACTTATCCCCTTAGGGTAGAGGAAGGAGGGGAGAAGGGAGGGAGGTGGAACTCCGGTGCTCACACTGACAGAACGAAACGCAACAATGCAAGCACTGTTACTTCACGTTGGTTTTACTACCTTGGGCGAGCCGACATATTCATGATGAAACCAGTAATAGCTTCAACGTGGCTCTACCACCTACTAAATTAAAACTAAAATAAAAAATAATTCTATGTAAATAAAAAAGTATGTTCAAACCATGTTCAGATAACTGTAATTTTATTGAAGTTATACTTCTTTAGGCGCGTTAGGGAAAAATGATGAGAGTAAATTTTTACAAAGCGCGTTCACACCGTCACGAAAAACCGACATCCTGAAGTTAGCTATAGTCAACATTTTGTTTCTTTGTATTTGCTGTTTGTATTTCTTTGTATTAAAACTTTCAATATATTAAATACCTTTTTTCTATTGTTAGTGTCGTTTTTACTTCACGTCGGTTTTCTGTGAGAGAGTGGTACTACCCCGGGCGAGTCGACCCATTCACCCTGAAACCAGTAATAGCTTCAGCGTGGCTCTACCACCTACCAAAACCTATGTATAGAATAACTTAGCTATAGCTTAGCGCAACACTGGCTGTATAATAAAGATAGACATAATTATCGAAGCGCCTGATATAGACGCATGTATTCAAGATGGCGTCAGCCCCAAGTTATATGTCTATGTTTATCGTTGTTTTTCATTGTTTACGGTGAAATCTCATTATCATGATGGTTAATACAATTAAATATGTTCTTTGCAATGGAAAAAATAAATGAAATTTATTTGAATTGAAATGAATTATTTTGTTTATAAAGAATATCATTGGGCACATTATTGTCAATAACAAAATTGTCTGGAAGTGATAAATTCATGTTTTTAATAGGGTTTAAAAGTTACTGAAAAAAAAGTTCCTAAAATGATTTATAAATCAAAATTTTGACCTGTAAAGGTGTGATGCGCATTAAGAAACACAACGTTAACCGGCTACCAGGTATCCTGAATCCTGTTTTGGAAGGGCATAATATATCTTCATATTAAAGAACCAGCTTTTCTAAAATTCTCGTTCTTCCAACATAGCTGGCTCTTGTACTAAGGTGTCGCAAAAAAGTCTAGTTACATTAACTAACTTCTTTTCTTTCGTTGTCCTGGAGAACCCCTTGCGTTTTATGGGACTTTATCCTAAATGTAACCTTGTAATATTAGTTATTACTGTGTTCAGTACTTTCAGCGTAATGCGTGTTCACAGGGACAGACAGACAGACAGACAAAAATTGTAAAAAGATTATTTTTGGCTTCTATATCGATAACAAAGTCTACCCTGATTATAATTCCGTGTGCACTGCACTAACCGCCCTACTGTTGCACGGCAACAGTCCGATATCAACCGCTTAAATCGAAAGCGCCTTAAGCAAGTAACGAATGTACAATGTATCTGTCAACCGTTAACCAAGGAACGCGTTTTTAATGCTTTTTGTTGTTTTAGTTGCTAATATTTCTCTCTCGATTACTAGTTTCAGATTAACTTTGTCAGGTACACCTAATTAAAAAAATCAAACGATTTTTGTTGCAGTAAGATGTGGTTGTGTCCA
Source organism: Antheraea pernyi (assembly GCA_015888305.1). NCBI lineage: Eukaryota > Metazoa > Arthropoda > Insecta > Lepidoptera > Saturniidae > Antheraea > Antheraea pernyi. The sequence goes on along the minus strand of MU158805.1, from coordinate 200,548 downwards.
GTCAATTCCAGGTGGAAATGCAAAGAAACGTCCGCTATATTATTTAAAGATATATTTCCGCAAGCTTTGTAGAGCTTTGTTTGTAGAGTGGTAGAGCCACGCTGAAGCTAATACTGGTTTCAGCATGAATGGGTCGGCTCGACCGGGGTAGTACCACCCTCTCACAAAAAACCGACGTGAAGTAACAGTGCTTGCATTGTTGCGTTTCGTTCGGTCAGTGAGAGCGCCGGAGACCCACCTACCCTCCCCTTCCCCTTCCTTCTTCCCTTCCTCTCCCCTGCTCCAACACAGGTTGGCAACGCACTTGCGACTCTCCTTATGTTGCAAGTATCTATGGACGGTGGTGATCACTTAACATCAGGTGAACAATCTGTTCGTTTGCCTCCTATGATATATATAAAAAAAAAACCTGGTCATGACTAGACAGACAAAGCCCAAAACAAGGAACAATGGAAATCCCTGGAGGAGGCCTTCACCCGAGAAGGGGTTCTGGAAATATAAATTTAAAAAAGTATTTACATGTTAAAATTAGAAACGTAAGTATGCTTTGTTTAACATAAGGATTCAAACTGTGTATAAAAAAATCTGTTTAGGTATTTGTTTCCAAGGGTGCGATGCCAGAGAGCCTCCACGTGGCGCACCCTGGGCAACGTCGACCGTTTTTCGGTCGGCGGCTGATCTCTGGTAGGGGGAGAGCGCCTTGTCTAGCACTCCTCTGAATAGCAGAGGAGGCGGATGATGGGGCACTGGCGGGTCTGGCGTGCACTCGCACTGCCGTCGGATGGGTAGGTAAGGCACTTTGCCTTATCTCCCACCGCCGATCTCGTAATCCCATTTGGAGTGTCGTGGTCATGTCTCGCGGCTCCAAATGAGACCGAGGGTCTTGGCTTAATCGCCCGGACCGCGAGGAAGACAACCTCTATAAAAAATACCCTAATCCTAAGCGGCGGCGCACCGCGAGATGATGCATGGCTGATGGGAGATCAGTCTCCAGTGCGACCCCCGTCAGAGAACCGGCCGACTCTCTCGACGGGTTACGCTAGGCTTACCCAGGTACAGGGGGCACTGCCTGGATGGACCGTCTTTTCCCCCATACTCGTGGGAACAAAAATGGAACAAAATTATACAAATATTTTAAAATCTGTAAGTAGTAAGGATGAGGCGGGGATTACCACCCGTTCGGCGACCAAAGCATTGGAGGTGGAGGCGGCAAGGCAGGAGCAAAAAGGGATAACAAAAAAACGCGTGAGTGCGGCGATGGACTCCGACACGGAGGTGGAGGAGCGGGTATCTCCCAAAGTGAGCACCTCTCGCAGGGGGACTACAAGGCGAGTCAGCCGCAATGTGGGCGTTCGCGGAGTTATGGGGGAGGCCGACGGGTCGTTTGACCGGGCCTTGGCCGGCAACCTAAGTGCGGCGGAGTCGGAGGCTTCCGACACCGACTCAGTTTTGGCCTCGGCAGGCGGATCCAAGTCCGGCTCCAAGGCCGGCTCCAAGGCCGGTTCCAAGGCGGGGTCGGCCGCCAGTTCTGAGGCAGAGCCTATCGTAGACGTCGAAAACCTGGACGTCTTCACGCTGAAGGCTCTGGCCGGAGCTAAGGTGGCGGACATCATCGAGACGGTGAAGAAGTCTCAGAGCTTGGCGGGGCCCTGTATCAAGGTTCTAAAGGGCGCGGCCAAGACTCTTCGGGAGGTTGTCGAGGCTCTAGCTGACCGCACTGAGTCGCTAGAGACTAGAAAGCTGCAGAGGGAGACAAAGAACCTCCGCCGCCAGGTCGAAGACCTCAAGGCGGAGGTTCTAGCATGGAAGCAGGAGGCGAACTCCAAGAGGCAGATGCCCCCGCCTCCTGCGCCCGCAATGGCAGTGGAGTGTCCCTCGCAGTGGGAGGAAGTCCTCGCCGGGGCCGTCTCGCGCCTCGAGCGGTCTCTCCAGACGTCGTTCGGCAATATGCTGAACGCGCGTCTGGAGGGCCTGGAGAATCGCCTCCTCCCAGAGGTGCCCGTCCGCCCCCCGTTGGCAGGGGATAGAAAGAAGGGTGGAGCGGTGGCTCCACCGGCAAGGCCGGTGAGACCGGCACCCGGGGCTCAGAACCCGGTTACCCCTCTGGGGATGGACTGGGCCGGATTGCCAGCTCCTTCCGGACCTGCGGCGCCGGCTCCTGTGGCGGCGGCTTCCGGCCCCAGCTGGGCCGTGGTAGCCCGCAAAAAGAAGGCTGCCAAGGCTCCGGCGAAGGCCCCGACGGCCCAAGTGGCCCCACCAAAACCGGCGGGGCCGAAATTGCCGTCCGTCCCGCAGTCAGCTGCAGTCATTCTGACGCTGCAGAATGACGCAGCCAACAAGGGCCTAGGGTACAGGGAGGTCCTTGTGAAGGCGCGGGAAGCCGTGGCCCTGCCGGACATAGGAATCCATGATGTCCGGATCCGGCATACGGCCACGGGAGGCCGAAAAGTTGAGCTCCCGGGCCAGAGTAAGGAGAAAGCCGCCGAACTGGCTCGGGAGCTAAAGGTCGCATTGGCCGGAATCGCCACGGTCGTCATTCCGACCAAAAAGGCGGACATCCGGATCGTCGGGCTGGACGATTCGGTGTCCCCCCTCGAGGTCGCGACGGTCGTGGCGGCGAAGGCCAACTGCCGGCCAGAAGAGATTAAGACCGGGGAGATTAGGAGGAACTGGGGGGGCCTAGGGGCGGTCCACATGACGCTCCCCGCGGCGGCGGCCAGGGAGCTTGTCCAGGCCGGCAAGCTCCTGGTCGGGTGGAGCGTCGTCCGCGTCCACCTGCTGGACGAGAAGCCCATGCGGTGCTACAAGTGCATGGGCTTGGGGCACACCCGCCCTATGTGCCCCTCCTCGTCTAGCAGGGGGGACGGCTGCTACCGCTGCGGTGCGGCGGGCCACAAAACGGCCGAATGTAAGGCGGAGGTGGCCCGCTGCGCCATATGCGCGGACGCGGGGAGGCCCTCGGGGCACGTGATGGGGAGCCGCATTTGCAGGCCCCCCACCACCAAGGGTAGGGACCTCCCCGTAGTGGGAGCAGTTCCCAAGGTGGTGGCCGCCAGGCGGGAGGAAATTGATATGGACCAGTAATGGATAGGTCCATATGCAATTTCCTCCAGGCGAACCTCAACCACTCCGCCGCTGCACAGGACTTATTCGTGCAGTCAGTGGCGGAGTGGTGTATCGGGCTCGCGGTCGCCACGGAGCCTTACTTCGTTCCCTCCCAGCCGCAATGGGCTGGAGATCGGAACGGTTCCGTGGCGATCGTGGCGGGTCAGGGTTCGTCCCTGGCGGCGAGGGAAAGCGGGGCCGGGTTCGTGACGGCCGTCTGGGGAGAGTACGCCATTGTGGGGGCGTACTTCTCCCCTAACAAGCCCCTGAGGGAGTTCGAGGCGTATCTCGGCTCCCTGCAGGGAGCTGTCAGACGGCTGTCGCCGCTCCCCGTGGTCCTCATGGGAGACTTGAATGCTAAGTCGAGGACCTGGGGAGCGGCAGTCACGGACCCGAGGGGCATGGCCGTTGAGGAGTGGGCAGCCGAGTTAGGGCTGTCCCTCCTCAACCAGGGGAGCGTCCACACGTGCGTGCGATGGAACGGAGGGTCGGTGATAGACGTTTCGTTCGCCGCCCTGACCGTCGCGCGCCGTGTCCGGGGGTGGAGGGTGCTTGAGGAGGTGGAGACCTTATCGGACCACCGATATATCAGGTTCGAGGTCTCCTCCTCCCAAGC
>MU158805.1:17994-196061 GCA_015888305.1 Antheraea pernyi | reverse complement strand
TTCGCCGGGCGGACCGTGGGGGCGGCTATACAAGGTTGATTAGCGTGAACGATCCCTTGCCGCCCCCAGAAAACGGTCTGTCGGTACACCGTGGGGTTTTAGTCCGTGCGACTCGGACATAACCCACCCTCTCCCCCGGGAGGGTGGCGTATCCATAAGGGATTTCCCCACGTTAAAAAAAAAAAAAAAAAAGGTATTTGTTTCCAAGAAATACAAGTCTTTTTATTTTATTTTATTCCGCAAAGTAACAACACCTTCTTCAATCAAAAATCATTTTCCTATAAAAAAAAAGCGATCCGAGTGTAACTTAGCTCCCAAATCATAAGGGATTTCCCCCCGTTAAAAAAAAAAAAAAAAAAGGTATTTGTTTCCAAGAAATACAAGTCTTTTTATTTTATTTTATTCCGCAAAGTAACAACACCTTCTTCAATCAAAAATCATTTTCCTATAAAAAAAAAGCGATCCGAGTGTAACTTAGCTCCCAAATATGCTGGTTTACATATAAATTAAATAAATTGAGTGAACTAATACCCCATCGAAATCCACAGTTCAATGTACCCCTACGCAAGTCAAAGAGTTGACTCCTTCGATAAAATATCATTCGCACTTCAGATACGAGTAGTAGACTTACCAGACTAAAGAAAAAGGTCTATAAAGTACAAAAATAAATAGAGAGAATGTCTAATAAAGGCGAACTTTAAGACTACTTATTTCTTTTCGCGATATCTCGACTCGAGCACTTATGAATTTATGTAGGTTCTGATAAAACATTTGCATTTTACAAAGTTACTTACTACGAACTTTGCTAACTTCTTTGCGATTTAAATTATTAATTAATCCACTTTATTAATACGCTTGATAATGGGTCAAGGATATAATTTAATAGCGATTTTACTTTGATTTTTCATGACAATAATAAAAGAAGTAACATTCTAGAAGCTTAGTCAGTTCGAAAAAAAAAAAATAGGTATGGATGGATTGTGTGAAAATGATACCTATGTATAAAATGTATAAAAGATGTGAATACTGAGATGACGTCTGATAGGTTAGAGTGCAAAAGGAAAGTATGTTGTGTAAGAAGACGATGTAAAGAAGTAACATTAGTTCCTCTAGTCATTGTTTAATATAACAGTATAATCATGCGAATGTGAGTTTATTTGTTTGTTACAATTTCACACCTTAAATACTCAACCGATCATAACAACATTTTATATACTCATTCACATACTCATTTTATATATTCATTCATCGGGACAGAAAAGAACATAGGATATTATTCATGCAAAAAAAAAGTTGCGAAGAATCGCTATGCTTAATTCGGAGGGCTGCGCGCGCGACGTGCATGGTTGCCGCCGTGCGGGGTGCGTGGAGCTCGTACGCTGCGCGGTGGCTGGTACAGCCTGGTACCGATAGCCGGGACGCTTTTCGATGACGCGACGGGCTGGCAAAGTGGCGATATTAGTAATCAGTGCCACGTACTGATTTATACTCCATAAGTATGCTCTTAATAATGATATAACTAAAAAACCGTAGATACGTTAGCTACGTGATATTTTGACAAAACAAATGGCACGATAACGCACACATACGTAAAGTAATTTTGTAACGGCACACTGTCTTAGATAAAATGTGAAAATAAAATTCTCAATATCGGTGGTGAAAAAGAAATATTTATATGTTGCTTAGATACGGGCGGATTCACGGGGCAGCCGTCAAAAATAAGCTGGCTAGCCAAGTTTTAACGCGGCTATCAGTTATAATATCATTGGCTCTTAACAATAGAAAGGCTGACCTATCTATATACCCAAAAGCAGTCAAAATAACTTCTTTAGGCAACCAAATGTAACATTTTAAATTTGAATTCTAGACGAATACTTAACGATACGTAAATGTGTATTATCAAATGTGTTCATTCAAAACAAAGTACCAGTACATTATTTTAAAGTTGTACCAAATTTAAAATTTTTCCATCCCTAATATGTTATTTCTAAAAAAAAGTAATGTTCTTTGATCAAACTAACAGAAAACGAGAACAATAAGGACGTAAACAAAAAATTTATTAAAAAACAAGGGGACACCCGGATTTGAACCGGGGGCCTATCGATCTGCAGTCGATTGCTCTGCCACTGAGCTATATCCCCGATGATGCACCGGTCTAAAAACTAAAACCACCGGTGGGATATTACTTCCAATTCATTTTATAAATGAAGTTCCTCTTTTCTACTAAAATTAGCAACGTCAGCAGGTTAATCTATACAGTGAATTGTGCAAATTTTTACTTTAGAAATCGCTTACATAAATATTGTAACTAGTTTTATATTTCTTTGAAAATGTTGTTTAGGCAAGTTTTTGGTTGTGAAAGCACAACTACCGAACAAGAAGTTGAGTTTTTAATGGGATCTTATAGGAGTGGATTATAGTGGATTTTATATTTTATTCAAAATCTTGTGTAACTTGACTATTTTTTTTGTAATATTGGTGATGTTTTACGTAATATAGTTTGGTTATTGTGGACAAGTGCAGTTTTTTTTTTTTTATATCATAGGTGGCAAACGTAGAGGTGGGTCACCTGCTGTTAAGTGATCACCACCGTCCATGGACACTAACAACACCAGAGGAGTCGCAAGTGCGTTGCCATCTTTTGTAGGGAAGGGTTAGAGGGAGGTAAAGGGAGAGGAGAGAGGAGAGGGGAGGGGAGGTGGATCTCCGGCGCTCTCACTGACCGAACGAAACGCAACAATGCAAGCAATGTTACTTCACGTCGGTTTTCTATGAGAGGGTGGTACTACCCCGGGCGAGGCGACCCATTCATGCTGAACCCAATAATAGTTTCAGCGTGGCTCTACCACCATTAAAGTGGATGGGAAATAATACCACGGAGTATGGATTCTCAGTAAAAAACTTTTTTTTTAATAGTAGCACGGCAAAATGTCTGCACTGTGCCTGATGGTAAGTACAGTACAATCCAAAAACAATAGTGACCACCGAGTGACACACTATCCATCGCTGGTCGCCACTGTCATGCCGGCCTGCGAAAATCTGGATATGCACAGACTGATCCCGAAACGCGACCCGCAGAAACGAATCACTATGAAGGACATTTCCGCCATATACATGGTGGTTGCGACCCAGTCAGGCTGTAAAATCGTACCACCACGCTTTCGCCATTCGTTATTCAGCAGGGTGCACCACGTGCAGGTAAGGTTGGCTTGGATGTCGCAAGTCTTAGATGTTATTTGACACCGCTTACACCCTAACTCACTGGAAAGTTCTAATAAGGCCATCTTCTTATTAGTTCATCGGAATAATAGCAAGAAACTTGTACCATGATTACCTACTCGACAATGGCAAAATTAATTTACTAGAAGATTGTTTGATTAAAAAAAACATACAGACTCGGTTTTTGTTGCTCGATTCGCGAAGATTTATTGCGAAACGCGATTTTTTGTGAAATGCTATTTTTGCTATACTTAGCAATGATTGTTTGTATATTTCGTTTAGCAACAAAATATGTTAAATTAAATTTATTCTTGACACTGCGTTTTTAAGTTGTTATAATTATAGTGCGCGAAACAGTTTTAACTAAAAATAAGTAACCTTTTATAATTTTCTTCGGATTTCTTTGGTCCATAAATAATTTTTTTTTCTTAACGTGTCCTTAATAATCAAAATAAATAGCCAGATTACTAAAGATACCTTACATACGGTGAAACCAAATAATAATCCTTTGACCATTTCTTTGCTTACTCTGACGATCACAAATAAACTAATAACATATTTTTTTGACTTCACAAAATTTTAATTATTATTATTAAATAATAACTATTAATAAATAAGTTTTACAGCATTCTTCTTTTAACTTTTATATTCTTTACATATTTTTATATTCATTAAATAAAAAAAATTTCCAAAAAAAAATAAACCGCCGTCGATGTGAAACACAAATAAGGCACTAAAAAGCGAAAAATAACTGAATTATTAAATTAACCAAATTAAATAAAAAATATTGATATTCGCGCTACCGAATAATATATTTGAAGTCGATGCCAACCTAAATTCATATCATCTACATACAAAGTTTTGGTCCACTCTCGTGTCCCATGGTGTATATCTGTATAATATATATACATATTTTATTACCTGCAACAAATTTGAAATTTAGGTTGGCATCGACTTCTAATATATTATTCGGTAGCGCGAATATCAATATTTTTTATTTAATTTGGTTAATTTAATAATTCAGTTATTTTTCGCTTTTTAGTGCCTTATTTGTGTTTCACATCGAAGGCGGTTTATTTTTTTTTTGGAAAAATTTTTTATTTCTCCATTTTTAGTGTCGATAAATATATCTGGTTTCTAATTGGTATAATAAATCGGTTCCAATTTCACGAAAATACGTAAATATGAAGTGGATGAAAATCAAATAAACGATTTTTCACCCCCTTAGGGGTTGAATATTTTCTTCAAATTTATATGGGACCACCTCTGAATATAATCGATTCAAATAAAAAAAGAATCATTAAAATCGGTTCATAATTGACGGAGATATCGATTAACATACATAAAAAAAAATACACACAACCGAACGTAGTAACCTCCTCCTTTTTCGACTTTTTCGAAGTCGGTTAAAAATAGACTTATTTTCACGGTAAATACATGTTCCATCAAAACCAACTGCAGTTGTATGTATTAATTCTAATTTTCACATTACTACTTGACCCCTATAGCACTTTTACCGATTTGAGCTTACATTTGCTAAATTATATAATGATTACTTAGTCCCTATAGAAAATACATTGATATCGTTAGACTCTGTATAGGAAATCTTTGTTACAAATGAACAACGAATATCTCATCGATCATTGAACATGACGCAATGAGATTCTAAAAATTACATATTTCAAACTTTGTTAAATTATTCGAATAGTGACGTTGTCCTTCTAGTATTTTTTTTACATTTCCTTTATTGAACGATATATAGGCGCGTCACAGTGCACCTCAGAGGAATTATATTTAATACATCTAGAGCAAATACGATGAGAAACTAAATAAAGAAATCTGCAAGCGGTATGCGACTATAGCATTATAAGTAAGTATATTCGCAGTCTAATTGTGTAATAGTGAATCTGTTTAAAGCTTATCTGTCAAAGTAAAAAAAAAATTAACGTAACGGTATTTAATTTAGCTATGGGCATAAGATTCGATAGCTCAGATACAACTTAATAAAATCCCATATCTCTAGTCTAGTGAATTTCGGATTAGGCATCTCAAATATAATTTGTCTAATAACCAACATATATTTAAAATCGATGCATATATATAACATTCATTTTACAACTAGCTATGCCCGTGACTTCATCCGCGATGATTAATAAAATCATCGGAATGTGTTAAGTTCATTTACTCATCTACTTTTCTCTCGTACAATTACAATAACTTTTGATAGAGTGGACCGATTTTAATGAAACAAAAACTAAATGTTAATCTAGGATACGCTATATGATTTTCTTTGTGATGTTTTGTCGTGAATGTAATACTTAAGGAGTGATACGTATTCAAACAAACAGACAGACAGACAGACATTTCTTATAATGGGTTAAAAGTATTTTGTTACTTATTCCTACACATCTGCAACAATTTTTTTCACAAAAAGTATGTACTCATTAGACTTACAGTCTTATTATATGTATTTTACGATAAACGGGACACAGTGTGTATATTCAAGCGACTTGAGAATGTAAAAATCTTATAGAAGATATTTTCTATGAAAATATATGGCATCTTAACTGAATGCCAGATTAACAAAAACTTTTTCATTATAATATTCACCAAAAAACATTGACCGAACTGTGTAGAAGCACCGCAAAGTCCATGAGATCTATTTTTTTTAATGTTATAAAGGCTAACGCACATGCGGGTCACCTGACGTTAAGTGATCACAGCCGTTCATAGACACTAACAACACCGGGGGAGTCGGAAGTGCGTTGCCAGCCTGTGGTTGGGGGAGAGGGAGAGGGGAGAGAGGAGGTGGGCCTCCGGCGCTCACACTAACCAAACGAAACGCAACAATGCAAGCACTGTTACTTCACGTCGGTGTTTCTGTGGGTCGGGTGATAGTATCCCGGGCGAGCCAACCCATTCATGCTGAAACCTGAAACCAGTACTAGCGTGACTCTAGAGAATATATACTTATAATAATAAAGACATATATGATAGCTCATACCTTTTTTTCCAAACTTTTTGTTTTCGCAAAGTGATCATTTGGAATTGGTAGTATAAAGGGAGAGAGGGGTGATCGCAATTTGATACGATTCAGTACTCACTTCTTTGATATCTTGCATGAGCATAATATTGAGTCAACAAGATTTGTTAGTCCTGATATAGATACAAGTCAGAGAGTCGTGGTTATTTCAAAATGATTAAATGCAGGTAAGCGTCGTGGTAATTTCAAAGTCCGTTAAATGTCTTAAGAGTCGCAATCACATGCTTGATAAAATTATCGAACGATTTTATAGCAGACGCCTTCTCCATCAAGCCTAAAAGTGGAGCCTGGAGCCCTTGAGTACGTGCTCGCGCGATACAGTGACACAAAATCTTACATCACTGCGACAACATTACACATATCACCTCCACACACGTGCACGCATACACGCTTACACATGCTTTTTTGATGTGTGTAGATCTTTATATTATTTGGTAGTTAAGACTTTGTTTTATTCGGAATTTAACATAATATAATCATGTGCATACTTTTTTTAATTTTGATAACAAGATTTTCCATTATTATAGAAAATTCCTAAAGAAATATAAAAATTAGATAATATTTTGTAACATAAGTAGTTCTCTGAACTACACCATATAGGGTAGTCCGGTGAAGCTGTTAAGACCTTGCTTGGTCATGAGCGTAGTCAGTTCGAAAAAAAAAACTGTGTGGTGCTTTCAGTTTTTTATCTAAACGCAGACGAAATTGCGGGTATCGGCGAGCTACATATATAATTTTATCAATGGAATTAATGAACTCTAAAAGGAAGTTAAAGTATTAAAATATGAACGTGGCAAATTATATCGAAAAATACACACATCAAAAAAGTCTAAGTAACATGCGTGATATTACAAATTTTACCTTTTATATTAATTAATTTCTAAGTATTTACTCAAACAAAGTGCGTAGGTAAGTAAACTTTTTTGTTATTGATGACATATTGGCTGGTTGTAAAAAAAAATTTGATTGATTTGTTTTTTCATCAAATTCAAATGACTGTGAATTTGTTTGAATTTAAGTGCGTTTTAATTGCTACGTTTAGTCTTGATTTTATAATTTTACCAATCATTTAAATAAGGTTAGCGACATAATTGAATTGTTAGATATTCTTTACGTCATGAAGTGACGTCATTTGATGGCAGATGAAATGCAAAGAGCTGTAGGGATGTTGCAAGCGGGAAGTAATCAGTCTCAGGTATCTCGACATTTTGGCATTCATAGAAGTGTTATTTGTCGTCTTTGGCAGCGCTACAATAATACAGGAGAACCCGCTGAACAGCATCCAGGCCGTAAAAGGAGTACAACCACTCGGCAAGACCGGTACATACAACTGACTGCAAGACGCCAGCCGATGTTAACCGCTCGAGAGATAAGTTTGAGGCTACAAATTTCAAGTGGTGTTGATGTAAGTCCTCAAACTGTGCGAAATCGACTGCATGAGTACGGCCTACGAGCTCGACGCACAATCAGGTGCCCACCGATACGTCACGGGAATCGCCTACAGTTCTTTGCATTTCATCTGCCATCAAATGACTTCGCTTCATGACGTAAAGAATATCTAACGATTCAATTTTGTCGCTAACTTTATTTAAATGGTTGGTAAAATTATAAAATCAAGACTAAACGTAGCAATTAAAACGCACTTAAATTCAAACAAATTCGCAGTCATTTGAATTTTATGAAAAAACAAAACATAATCAATTTTTTTTTTACAACCAGCCAGTATGTCATCAATAACAAAAAAGTTTACTTACCTACGTACTTTGTTTGAGTAAATACTTAGAAATTAATTAATATAAATGGTAAAATTTGTAATATCACGCATGTTGCTTAGACTTTTTTGATGTGTGTATATAAGAGTTGTCGAGTTATGTATGCTTGGTACACATATATGTTTCAACAACTTATATATGTATGAATAGTTAGCTTAGCTTAGGTTAGCTTACATAGGTCGCGAATTGCATGTTTCAGGCAACAGCCAAAGCCGAGGTGGGCCGCGCACCCTTGAGCTAGTTGTCAAAATACAATCGGCTGAGTGCCTTAAGCGCTCGCCTTAGTAGTTCAGTGAAGCTGTTAAGACCTTGCTTGGTCAATACCGTAGTCAGTTCGAAAAAAAAAAACCTAAAAGATCGTTAAGAACCTAAAGTTCATATCAAAACGGATTTATCCGCTTCAGTTGTTTCAACAGTGCACTGATGATACAATTAGTAATTAATTAAGCCTGTGTAGTATTTGTATATAACAGTAAACCGACTGATCACTCTGCAATTCATTATGTTGAATAATTAAATAATTTATGGGTGAGTACTAACGGATTACAAAGTAAAATGATTTATATCATTTATGATAAACGCGTGTTTATTTAAAGTTAAATTACAATTTTTCAATATGTTTTCAAAATCACAATTTGTACGGGTAACAATCTCTCTTCCCCCCCCCCCTCCCCCAAACACAGGCTGGCAACTCTCCTGATGTTGCAAATATCTATGGACGGTGGTGATCACTTAACAACAACCCGCCTTGCCTCCTATGGTATAAGAAAAAGAAACTAAATAAAGATAATAAAAAACATAACGTATTTATCACAACGTTGCGATTCAATTTGAAACAATTATCGTATTCTATACGGTAATAAAATCTGAAACTAAGCCCAACGTCAAATCGCGTCTCCTTGAATGATTTTTGTGTACTTTATAAATTTGACAAAATCCTCATTTGATGTTGAATGGCGATGCGGTGAAAGATGGTTATCACGCCATACCTAGAGAAGGATTGGTTCTTCAGGACATCTGCCTTAATACACTTATATGTGCATGACGATATTTTCAACTTGACGGTGATAGTTAATAAGATAAGCTTAGAAAAAATCCTACCACCATGCTATAATTATGTCAAGATGTTTTCCATCACGGAAAACTCTGTCTCAATAGCAACGGTTCGAAGTTATGTTGATCTATGAAGTTTCCAAATACGCTATCCACTGAGCGTATCGCTTCAAAATTGCAGCGAGGCAGTATTGCGGTAAAAGGAAACTAACATAATATGTGGTTCTTCCCTCGGCGATAACTGTCGCCACTACATAAATTGCAACTATACGAATTAAATTTCCAAGTTTGCGGTGTCGGACGCTGCACTGCGCTCTCCGGGGATCAGTACAATTAGTGCATTATTGGAATATACGAGCTTTTGTTTGCGCTTTATCGCTACATTTCAGTAAATATATTATGCAATTAATTTTGGATCGAAATTCGTTTTTAGCATATAATTGTATTTAATTGAATTCATTATCTTTTGTTCTTCTTTTGTTATCATATTTTCAATAACAACCATATCTAGGGTATCACATAGTAGAAGTAAAATTATCTCTAACTTACGTTCCATCGGTAGATCGATAGCAATAAAACGTACATACCTGATAACTGAATGGGGTGTTTAAAACTTTAGGATTTGTATTACGTAGCACTAAGGATTTCAAGAGGGCACATACAAAGAATGCGCTATTTAACGCACTCGTTCGTAGCGGCTTGGAATACTGCAGTGTGGCCTGGAATCCTCATTACAAAATTTATGTAAATAAAATAGAATGGGTGCAAAAACGATTCTTGTGGCGTTTGACATACAACTTTCACTTACGGAAAAAACTTCTCACATACCTTGACAGATTTCAATATTTTGTAAGTGGTAGAGCCACGCTGAAGCTATTACTGGTTTCAGCATGAACGAGTCGGTTCGCCCGGGGTAGTACAACCAGCTCACAGGAAACCGACGTGAAGTAATAGTGCTTGCATTGTTGCGTTTCGTTTGGTCAGTGAGAGCACCGGATACCCACCTCCTCTCCCCTTCCCCGTTCTCCCCGTCTCCGTTCTCCCTATCCGCCACCCCCCACTCCCCACTCCCCTCTCCCCACTCTCCCCCCCAAACACAGCCTGGCAGGTGTTGCAATTGTCTATGGACGGCGGTGGTCATTAACATCAGGTGAACCATCTGTTCGTTTGCTTCCTATAATAATATTTAAAAAAATCTAGATATATTCACAAATAGTCACAGTCAGTATAAACAAATGTATTTAAGAAACTTAAAATTAAAAGAAAATTAGAATGTATGGTTAGTGTTTTCTTTTTGTTTAAGCTTTCTCATTTACTTACGTTATTTGCTGTAGAATATAATAAATACGTCGTAAACACCTATAATTAAGATTGCACTTATGTAGAGTCTTTAAAAGTGTATGTTATATACTATTCTAGTGTAAATCTTGTCGGTGTTTCAGAATAAATAACGAATTACATTACGTTATTGAACTTCAATTGTTGTTATAAACTGGTATCAATAATTTTGCTGTTAAGTTTTTTTCCGTTTTTTATTGTATTGAAATTCTGTAACAAGAGCATGATAATTAAGTTAATATTCGTCATTTGTATCGTAACTTGAAGCTGTTTAATGAGAAGGTTTGATTTTTTATTTCGCATTAAAGCAGACACTACTCAGCCGTATACTTTTTTCTTATTTTTTTAGTAAACAAATGGTTATAACCATAAATTAAATTTTACACCGAAAACCGAATCCAGTCTCGTTTATAATAAATAGTAGCTATAATAAACAAGATTAACGATGCATAAGGAGCCACGTTTCGAGGACAGTGATGTAGTTTCGCTTGGACAGCATGGGATGCAATAACACCGAAACGAACATTGCAGGTAATGCAGATGAGGTGGACATCATATTCCTATTACAATTTATAATATGAGGACCCGCGAATCATTAAAGACTCAGTTTCGGGAATTCGGTATCTAAACTCTGCCCTCCCAATATATTCTTGATAATTTAATGTATGTCCGCAAAAACTTAGATATGCTGGATCTAGTAAAAGAGCAGATAAATATTAGAAACAGCAACGAATTGGTCATTCCACGCTTCAGGCTCACTAAGTCCAAACAGTTTTTTAGGTAATAGTGTTAGGTTTTATAACAAAGTCCCAAAACACATTACCGATTTGCCTGATAGTGAGTTCAACAACCATGTCAAGCGGGTTTTAATATCTAAATTCTATTATAAGGTGGATCAATATGTGAACGATTGTGACGTCTGTAAATGACGCCCCTCTCTGTGCATCTACTAATAACGAATGTAAATATTTATGTTACTGTAAAAACATATGACATGATAAGATAAACCAGATCGAGTTTCTTGCCGGTTCTTCTCGATGACTGGGCTGTTTTCCGAACCGGTACTAGCTTTGACATTGCTACGCATTGCTAGCCTGACACAAGCCGCGCAAGCGCAATACAGTCGGTCACGCTTATTAGCATGTCATAGCGCGAAATTATAAATTTATCTCCTGCCAAAAAAATACCGCTCAACACACCAACGTTTTCAGTTGAAAAATACTGTTCTCAAGGAATAGGTCAAATTGACATTAACACGAGCGAAGCCACGAGTAAAAGCTAGAACAAAATAAGAAATCTTACGGTAATATAAACGTTCGCCAATATATTACACACAAAAAACCTTTTATGTCTGAGCGCGGTCACATAAAGCCATTTTATAGAACTAACATTCACTTTATTACTCTTCATGACAACCGATTTTAAAACTGCATACATAACAGAACTAACTGGCCAAGAGCTACGAATGATGTATAATGCAATAAAAAAGATTAACGGTGTATAAGGGGTAGTGCTCGATGGTATTGAACAAACATGCAATTCCTTGGACGAAATTACACCGAAGTGAACGATTATAAAATTATTAAAAATTATAGAAACAAAGGTTTGTAGTTGTAGATTGAAAACTTTTTGCAAAACTTCTTCTTCTTACTTTGGGGTGTAACCACCTCACCTACACGTGCTGAATAATGAACGAGGCAATGGCGAAAGCGGTGTGGTATGGTTTTACAGCCTAACTGGGTCACAACCACCATGTATATGGCGAAAAAGCCTGTCATAGTGATTCGCTTTTGCGGGTCACATTTCGGGATCAGCCTGTGCACATCCAGCTTTTCGCAGGCCGGCATGATAGCGGCGACCGTCGATGGATAGTGTGTCACTCGGTGGTCGCTATTGTTTTTGGATTCTACTGTGCTTACTATCAGTGCAGTCATTTTGCCGTGCTACTATTAAAAAAAAAATGAGTTTGTTTTAGTTAAAGCCAAATACAGAAGAGAAGTTAATAATCTTATTTCTCTCAGTATTCTTACAAGCGGTGATATAAACTATACATATCTCTAACAGCTACATAATGTACGTGACCGAATAAGATATTTCTCTGAATTCAGAATGTAACATTGCAATGCATCAGATCTCCGCCGATCATCGGGGGACAAAGCATGTGTAATGTTTGCTAAAATGTTTATAGTATGAAATTTTACTTTATAATTTTCTCGTACTTAAGAAATCGTGACATGAAATCGGAGAACATCATCGTCCTTTGAACAATTATTTTCTTTGTTTTTTAAAGCTTTCGTATATATTATGTAAACGAGAATGAGGTAATGATTATAGCCATTTTTATTTTGCAATGTCAGAGTTTTTGACAAAACTTTAGTCTGTCATGTAGTGATTTATTTTATTTTATTTGAAGCGATGATAGCTCAATGGTTATCCTGTCCAGAAGCCGCGGAGAGCGACGAAGGTTTGAATTCTTGCGAATGTACTAAGAATAATGCATCACACCTATAGCTGACATAAGCTATACCATTACCATATACTTATTTATTTATTATATACTATATACCAGCTATACAGTTTGACATTATTTTTAAAGAACTACAGTACCTATAAATATGTTTTTTTTTTATAATTAATTGATATTATTATATTACAGCTTTGTAAAGATTTAATAATTATTGGCTATTACAAAAGATTACGCTTCGGTGTAAATACGATGGATTAGTTTAAACGAAGCGCACGCAATGTGTACGGAGCCTAAGCTAAAATATTTATAATGACAGCGCTTGAGTTTAAGCAATAAAATTTACATTTTTACAAACACCACGGGCTTTTTCTGTTCTCAACGTCGGGGACTATTTGGCGGAATTCCCTTCGTAATTCAACGAAGTGCCGCTATTGAGGTAATTTGTGTGAACATTATTTTTATGTCCTGACAACAGCGATAGGCTGCATAATTTAGCACGTTGGACGAAATTTAGGATTAAATCATGCGGCAAATATTTACTTTGGTAATTTCGTTCACATTACAATAATTGATTTCTGTATCAAAACAAGTAATGCTCCGTGGTTTCACTCGTGTTTAATTTTTCCCATCTTTCGGCCCGCCCCCTAAGCTACAACATTTTCAGTTTGCGTGATATCTAATTTACATTACGTATGGTAATTGTTTATCAGGCCCTAAGGGCAGCAGCGTGATGTTTGGTAGCACTCATCAATTAATTTATGTATGTATTTATGTAAATAGAAATCAATTGCCATTTTGCCACTTCAGAATAGCTGCACCGCACCTACTTGGTTAATTCTTTTTGAAGTGAAACTTATGAGAGGGCTTTGAAATAATGATCGGCGACCTTTTTGAATGAAGAAAACTAGTGGAAGTAAGGACTGCGTCGGATAGAATGTTGAAAAAATTGGTTCTCGTCCAATCGCTGAAGTTAAGCAACGTGTGGCGCGATCAAAACTTGGGTGGGTGATCGTTTGAGAACGCTGCATGATGTTGGCTTTTATTGTAATGGTGGTAGGCCTTTTTCTAAACCTGTCTAGCTAACTACCACGCTCAAGTTGAAACTCTGTCGCTGTTTTGGTGTGTTCCGGCATCTGCACTTAAGAGCCCCACTCTAGGTTCAGCGTGTGTTGTTGGTACATATCGGAGTTCGAACCTGCGGACACAAAATGATATTCTACTGGTCAAGCCATATTCTACCAAACAAAAAACATTCTCTGAAGCTATATAAATTAGTCAAAATATAATAGTAATCATTTAAATATTGTGCGAATCTTAAAAGAGAACTTCAAACTGGATAGTCGGAGTTTTTGGCGGGATCTTGGTCTGTCATGTAGTGGATTTTATTTTTTATTCAAAATTTTGTGTTACTGGACTCTATATTGTGTAAACTTGGTGGTGTTTTATGTAATATAGTTTGTTTATTGTGCATAAGTGAATTGAATGGAAAATAATACCGCGGACCACGAATTGTGAGATGCCACAAAACCCCATGGAAAGTTCTAACAAGATGGCCACCATCTTGTTAGTTCATTGAAATTTTATCAAGAAACTTGTAATATCGATACTCACTTGACAATGGCAGTAATAGTCTACTAGAGGACTGGTTGCCAAAAATGGAATGGAAGAAGAACTTGTAATCATATATATTAATACGTGAAGCCCAAACTTTGTATCCCTTTTTGAGAGAAATGCGCGAACGGTTGAACTTGAAACTTGGCATAGTTAAAGTTTATATGGAGGATAAGTGCAGAAAGCTAGTTATTTCATATAAAATGCATTAGAAGTACATTAAATTAATTAAAATATGCATTACTCACACTACTGCTTCAATTTTACACAACATATACACACATGTAAATAAAAAAGACATTTTGACATCTGTCAATAAAGGACTTCAAGAAAGGTAGTGAAGGAGGTTGCTATGCTCGACTGTATGTATTATTTTACTCTTACGTTCCAATTACCCTTTTTCATTCTACATTCAACTTTAAAAAATCAATGAACTATGGTCGAATGTCGACCACTAGTACTATTAACTACTCGACAATGGCAGTAATAATCTAAAAGATTAGTTGCCAAAAATAAAGTTAAAAAAAACCGGATAGACAAAAACTGAAAACAGAATATTCAACAAAAGCAAAGTATCCATCAGAAGACACTGTCGAGTAACTTTGATATTAAATAACCAATCCCAATACAATAGAGGCTTAGGATATTACGAGCGAACGGGGAAGCAGAAATTGCTCATTTAAAATAATAACACCGGAACAATACAAACAGGAGATTTTAAACCGGGACACTGTATAGATCCCGGATTAAAGTATGTAAAGAGAAATCCCGGGATGTTTGTTCCGAAACACATTTCGTTTGTACGAGATCTTGAAAGCTTTGGTGAATAAATAACATATGATGGAATCGCGTGAAGTTTTCCACTTTGCAATATAATTTTAATATTTAAATTGCAATCGTAAATAGTATACAATAAAAGTAAGTAAAATTGTAATTAGTATACATTTTAATTTTAACAATAAAAAAGTCAAGGCAGTTAGGGCTACCTACCGTCCGAAGTGAATACTCAAAACAGTAGAATGCTCAAATCAAAAACTGTGTGCCAACTTTTTGAATTTTTAAACCAAGTATAGTTCGAATAAGGACGCCGATTCGATTTCGATGCCAACCTACAGTTCAAATTTGTTGCAGGTAATAAAATATGTATACTATACAGATATACATCATGAGACACCAGAGTGGACCAAAACATTGTATCTAGATGATATGAATTTATTATTTAATATTTTAATATTAATAATATTTAAATATATATTGATATATATAATATATATTAAATAATAATTTAATATTTTTTATTTAATATGGTTAATTTAATAATTCAGTTATTATTCGCTTTTTAGTGCCTTATTTGTGTTTCATATTGAAGGCGATTTATTTCTTATTGTTTTTTTTTTTACTATATCTATTGACACTCGGAACAATAATTAAATACACTTTTATATAATTAATCAAACATATGACACAAGCTCAATAGAATATATCAATGTTACATGTACACAAGTCGCTATATTACGCGTCGCTAGTCTGACGCGTCACGAGCATGTCGAAATCATCGGTGACGGGAACCCATAAGCTTGTCTCAACGCGGCTAAAGAAATTATCATTTCAAAATATGAAAATATATACGTATGTAACTTTATGAATACTTCTAAAAGTCCTTCTTCACCCCTATAAAATATTAGGTACGAGAAAAATAATGTTTTTTTTATGTCACAGCAGGCAAACGAACAGGTGGTCATCTGATGTTAAGTGATCACATAGACAATAACAATACCAGGGGAGTCGACTGTCGAAAGTGCGTTGCCGGCCTGTGTTTGGGGGAAAGGGATGGAGGGAAGAGGTGATGGGAGGTGGGCCTCCGGCGCTCTCACTGACGGAACGAAACGCAACAATGCAAGCACTGTTACTTTACGTCGGTTTTCTATGAGATGGTGGTACTACCGCGGGCGAGCCAACCCATCCATGTTGAAACCAGCAGTAACTTCAGCGTGGCTCTACCACCTTATAAAATGTGCGTTTTATTTTATGTGTTTTTCTGCCTCAATTTTCCTTTATAATCTCATAATAATCCTTCGTCTTTTTCTTTTATATTTCCAATTTTATCTGAGCACCTCGTTTATTAGCTCTGATCAATTCAAATTATGCAAACTAAAAGCGAAGATAATTTAATCAAAAATACGAAATACGTCCGACAGAGAACGCAATGAAGTTCATAAATATGTATAAACCTATTGGAGAATATTGGCGAATTGCAGATACGTAATTGGGACGACCGAGATGGACATGGCCCCCGCCCATACTATAATGTCATTTATCATGTGATAAGTAGAATCTAAATAGACATATCTATATAAAAAGATCTAAATTTAAAATAGTTCTAATCTATTTAAACTTCGCTTGTGTGTATATATGTACCAATCTATACATCTATATATACATATAAGTGTGTAAGTGTGTATACATATATATATACGCCTATAAATATTATGTTGTTTTTATTTAGGTATATTCATTTAGTCTATATATCTATATATATCAAAAAAGAAGCTGAGTGACTTAATAACTGACATATCAACGCAGGGCCTAAACTATAAGGGTTATAAATTTGAAATTTTACACAGGAGTTCCTTTTATAACGAAGAAGAGCACTAAGAAAGGATATTTAAAAATTCACCCCCTAAGGGGGTAAAACGGGGATGCAAAGTTAGTATGAAACCTTGCCGTTTTTGAAGTTATTCAAATGAAATTTAGTATAAAGGTTCTTCATTGAAAGTTATGAACACGTGTATAATTATTTTCTCCAAAATCATCCCTTAAGGGGGTAAAAGGGGATGCAAAGTTAGTATGAAAGTTCTCTGCTTTTCAAAGTTATTTCAATAAAATGTTGTATTTTGGTTATAAGTTCCTAATAATGATTATTGCCGATATCACTTTTTGTGAATTCAATCCGTAAGGGGGTAAAAGAGGGGTGTAATTTTAATACTTATAAAAGTTTTTCGTATTTACCTACATTATTTCAATGAAATTTTGTATTTAAGTTATTAGTTGATAATAAATTCTTCTATCTAGCGGGGCGCGCGCACACGGATGTCCGCGGTGGTGCACGAGGTAGGCAAACGGGACGTACGTAGTCGACAAGTGGGCAACCCGAACGCGGGAAGACGTCGGTATTTTTTTTAATACATAACATGTACTTGTATTTATTTATATCTTCTACTTTCATAAAT
This sequence comes from Antheraea pernyi, assembly GCA_015888305.1. Lineage (NCBI taxonomy): Eukaryota > Metazoa > Arthropoda > Insecta > Lepidoptera > Saturniidae > Antheraea > Antheraea pernyi. The sequence continues at coordinate 178,328 of MU158805.1, read as the reverse complement.
CAATACATAGTATAAAAAAAAGTCCCTTACCGCGTCTGTCTGTCTGTTCGCGATAAGCTCAAAAACTACTCAACGGTTTTTTATGCGGTTTTTACCAGTGGATAAAGTGATTCATGAGGAAGGTTTTAGTATATAATTTGTCAAGAATTTTTTTATAATCGGGGCGGGACAACGTCTGCCGGGCCCGCTAGTAATTTATATTTTATCATGTATTTTATAAGCATGTTACAGTTATGTGCCACTAACTTAGGTAGTACTAACTAGTTGATGTTTCTTGTACACCGAGAATACCCCTGACTCTTTACTCCATTGACCAAAATCCATCCAAAGGTTGCCTGGAAGAGATTGCTAATAGAATAAGACCGCCCATTGTACCAATAACAAAATCTAAAATGTTTTTGAAATGAATGTGTACAATATAGTTTAAATTAATAATAAATAAAAATAAATAAATAATTACTACTGTAATTATTGTTTTTACATGTCGTTAAATTTAATTAACGTATAAATAGTATGTACTCAGTAAAGTTACAATTCTGTAAATGATTAGATTTTTATTCGTGGGTATATACAATGTGACTGTTTAGATAGTAGTAATATTTCTGGAAGATACTTTGCACTCGATTCCCATTCTAAATCAATTAAAGTATTAAGTGCTTAATATTTGACGTATTTATATATGAAAATCTCTCTCTCTCTCTCTCTACGCGTCTATGTTAAAGCACAGTGTCAATAACCGTTGGGTAATTTCACTTTCATTTAAAAGGGAACGTGGGAAAATCAAGAACAAGAAAAAAGGGTTTATCACCCGTGTTATTATCGAAAGTTATTAACACCGGGTAGCCCATTGTAGCTTTTCATTACACTTAGGTTTATTATTTTATTTATACGTTTGCAGCTATACTTTAGAAAGTCTTAGAACAAACTTTAACTTAGACCTTCTTGAATGTTTATTAGTATTTGTTTTAATAATATTATTTTATATATTAAATTTGACCATAAAGTGTCATATCCTAGAATGCGAGTGTCTAAACAGTCACCTGGTATAATCAAAATCATAAATTATACAATACCCGATTAATTAATTGCCTCATTGTCATTTATTTAATTGGTAAATACTTCTATTGTAATTATATTAATTATGTTTTTATTTTCGTATTCTCTGTTATTTAATTTAATTTTTTTTATATGTTCGATTTGGATATGTTGGAACCTTCTTATTAAGATAAAAGATTAAACTTGTCTTTCTTTCAATAGATTTGGTTTTCATATATATTTTTATAACTGGTCCCACTCTTGAGACCAAGCCCCGTGTCGCAGAAGATTCCACAAACATAAAAGTCATATCTACTTAGTACCTTATACTAAATTAAACGTATAATCAGAACGATGCTTTGAGGCTTACACAAATAATTATCTTGTGTGGGATACACACCCATACCCCTTAGTTTTCATATTATGGTCTTTCATGCTATATTTGGGTGTTACGATAAATAAATAGGTCAAGAGAATTTATCTAATTTCAGTAATATATTATATATAGCTAGCTTTTACACATAACATTAACTGCGTGGAATTTAGTAAAAAAAAGGATGTATCGTAAAGACACAGGATAGAAGTGAAATATTTCTATTACAAGTAAACATTTAGATGAAAAAATAGAACAAAAAGCCAACTTCACACGCTACAACATCCAAGTACCTACTGACCGTACCTAACGTTCCTTAACTTCGGTGATCGGGCGAGAACCGCTGTTACCAACTCTTTACCCGACACAATGTTCACCCATAGCTCTGTTCGTCACACAAAAAGGTTGTCCATCAGAAAAAGACTACCTTAAAGAGTATCTAAAAGAGTAAAAAAAATTCTTCAGTGGTGTAAATGTGTATACGCGCGGTTCTGGACACCTCCTTGTTTAGTTTATTGCAATGCTAGTGACCCGCCCCAGCTTTGCACGGGTGCAATGTAGATATCTATTTTAATGAAATACTGTTAAGGGCAGTTTTGATCTACATGACATGTACAACGTATGTATTATATTTCGTTGGATAAGGAATAATAATGTATTGTATAAAATAGCTTGGCAATTACACTTAATTATTTTTGTAAAAAGATAAAAATGGTTACTGTGGATTATCCTTTAGAGATAAATTTATACCACGCTCTTTTTTATCGATCTTTTTAAGATATACAATTTCGTAGTACATCAATTTAAGCTATCTCGTAAGGTTTAGCCAGCGTTTGCGATTTAAGTGCACAAAAATATCTTTGTTACGACATCACATTACAAATCTTTGATTTTTTCAGCGTTTCTGTACCATAATATATGTTTATAGTTAGTACTCTCCGTACTACTATTGACTTACTATTGACTACATCGGGGGTGTCACTATTGACCTAACACGCCATTGGTCAAAAGTTATCGGCCGGTCGTAACTTGACTGAATGCTATAAAAGGAGAGTCTGGTCGAGTCATCGGGGAAGTAGTCCGGTGAAGCTATAAAGACCTTTACTGGACAATAGCATAGTTTAGTTCGAGAAAAAAAAAGTCATTGGGAACATTCTCGCTCGGTAGTCGCTCTGGGAGGTTGTATTGCGTGATTGTTGTTGTATTGCGTGAGTTCTTTGCAATTTATATTTTTTATTTCTATTTCTCTGAGTTTTTATGACTTATTGTGTTACTTGAGTTATTTAATTGTTGATGTGAATTTTCGTGTAGAGATTTGTATTTGTGCTATTTTTTTTAATATAAATCTATTTTGGTGTCTAATAGTATTATATATATATATATATATATATTCCTCTTGAATCACTCTACCTATTGCTGAAAACTGTATTAAAATCCGTTAAATAGTTTAAAAGATCTAAAGGGACAGGCAGCGGAAATGACTTCATTTTATACTATGTAAAGATATACCTCTACCCAGTAACCAAGTAGATAAGAATGCTTTTATCTGACTCTAATAATAAACAACCTTTATAAGTCTATTGTTTAATTTAATTTTTAAAAGTATCTGATACTTTATTTCCATTTTAGTTGAATTTTTAAATAAACTTCGTCTGAATCCCTCCCCGATGTGTACATTAAACATTCAAATGGATGCGATTGGCTGCAATATTAGGCAACATGGAATATTGCTTCAGATATGACAGCCGGCGTGTCTCAACTCCCGTAGTGGATACTGTATCAATTTGTACTTGAATATAGGACACATTTACGTGAATGATTTATCATTTTATTGTGTCATATCACTACAAAAGCTGTAATCTTTCATGTCACGATAGTTCCCTGAAACCACTCTCTTAAGCATCTGGTAAATATGATAGATCTTGATCTGTTTTTACTTCTTAGATACTTGATCCTTCTTTAAAAAAAAAATCATTACGATATTTTCGCGTAATTTATACAAATAATAAGAATCTAAATCTAACACATATATGTTATATTATGCTCATGCAACACGTCAAGGGAATGAATAGTGAATTGTATCAAATTCCGATCACTCCTATCACCCTTTATATTGCCAATTTCAATTGACCACTGTGCGAAACAAATAAGTTTGAAAAAAAAACGTGCCTGTACTTTTTAGATTCGGTAAAAAAAAAATGTTGTGTCTTGGAATAAGTAATAATATACATTTCAATAATTTTTAGAAATATCTGTCTGTTTGTTTGTTTGAACACGCATCACTGCTAAAGTATTGGGTTGACGATAAAACCTCAAAGAAGCAAACCAAAGCATATCCTCGAATAACATTTAATCTTGCTTTTGTTAAAATCAGTTCACTCTATCAAAAGTTATTGTAATTTTAATGACGACGCGACTTAAGTATGAGAGAAAAGTAGTAAACGGAATTCATAAATTCGGATGATTTTGTTGGTCACTGTTTTTTACTTTAGGTTCCATGTGGACGAAGTCGCGGGCAGAGCTAGTATAAATTTAAAAATATTTTAAGGAACTACGACTCTTATAGGCTTTCTATCGTGGTTCAGCCTTCTAGGTTTTAGCGTCAACGTCTTAACCATATCGGCACATAACACCAAGTAAGTTTGTAGTCAAACGAAACACCTATGGTATAAAATAATTATAATTTAATTACTCCATACTCTATATATGTATTTTTTATTAATTGTTCTGTTGTGTAAACGCAAACTCAATACGTAGTCAAACAAAACTTTCTGTACGCTTCTCTGATGATAAATCTCCATAATTTGTCAAAGTCGTTCTATGCGCGGGAACACGCGAATTAAACACGACAGAGATACCCGCGCTCGTCGTATGTGTTATTTACACTTTATGACGAGGAACTCCTTTGAAAACTTTGGGTATTAAGATGTATGTAAAGATCATTTCACACTTTCAACGCGGGCGGCCGCGGTCGTCGGTTCATTTACCGAATGGAGTTAAAATTTATATCAAAACAAACTAGGTGGTAGAATAAATATACTCAAGTGCAAGCGATGTCCTTTTTATACTTTGTAGGATTTAAAGTTTAAAGTAAATAGGATTTACGCTGTAGCTATTACTAGTATCAGCATGAAGGGTAGTACCACCCTCTCACAGAACACTGACATGAAGTAACAGTGCTTGCATTGTTGTGTTTCGTTCGGTCAGTGAGAGCGCCGGAGGCCCACCTCATTTCCTCATTTCCCCCTTTCCCTTCTCCTTTCTCCTTTCCCTACCCCTCCCCCATACATAAGCTGGCAACGCACTAGGGACTCCATATGTATGTGTATGTGCTAGTATCCATGGACGGTGGTGATCACTTAAAATCAGGTGACCCACCTGTTCGTTTGCCTCCTTTTGACATAAAAAAAAGCGTTTGACCACAATCTCATTTGATGTTAAGTGACGACGCGGTATAACATTGTAAGCACGCAAAACCTAGAGTGCATTAGGTCGCAAGTGCAACTGCCGGAACACACCAGCAAGTGCTAAGTGACAGATTTTGAACTTGTGTGTGGTAACTAACCAGGCGGGCTTAAGAAAAGAGACTTTGATTTTATAGAAGTTGATTAATATGCATACGTATGCTTGGTACACATATATGTTTGAACAACTCATATATGTATGAATAGTTAGCTTAGCTTAGGTTAGCTTACATAGGTCGCGAATTGCATTTATCAGGCAACAGCCAAAGCCGAGGTGTGCCGCGCACCCTTGAGCTAGTTGTCAAAATAAAATCGGCTGAGTGCCTTAAGCGCTCGCCTTAGTAGTCCGGTGAAGCTTCTTTCATTCCATGGACGTTTGCGAGTACATTCTTGTATTGCGCTTTAGTTCCAGATGTTCTTAATATTTAATGTATGCTGAGACTTCGACACCAGGGTTTGTAGCGCTGATATATTGAACTGTCTATTTGAATCGTAACCTAATCCAGCTCGGATGGTGCAGAGTTTTGTTATATTAAAAAAATATTATAAATTAGCTTTCGTTCGCGGCTTCGCTTTCGCCAACTCATATTTACCTTTATAATATTATCATATATATTATTAATACGTAAAGCCTAAATTTGTACCCTTTTTAAAGGAAATGCGTGAACGGATGAACGTGAAACTTGGTATAGTTAAAGTTTATATGAAGGAGAAGTACAGAAAGCTAGTTATTTTATATAAAATGCATTAGAAGTACATTAAATTAATTAAAATATGCATTACTCACACTACCGCTTCAATTTTACACAACATATACGCACATGTAAATAAAAAAGACATTTTAACATCTGTCAACTTCATAAAGGCTGTGAAAAGGAGGTTGCTATGCTCGACTGTATGTATTATTTTACTCTTACGTTCCAATTACCCCTTTTTCATTCTACATTCAACAATGATATTATAACATCCCTTTGACAAAAGAACCCTAATAAAATTCAAACTTTAAAAACCAATGAACTATGGTCGAATGTCGACCACTGGGCGCCCACTAGTGTATATTAATATGTGAAGCCTAAACTTTGTACCCCTTTTTAAGATAATTGGGCGAACAGATGAACGTGAAATTTGGCATAGTTAAAGTTTATATGGAGGAGTAGTGCAGAAAGCTATTTTTTTATATAAAATGCATTACAAGCATATTAAATTAATTAAAATATACATTACTCACACTACTGCTCGAATTTTACACAACATATACACACAAATGCATTTTATATAAAAAAATAGCTTTCTGCACTACTCCTCCATATAAACTTTAACTATGCCAAATTTCACGTTCATCTGTTCGCCCAATTATCTTAAAAAGGGGTACAAAGTTTAGGCTTCACATATTAATATACACTAGTGGGCGCCCAGTGGTCGACATTCGACCATAGTTCATTGGTTTTTAAAGTTTGAATTTTATTAGGGTTCTTTTGTCAAAGGGATGTTATAATATCATTGTTGAATGTAGAATGAAAAAGGGGTAATTGGAACGTAAGAGTAAAATAATACATACAGTCGAGCATAGCAACCTCCTTTTCACAGCCTTTATGAAGTTGACAGATGTTAAAATGTCTTTTTTATTTACATGTGCGTATATGTTGTGTAAAATTGAAGCGGTAGTGTGAGTAATGCATATTTTAATTAATTTAATGTACTTCTAATGCATTTTATATAAAATAACTAGCTTTCTGTACTTCTCCTTCATATAAACTTTAACTATACCAAGTTTCACGTTCATCCGTTCACGCATTTCCTTTAAAAAGGGTACAAATTTAGGCTTTACGTATTAATAATATATATGATAATATTATAAAGGTAAATATGAGTTGGCGAAAGCGAAGCCGCGAACGAAAGCTAATTTATAATATTTTTTTAATATAACAAAACTCTGCACCATCCGAGCTGGATTAGGTTACGATTCAAATAGACAGTTCAATATATCAGCGCTACAAACCCTGGTGTCGAAGTCTCAGCATACATTAAATATTAAGAACATCTGGAACTAAAGCGCAATACAAGAATGTACTCGCAAACGTCCATGGAATGAAAGATAAGAAATGTACGGACTACGATGTACGTGCAAGAAACAACTGAGACCTACTTCTTAGCATTACATGGATTCAGCGTGCGAGGTTCATGTCCATCGCGTAACAGCGAAACTCCGAGTAGTTCCTTAAACTTGATACTGGTGTAGGGGCCCCCACTTCCTGTGCGTACATTAACGCTCACCTTCACTACTCGTGTTTCTTTCCCTGCCCATCGAAATCTGGTATGAACCTGCTAATGCAGCTTTAGATACTCTTTCTAGTACTTGCTGCAGTTATGAACATACCAAGTTCTTTCAGCAGGTCATAGAGAGATTTTCCTAGTATATATTTCGCTCCAAATTCTAGGGCATATAGATAACTAGTATTTAATCTCAAATAAAGAAAGGAAAGCACAAGTAAGCGCGTAACAATAGAATACCCGAAGACGCATACATCCTAACACAAAAGGTAATTTAATCTTATAAATGGAGACCCAGGAGGCAAAAAGGAAACATTATTATTTAAATGAAACCACAGAGCGCGGTACTGGCACAATTTATCAAACTGTCAGCTTTACCGACAAATCAATATACGCTTGTTGTAAAGGCATTTTTACATCAACCGATACGATATCGGGACCGTGGTCGAGCCACGCTGAAGCTATTACTGATTTCAGCATCAATGGGTCGGCTCACTCGGGGTAGTACCACCCTCTCACAGAAAACCGACGTGAAGTAAACAGTGCTTGCATTGTTGTGCTTCGTTAGGTCAGTGAGAGCGCCGGAGGCCCACTTCCCTTCCCCATTCCCATCTCCCCTTTCCCCCCATACACAGGCTGGCAACGCACTTGCTACTCCTCTGGTGTTGCAAGTGTCTATGAACGGTGGTGATCACTTAACATAAGGTCACCCAGAAGTTCGTTTGCCTCCTATGACATAAAAAAAATTTTAGATGCATAAAATAATTAATACAAACGTTAGCGGGATATAATCAGTTTCCTGAAACTACTTTCAAAAAAATAAAACGTTTATGTAGTCATATACTTGTAAGGAAATAATTAAATTAATTAAAAGAGATTATAATAATGATCTAGCTATCGCAGACTACATAGATACAATCAAGTATATGACGGTGACGTCACCGAAGCTGCCAACTTGCCAACTCACCTCTAGGAACAAATCATGTTGTTTCAACACTACTTACTTGAGACGAGGTCAAGAACTAGAAGAATTTTTTTTATGATATATGGAGCCCACTTTTCACAACAATATCTGTGAGACATTAAGTTCTTTGGGGCTATGTGCAGAAACAAACATTTTACCTTATTTTTCTATATTTTTTATTTGTAACTTTTAATTCATTATATAATATTTTTAGACAAGCTGCAGGAGAGTCGACTTCGCTGGTACGGCCGCATAAGTCGCAGGCCTCCAGACTACGTCGGAAATAGATGCCTCAACATAGCTGTACAGGGCCCAAGATCTCGTGGCAGGCCCAAGAAACGCTGGTTGGACGTGGTAAAGGCGGACTTAAAGGAAAATAACCTCACACAGAAGGATGCCGAAGATCGGGCAAAGTGGAGGAAGCATAGTAAGAAAGCGGACCCTGGTACCAGTCCGGGAAAACGCTAGGAAGAAGAAGATAATATTTTTAACATAATGTTATGTTGTGTGTTGATTAAAATGAATATAAGTCGAGGATCTACATATTTATCAAATTAATAAACAAATATATATATACCCTAATGAAAATGGTACAATATTAAAACTTATTGTAATATATTTTACTACTTTATAATTTACTAGCAGTTTTTTGCGTCTTCGCTCACGCTCACTATAATATTAAACATAATATAATACCATTAAAATATGTTTAAAGTTCGAAGAATCTAGTAGTCTACAGACATACAAAGTTAACCTTTTTGTTATAATCGTATAGATGAATAAATAATACAATGAAGATAGTAATAAAGCACAAAGTAGTAAATCTGTATCGTATTCATTTAATTCGCATCCGATATCGGTATAATATACCGAGATTTATATACACGTGAGAACAAATACTGGCATCATGCAGTATACATATATATATTTAATCACTTACATTACATACATACAAATTTATACTTTGTAACAGAACGCGGATACGATTAGGTTTGTAGCTTAACGGGTTAGTTACTTTCTTTATGTTGTCAGCATTATAAATAGTCTTCACTGTTGTAGGCTATGAATGTTCCCAATACCATAGATATAACATGCGCGTTATTAGAAACTTGTTCATTTTCCTTTTAATAAACCCTACACTATAGCCCCTGCAAAAAGCACAACAGAGAACTCTTTTACAAGCAAAATGTTTGTTGAAGGATGCTCCTGTAAATTGTCTATCCGTGGCCATTTTGACCCAAGATATCCGAATAAATTTCCTATCGACGTTAAGCGAAGCGTTAGAAGAAAATAGTTTCAAGTATTATATCAAAAAAATCTTCTATTTCGAAAATGGTGAGAACATACACAATGTGTTTTTCATTTTCATAATTTGTGATTTTAGGATGATCAGTGTCTTTCACAGATTCTACTTGAGCCCAGCCAAATGTCTTAAACTGAAATGCAAATATGTAAATGTTAGATTAATTTTATTGTAAAGAAGTTTCCTCTTCACACTAGATCCTTTATAAGAGAAATAACTATTTCCTCAGACAAACGTAATACATATATATATAGAAAATTGCCGTTATTACTATAACGATGTAGACGAGCTAATAGAAAAAAGCAGTGACATAGTAACAAAATTCACTGACTTACTTTAAGAAGTCCTTGATCCATGATGGCTTATAAGTCAAGGATTGTTTTAATAACAAAACCGTAGATCTAAATATTAAATATTCCAAAGAAATTAACCTTTCACTAAAATTATGTTGAACTACTACATGAAAGGGCATAAAATATTTAGAGCAAACTGAAAACATAAATCACAAAAACTATTCCCACATTTAAACATAACAATGCAATACACAGGGCAAAAGGAAAAACTGAAATTGTTACAAACGCAATCATTTTAAAACTGTACTCTTGTAGTCAAAGCCTTTGTTTAACTTAACAATGCTTTACGGAATTTGCATTTTTACTAAGTCCCCTTCCATAGCGAACTATTGCTTCGGGCAACTCTTAAGTCGTCCTTTATAAACATTCAAAAGTTATATGCATTGAGTGATTTTAACAAAAGGTCGACGGAGCTGAGACTCGAGTACAGTTTATTTCTGACAAGTGCATCGTTAGAAAAAAATAAGGCCCCTTATACAAGGATAATTTTAAGGCACTGCATAAAATTATTGTAAAGCAAAATACTGCAAGTCGTTATTTTTTTTATTGTAGCACGGCAAAATGACTGCACTGTACCTGATGGTAAGCACAGTACAATCCAAAAACAATGGCGACCACCGAGTGATACACTATCCATCGCCGATCATCGTTGTCATGCCGGCCTGCGAAAAACTGGATATGCACAGGCTGATCCCGAAACGCGACCCGCAGAAGCGAATCACTATGACGGGCTTTTTCATATACATGGTGGTTGCAACCCAGTTAGGCTGTAAAACCCTACCACCCCGCAAATGTACTACTACTGCACAACCCCCTACTTTGCGGAAATCCATCATTAAATATTATAATATTATTGTAGACGTTACTTTGCATAACCGCCTGGAGTTGATTGGCCGCTAACAACAGTGTTAACTGCCGTCACGTTTAACCGGGAACCAAAGAACGCGTTTATAATTCGTTTTGTTGTTTTAGTTACCAATATTTTGCTCTCTCTCTCTGTTACTAGTTTCTGGTTAACTTTTTCAGGTTCAGTTCGTATCAATTCCAGGCGGAACCGCAAAGTAACGTCCGCTGTAGTATTTATTACAACATGGGTTTTATTAACTTACGTTTTAAATGTTGTCTGTGAGTATTATGCATTTATAAATAAATTATAGTATTCGCGTTATAATATGATTAATTATGGGAAGTTTCCTAGACTTTCACAATGTTTTTTTTTTTTTAAACTTTATTTTTGGCAACCAATCTTTTAGATTATTACTGCCATTGTCAAGTAGTTAATAGTATTTCAAGTTCTTCTTTCATTCAATTTTGGCAACCAGTCTTCTAGTAGACCATCACTGCCATTGTCAAGTGAGTACCGATATTACAAGTTTCTTGATATAATTTCAATGGACTAACAAGCTGGTGGCCAACTTGTTAGAACTTTCCATGGAATTTTTGTGGCATCTCAGAATTCATGGTCCGTGGTATTATTTTCTATTCACTTCACTTATGCACAACAAACAAACTATATTACATAAAACACCACCAATTTTACACAATATAGAGTCAAGTAACACAAGATTATGAATAAAAAATAAAACCCACTACATGACAGACCAAGATCCCGCCAAAAATTCCTTTCGCAATGTTAATAGCACCAGAATTGAGCCTAAAAGCCAGGGTTTCGCTCATACCGCGGAGCAGACAACCAAACAAACGTAACAGAGAGACGTTGCATCTAATAATATGTAAGTATATATTGAAATAAAATATCGACTAAAATCAGTATTTGATTACTTATAGATAAAGTTCAAACCAAACAAACTCTCAAATTGAAACTTTTATTTGGTTTGAGTTTATTGATTAGTAATAACAAACTGACTTTAGACTTTGATTTTAGATTTGGTTTAGACTTATTTATGAGTAATCAAATACTTCTAATACTAGCCGTGCCCGTGACTACGTCCGTGTGAAATTTCAATTACAAAGAAAGTGATTAATAAGAAATCATAGGATTGCATTGTGTGGTAAACATAGACGATTTAATTGGCATCACCCTTTGCGAACGATTTTGTTCTCCAGCATGTCACTACAGTATCTAGTTGTATAATATATCGTATATATTTGAAAAACATTATAGTTATCTTTATTTTTGACGGATGCACAAAGAGAGGTATTAGTTCCAGATATCAAAACATATTGATCCACCCTATAATAAGCTTTTAGATATAAAAACTCGCTTGACATGCTGCTTAAACTTATGATCTGGTAAATCGATTATATTCTTTGCGGCTTTGTTTTTATAGCACTATTTATCTAGACAGACCTTCGATCAACAATAATTAGATAAAGAGTCGCGTACAAAATCGAAGCCAAATGCTGTCCGCGTAAACATATAGTTATGTAGCTATTTGTTTACTAAAAAAGGAAAAAAAAGTTTAAAAACAATTTTATGTTCAACCTAATTACAACCATGACAGCTAGTAATAAATTCACAAATGTTCAAAATATTATCTAACACTTACGATAAAACGAACGACGCAATAAATTACTCTCGTCACTTACAAAAGAAAGGACAACATAAACAACATTTAGTGTGAATTCAACCTTAACACGCAATGAATAAAGTACTTTTTCCCGTCATTGTGCGTGGTTGGCGAGCATTGGCCAAACATTTGTACCACAGGTTTAAAATCGGTAATTTTTTCCTTAAAAATATGTACAGTTTTCGTCCCGTTACCATTTTATTATATTTATATATATCCATACATGTTATTAATGGCATCGTCTCTCTGCTTCGTCTGTCTAGTTAAATAATACAGTACTTTAGTGTTAAGATATAGAAGTACGTACCGTTATGAAGGTCGTGTATCCATTACCAATATGAAGTCACATGCCGGTTAACCCTCGTCAGCGAAACTAATTAACGGCCATACCGGCAACGATATGCGACAGAGGGACCGGCCGCAAATTATTGCCAGCCTCCTGTCGCGCCATATATATGCTGGAAGCGTTAAGTGTTACAGAAACTTTACGCTGGAATTGAAACTACACCAAATAACATATGAAATGATATATCGAGTTTTATAATGAACGAGTTATTCGCAATATTTCCTTTTTTATTTTTCCGACTGGCGTAGGTTCGTAATTTCATTGATATATACTCGTATGTATCTATGTTTATCTTTGCCACGTTCTGCAATATAAATTACTTGATGAATTTTAACATACTAGTGGGCGCCCAGAGGTCGACGTTCGACCATAGTTCATTGATTTTTTAAAGTTGAATGTAGAATGAAAAAGGGTAATTGGAACGTAAGAGTAAAAAAAATCCATACAGTCGAGCATAGCAACCTCCTTCTCAACCTTTTTTGAAATCCTTTATTGACAGATGTCAAAATGTCTTTTATATTTACATGTGTGTATATGTTGTGTAAAATTGAAGCAGTAGTGTGAGTAATGCAAATTTTAATTAATTTAATGTACTTCTAATGCATTTTATATAAAATAAATAGCTTTCTGCACTTCTTCTCCATATAAACTTTAACTATGCCAAGTTTTACGTTCATCCGTTCGCGCATTTCTCTCAAAAACGGATACAAAGTTTGGGCTTCACGTATTAATATATAGATAACTATATAACTGAAAGTGATGTTTTTCCGACCATATAGGTACCCACCCAACAGAGAATCTTTACCAAGAATGTCAGGTTTTAACTGTTAGACAGCTTTTTATCCTACAAATTATCCTCCGTCAACATTTAGGAACGCCAAGCTTACAATTCTCTGATAAGAGAAGAAGGGTCGAGAACATAATAAAAGTACCTAAACATATCACTTGGTTTGTTTATCGTTTTGAAGGCTTCCTGGGAGGCTTGCTCTATAATAAAACAAATAATATACTACAGATTAATCAATACAACAGACATACTATTAAAAAACTCACTTTCAAATGGTTACTTTCACAAAATTACACAAATACAGAAAAATTATTATTACCACAATTTAAATTATAATTACAAATTCGGTAGTTCAAATCATACACTTTTATTTAAATAACAATTCACTCATTACTATCATAAAACACTTTCGTCTCACTCGGAATACCGTGTTACACAATAATCTCACATATTTAGTTAATGCAATTAAGTTTTTATTTATTACATATGTTTAAGTCACTGTTTGTTTTAGTTCTCATTATATGAAATTGTGATATCTGCGATACGGTTTGTAACCAGTGCAGATACCAATATTACTGTTAATTACTAGGCCCCCCTCGGCAGCAGCTCAAGCCTAGGTCCGTTCCCTCGGCGTGGAGCCCTTGAGTACGCTGCTCGCGCGATACAGTGACACCAAATCTTACATCACTGCGACAACATTACACATATCACCTCCACACACGTGCACGCATACACGCTTACACATGCAGGTGGAAGGGTTTTATTTTTTTCCCTTATCAAACTGAAATAGTTTAGAATATTATCCGATACGAAATATATATAGGAGTTGTTGAGGTATGTATGCTTGGTACACATATATGTTTCAACAACTCATATATGTATGAATAGTTAGCTTAGCTTAGGTTAGCTCAGATAGGTCGCGAATTGCATGTATCAGGCAACAGCCAAAGCCGAGGTGAGCCGCGCACCCTTGAGCTAGTTGTCAAAGTAAAAACGGCTCAGTGCCTTAAGCGCTCGCCTTAGTAGTCCGGTGAAGCTGTTAAGACCTTGCTTGGTCAATAGCGTAGTCAGTTCGAAAAAAAAAACTGTTAATTATGTACACATTGACTTGCAACATTAAAATATTATTATTATTATAACATTTTAACTAGTCATGCCCGCGAGTCCGTTCGCATGGAACTTAATGTAAAAAAACAGTGAATCACAAAATCATCTGAATATATTAAGTCCATCAACTTATCTACTTTTATCTCGTACTTAAGTCGCGTCGTCATTAAAATTACAATAACTTTTGATAGAACGAACCTATTTCAATGATACTAAGACTAAATGTTACTAGAGGATATGCTTTATGATTCCCTATGAGATTTTATCGTGAACGCAGTCCTTTAGCAGTGATGCGTGTTTACAAACAGACAGACAGACATTTCTAAAAATAGTTGGAATGTATTTTATTACTTTTTCCAAGACACCTGCAAAATAATTTACATTTCATTATATATATAGAAGTGTAATTAGATTTCTCTTAATTGTCTAAATGACAAAATATTACATGTAAATATGGCGTTTGTGGATAAAAAAGGATAAAAGTTGTAGTTGTAATATGAATTAATCGCTTAACTATTATAAAATACCATAGGAATATGTATATTTATATAAACGTAAGTATTTTATTAGATTTGACTTAGTTTTTGTACTAGTGATAGTGTTTTGATACAACTGACCCGTAATAAATTACTTTTGACATCGCTATTAACTCGAAAGACGGACCAGGAGGAAGATTTTTTGCGTTAAAATCGTTTTATATGGAGTGGAATAATAAAAAAAAAATCAAAACTTCTAGCCGCATTGGTATAGGATCGAGTATTTATAATCCAGTATTTTGTTTGTGCAATTTTTTTTACTTATTTGCTAATACAGCAACCGTATATCAAAATCAAAAATATTTTATTTAATTTAGTCGCTGAGAAGACGCTTATGAACGTCAAAACTACCACCAGTTTGAAAAACAACCCACTCATACTACAAACGAGAAGAGCCGGCAACAAATTCGATCTTGTTTGTCTTTTCATAATAAATATTTTGACAAACATAGGTGAACACTTTCATTTCCAGACATCACCATGGTTCACATATTGATCCAAACTATAAAAGCATTGATATGGTATGTGATCTTACTATACTAATCTAAAATATTCTTAAGGAGTTTGTTATTGAAAAATTGTTTTTGGTATTTGAGATTAAATGACTCCGACACCGTTTGGCTTGAATATTTTCTCATGAAGAAGGTTTCTAGGCATTCTATTTCAGTGTAACTCGTCACTTGGTAGCGCTGAGATACATTTTATTGTTATTATAATTTAATGCGAACGAAGTCGCGGGTGGTTCTTAGTATATACAGCTATATTGCCATTATCATTTCTGAGATGGTCTCTAAAATTTATATATATATACTGAAATTAATTAATCAAAATAACCCTTAAAGCAATTTCCAGTAGAAAGGGCAAATCTTCCCTTAACGAATCGATACTCGTCTCCGCAGACTATAGTGTGTTTAATTGAAACTCGTGATAAGCTTCTTATCTAAACAGAGTAAACTTCGTCTCCTCGAGACGATTTTACGATCGTATTTCATACTCATTTGAGACATTGGCCATGTAAGATACCGTTTAGTACTAAATCAATTACAATTTCACTATTATAATTTTCTTTGCAAGTCTTCTCTATGCGAATGTAACTTATTACAGTTATTGTATACTAAATAATTATTATTTACTAGCTGTTTCCGCGAATTTGTCGTTGTGTCGTCGACTTTGAGTTATTTGGGGCGTGGTGATATATAGCCTATAGCCTTCCTCGATAAATGAGTTATCTAACACGGAAAGATTTTTTTTAAATCGGACCAGTAGTTCCTGAGATTATCACATTTCACCAAACAAAGTCTTCAACTTTATCCCATTAGTATAGATTTCATATGCGTTTGTATAAATATACAAATAGCTAGAGCTCTTATAATTATCAGCTGGTGTTATTTTTTTTTTTTCTTTTTTTTTTTTCGAACTGACTATGCTATTGACCTGGCAAGGTCTTTACAGCTTCACCGGACTACAACAAAACCATGCAAGCTTTATGCAGTAATTAAAAAGTTTTGATAGAGACAGAGAGCATTTTTCATGGTGCTTACTCATAAAATCACATAATTGTTGGAATTTGGTCGAAAACAGAAAATTACCCAATAGCAGAATAACTGATAACATTTAACAACAACGATTCACGCAAAATAACACAATGGTGTTATTCATATACACAGTTATTATTGTCATCTGTATAACAGTTTGTACATTGAAAAACTAACGCCAAGACTAAAAGAGATTTTCTATATTTTATTCAGCACATCCGAGTCTTTGATATTTTATTTATAGATTCGCCGGTACCCGAGACTTAGTTCATTTGAAAGTGTTTTTTTTCATCTTACGACATGTTTTATCTGAATTAATTGTAGACTTCTATTTATTTTATTTTTTTATACTTTACATGTGATATGGTCTAGATGGTAAACTCGTTAAATCTAGAAGGAGTTAACTAAAGATACCAGCGGTTACTTAGCGGCAGATTGTCAGCGATTTCAGCAGCGGAAGATAGTCAACCAGGTGGATTTAAAAAAAGCCCAATATGCTATGGTTTCCTCGTGATGTTTCCTTTACTTGCTTCACCAAGCTCTGAATCAGTTGTAGCTATCAATTAAGCCATGATCGCTTCAAAACTGTATATTTTTTACACTACACTGGGCGAAGCTTGGTCACACTTTATGGAGAGTGAGACCTAGGATATAGCGCGTTGGCTCAGTAAATTCTTATTCACTCTCCTTTTGACCGTTATATTGTATACTTTATGAAAAACAGACGCAAGTAGTTCGTTCCATTCCTTTGCGGTTTCCATAATAAACGAATGTTTGATGTAACTGTTACTTTTTCATAACTATAAAATGCTTAAAACCCTTTTGCTACCTTTGTTAAATTATATTCTTACTGTTAGTCCCTACAACAAAATTATTATAATATGTAGACTAGACAGAATTCTGTAAAAACTTCTGTATCTGTTTGCGATAGTTTTGCCAAAAGTAGATGTGTACTATGAAAATGTGGAATCGCCTCCCGGCTAGTGTGCTCCCTTCTTCTTATGATATTGGGTCCTTCAAACGAGGCGTGAAGAGGCACTTTTGCAGGTCGGCATGATAGTGACGACAGCAGTTGGAATTTGTTTTTGGACAGTAAGGTACTTTCCACTAGGTATTGTGCAGTCATTTTGCCGAACCTATATAAAAAAAGGGTTCAACTATTTAGGAGATTAAGCTGGAGTAACCTACAAACGTATTAATTTTATACTTATACTAGCTGTACCCGCAGCTCCGCACGCGTTTTTTAAAATCGCATTAAAGAATTATAGAATTGTGAGACTATGTACAATTACAGAAACGCTCTTTAAAGATAATTGTAAGTACGACGCGCACGCCACTAAAAGTAACATGTAACGTGTACATTAGATATATAAATACAAAGAGCGTGCCAAATGAGGTTTGTCATCAGCATAATATTTGGAACTATAACCAACCATATAACTACCTCAGTGCTCATTTACACTGTATAAGGAACTATTGAAACAACTAAAAATATTATTATAAAGATTTATATTTATATTACATTTAATATACATTGCCCTTTTTATAATTAAGATTTAGTGACTATACAAAAAATAAACGCTTGTCTGTTCCGCAACAAATTGTATTATGGAACTCTTTACGTAATACTCTTATTAGGAAGACCTCTATATCATTAATGTTATTAATAATTATAATGTCGAATTGTAAACAATAAGCCGATAATTATTTCTGTCATTAAAAATAAAGAATAAGTTGAAATCTTGCTAAATTTCATGCAGACAAAGTCGCGGGTAACAGCTAGCCTAAAATAGAATAACCACAATTACTTTTTATTAGGTTCGTTATCTACCATTGAAAGTCCCGTGAAAATAGATGTAACCGTTTTGGTGATAGCACAGCGGGCGAAGCCACGGTTAACAGCTAGTATAAACTAAAATTGCTTAAATTACTTTTTATAAGATCAGCTATCTGCCAGTGAAAGTGATCTGAAGATCGATCGAATCGTTTTGAAGATAGCATGGCAGACGAAGCCGCGGTTAACAGATAGTCTAATTTAAAGTAGCCTAAGTAACGCGCTGTAAGTTTCTCTATCTGCCAGTGAAATTCCCGACAAAATCGGTTCAGCCGTTTCGAAGATTACCCGGATCAAACAGACAGACACACAGACCGACAAAAAATTAAAAAAATGCATTTTTGTTATCAGAAGCGTGTATACTTTCATACCCAATCAGTGAAAAAATTTATTTTGATATTACATACACACACTTCATTTTTATTATATGTATGTATATAGAAGAAGATAGATAGAATAGATGAACTATGCAAACAGTCAGTGTTATCGAATGCAACTGTTACGCCATGCGCCTCCGGAATACGTGCGTTTTGTTGTACCACTGTATGTATGATTACGAATAGTTACGAAGTCTGATGGGCTCTTTTAACCTTAAAATTTTTCGTTCCGGTTAAAAACGAAGTTCTTCCAGATTATGGTTTGCATGCTATATTGCCATTTTTTTTCAGGATTCGTGGTTTCAGATTCTTCACACTAATAATATTATAATATTAGATATAATAAACCATTATAAAAATACAAAATATGAAAACTATAATAGAAAAATAGATGCAAAATAAGAATAAGAAGAAAGGAAAGTAAGAATTGTAATATATTATTCGTCACACATGCTTTAGTAATAAGACCTTTACCTACTTACTTTATAATTATTGTCTGTTTGTCTTTCGACGAATTTATTGCAATTCGTGAGAATAAAAAGTAAAGTTTGCGAAAAACTCTATAATAAAGATAACATTTATTGCAGACACAATTACACAAAAAATAAAATATCATCACAAACATAATAAGGCAACTTTGCATAATGAAGTATGATCGTATAAAATTCAAATTAAGCGAAGTTGATAAATGTATGAATTTAATTTTACTGAACGTTGTGCTAAGATCAGTTGAAATGATAACACATACAACAACCGGAGGTCTCCGAATACTCCATAATATCGTAATCGCCTCAATCTATACTCTGAGAACTTAACTCACTGGGCGTGAAGTCCAACCGTTTCACGTCGGTGAGTCCGGACGCTTTTCCCACTGTCGACTACGAGGTTTTTTAATGAGTGCCGTCGAGCCCTTAACCGTCACTCGACTACGCTTTTACTTGTTTTAACATATCTGTGATTACATTTTCACGTATATACGTTTGAGTTTTATTGCGGATGACGAAACATGTCGTAAATTACATAAAAAATAATAATAACATATGTTTTCCATGGAATGAAAGTTCATATTTTTTAGATAAAATTAAGTTAGGTACATACCATTTATATAGATAAGTTAAGTATATACCGTACCGACAAAACGCCTTTCTGATCCGAGCATGTAAATATTTACGTTGTGTATGTAATAATTATGTTTTTTTCTTCTTTATTTTTATTCATAGATATCTATTTTTTTTGTTTATATATATATTTCTACATATGAGTGAAAATTTGTAATTAGCCATTTGTATGTTACTTATTCGTCATTTCATTAATTATAAGTTAGTTGTAAGTTTGCCCAAATAAATTAAATTAATATATAAATATCTATAGAAATGATGTATCTAGTTATCTATTTATGTATAATACTTTCTATATTCATAAAATATAATTTAAAAAATGATATTTCAGTTTTGTTATTAAATAAATCTGGATCTTAAATCTATATTAAATCTAAAAGTCAGGTTAACAGCGATAACTATAGTTTTTGAAATAACATAATTATAATAAAGTTTATATTTTCAAATTTATACAAACGGGAAGGTGACTTCCAAGGAGAATGAAATCGATATAATTAAAAGCGTGTGCTATTTTTTTCCGCCATCTTGAGTTATTATTACAAAATATCACAGATAAAATATACACAATATAATATATAATAACTGATTTCTATTGTACTATTAAGGTTTATTTCGAGAATTCGAATACAAGCTATATCATTCACACGGACAAAGGTGTGAATAGTAAGTCATTCAATCCGCTGTGATTAATAAAACTCTAGCCAATCCCATTTTTATTGATTCAAACAATGATGCTATAAATTTTTGAAATGTCGCATGTTTCGAGCGATTACGAGTATGAAGATTCGAAACGACACGAAAAAGTAGAAAAAGTGGTAACGTTTCATAGGCGTGGGTATGGGAAAGTTCACACGTGTTACTGTACCGACCGCAACGCAGTATAGGATTAGGGTGAGGACATGGAATCAAGGCGGAACGGAACGTACATAGCATTTTTTTGTAATTAATTTATGTTTTTTATTATTTAAAAATAACATAACTACCGATGCGGCTATAAAGTGATTTAGTAAATAAGAATAAGTTAAGAGAACTACACACCTTAACAACTTTTATGTTTAACTTTTTTATGACAAAAATTTATTGTGTTATGCAACACAATTAAGTGTCCATATGTCAAACAAAACATTGGTATTTTTTAAAAGAAAACTTCTTTAGCAGAGTTGAGCGGTTTTTGCTAGGGAAACGCTTATGGGTTCCCGTCACCGATGACCTCAACATGCCAGTGACGTAATACGCTTGCGCGACACTAGCCACGCGTAGCATTGCGCTCTCTGCACATACAATATTGATATTTTCTATTGTGCATGATCAGCCCATCATATATATAATTAATTAATAAAATGTATACAGTTATTACTCGGAGTGCCAATAGATGGGAAGATCAGACCTATGTTAATAATTTCAATTTGCAGATTATGATATGTATTTAAACAGTTCAGATTTTAAAGGTTTTTAAATATAAAAAAACACTTATTCAATTGTTTTGCGTTTTCACTTTTCTTGGTAGTCCTTATTACTACCTCGACCTTTTTTAAATCCAATTTATTTATTTATTGCACGGCAAAATATTTTAAACTTAAAAACTATTCTATGTATCAGTCAATAGCCATCAAAGTTAATTGAACTTACAAATACTTTTCCTTTTACTTCCTATAAATGATAGCAGTCTAAGTAAAACGTGAAAATCAACATCTTGTTAATTATAGCGTGTCAAAATCCTCGAGGTCGGTCATTCCGTTATTGCGAGAGTTTCTTATAAATGACTTTAGTTCGAATAGTGGTAGTCCTTTCTGTGAAGGTCAAGGTGATAGGACAACGACAGGAGGCGAAAATAATTTACTCTGCAGTTACTTACTACAGCTGTCGTGTTAAAAGAAATATAATTAATTGTATGTCCGTGCAGCTTTCGTTAAAATTACAGCTGTAGCGCAGACATTTTTGAAGTTATTATAAAAACGCAAGGAATTTTTGCGAAACGTCTAAACTGTATTTAAGACGAAAGAAAAAACTTTGAATTGTTCTCCTCATTATAATTATAATTCTGCAATGATCGTGTGGCCATTTTTCTGATAATTATGATGAATTTACAACGAACAAAGGCACAGTGAAGGAATGTATATATTACACAATATTATTAAAGAAGTAAACTGGAGCAGTTTTTTTTTATTTACACTGTGAGAAAACACCTAACCGCTAAGTTAAAAGAAAAATTCATTGATTCGTAAAATATTCTATAAATTTAAAATAAGCCGACTATAACTTGGATTAGGTTTATTTATTTCATTCACACACAGTATCCATCGCCGGTCGCCGCTGTTATGCGAAAAGCTGGATATGCACAGGCTGATCCCGAAACGCGACCCGCGAAAGCGAATCACTATGACGGGCTTTTTCGCCATATACATGGTGGTTGCGACCCAGTCAGGCTTTAAAACCCTACCACCCCGCTTTCGCCATTGCCACGTTCGTTAGTCAGCAGGGTACACCACGTGCAGGTGACGTTGGTTTGGATGTCTCAAGTCTTCGATGTTATTCGACACCCCTTACGCCCCAAAATTACTTATTGGACTTAATACATTCAGATGATTTTATAAATCACTGTTTTTTAAATAAGGTTCTACGCGGACGGAATCGCAGGCAATAATATAGCTAGTAATAAATAATATCAAAATCATCTCTACTAAAAAATGAATCATACGTTGATGAGCAGAGGTGTTGGCAAACGAACTCGAGTTTTATTTTCACCTCGTAGACAGCATGGCGCGCAAATGTCAGATAATCCACGTACGAGTTTCATAATGCCAGTGTATTTATTTACGTCTAGCTATGAACGAATCACCGAACGAAGAAAGTGCGCGAGTCACGAAAGCAATTCAATAGCGATATAATAAGAAAAAATGGTGTGTGTTTTAACCACATCGCATCTTTTCGTCATGCCGTTTAAAACGTGACTTGCAATACGAACATACCGGTAGTAAAATATTATACAAATTGTTATATGTCCGTTTTCGCATAACGTCTGCTTCGAACATCAAAAGTTTTCATGAATTATTAATGACCCGCTGACCCATCAGTCAGTTGCATCTTTCCTTGAATTATTTATCGCATGACACTGTTGACCATAATTGGTCGACAAAGGTTCGACAGGAAAATCATGTGACGTCTTGTCAATGATGTGATAGCAGTTACTTTTCCTTTTGCCTTGATTTCAGCATTGGTTCCTTAATAACAGGTCACAAAATTACAATACGACCGCAATATTATGATCGTACTAAATATAGGTACTCCGAACTTTCGCAGATGTGTATTCATAAATAAGGTGATAATGGTAAAAAGAAAAACAGGTTGTATCCTAAAGACACAGGATAGAAGTGAAACTTTCGTATTACAGGGAAACATTTTTGTTGAAAAAAATACAACAAAAAACTAACGTCACGCGGTGGTCCCAGGCGGTCACCCATCCGAATAACGACCGCGCTCAACGTTGCTTAGCTTACAATGTTTACTCCTACGATTTTTCGTCATACAGAAAGGTTCCGATCAGAATTCCAAAACCTTCTCATAAAAAGCTTCACTTTAAGATTCGGTCTACTTAAGTAATTATAATAATAAATTATACTATGAATAAATATTATTTTGTTTTTCTATCTTCTCGTACCGTATAACTATTTGTTCCAAGAGTGGACAGCGTAAAGTGATATGTGAAAAAGCAAGCTGTAGGTGGTAGTGCTTCGTGTAGGTGGTAGAGCCACGCTGAAGCTATTACTGGTTTCAGCATGACTTCCTTGGCTCGTCCGGGTAGTACCACCTTCTTACAGAAACACCGACGTAAAATAACAATGCTTTGTTGCGTTTTGTTCGGTCAGTGAGAGCGCCGGAGGCCCACCTCTCCTCTCCTTTCCCTCACCCGAACAGACAGACAGACAGACATGGTAGAGAAATTTGTTTT
Organism: Antheraea pernyi; assembly: GCA_015888305.1. Classification (NCBI taxonomy): domain Eukaryota; kingdom Metazoa; phylum Arthropoda; class Insecta; order Lepidoptera; family Saturniidae; genus Antheraea; species Antheraea pernyi. The sequence goes on along the minus strand of MU158805.1, from coordinate 154,445 downwards.
ATAACATCTAATGAAGCGATAGGAGGCAATATAAAGTGTATAGTTTCACTAACTTTGACGAAGTAGTGATCGTCTATATAAATCTAAATAGATTGCTCATACATATAACTTTAGCATCTTTAGAGAATAAATATTTAGCGTATTTTTTTAATTCGAAATAAAACAGACAGAACTCGCATTTTAATATTTAATTCTCATTTAACATTAAAAAAGTAATTCTTGTTACAAAAGCAGCTTTGTAGTCTAATAATCTAAATAGCAATTCTTTGAGTGTATTGTTTTAGATGCTAAGATTCGAAAAGTTGGAATGGATTTAGATGGTAATAACGATAATAATTCACAACAGTTGTTATAAGAAACTGTTATCAATTATTCTGCTGTTGGATAATTTGTTGTGTCATATAGTAATGCAATTTATAAGTGATACAATAATTAAATGAATGTATGTTGTTTGTATCGTAACTTAATTTGAACAATGTGATGTTTTGTCTCTTTCATGCCTATGGGTTGTTGAATAACGCTTGCTTGTTCGCAAATTATGATGTCAACAAACGATAAATATAATTGTCTTGAATTCTTTATTACACTTTTTATTTTGTACGCCGGAGAGCTTAATGCCATGAGACATTTTCTTTTAGCTAACCAGTGGTATTGTGGGGGTAAGGGGTGTCGAATAACATCATAAGACTTGAGACACCCAAGCCAACCTCACCTACATGTGGAGCACCCTGCTGAATAACTAACGAGGCAATGGCGAAAGGTGGGTGGTAGGGTTTTATAGCCTGACTGGGTCGCAACCACCGTGTAATTATATGGCGAAAAAGCCCGTCATAGTGATTCGCTTCTGCGGGTCGCGTTTCGGGATCAGCCTGTGCATATCCAGCTTTTCGCAGGCTGGCATGATAGTGGCGACCGGCGATGGATAGTGTGTCACTCGGAGATCGCCATTGTTTTTGGATTGTACTGTGCTTACCATCAGACATAGTGAAGTCATATAGACGTGCTGCAATTAAAAAAAATCGTAGTTAATGCAGATTAAAAAAAGGAAAGAAGAATTATTTTAACATTGAAATATAGCTAAAATATAAATAAATAAATATTGTACTAAATAGTTAAAATAAATATAAGTATACACACAATATAAACCAACTCAGAAATACATATATGTTAGCATTTATATTATGCAAATATAATGATGTTTTCAAAAACTTAAATTTTCACTTCAAAGTCATCTTTATTTATTCATTATATTTTCCACCAAATTTAGTTTTTATTTATTAAGTAACCTTATAACAAGGAACAAGATTATCCACCAACGGATTACGGAAAAATTGTTTAAGGAAACACCGCCTAATAATCCTATTTACAATGAATACACACGCGAAAAGATATTTATTCCAGTTTAACAATATTGTATACTTATTTTGAAGTTTCGCTTCACACAGAATCCTTTCTCCTAATGGGTTTCTCGACCAGTGTCATGTTCGTCATTTAATAAACCTCTTTTCTCTAAATTCTCATTGTATTTTCAAGGGTATTATTGAAACACTATCCGACCGTCCGACGCTAACTAAGAGTTCATTATGATACCCGTGGCCTATCTTACATAACTGAAGTTTTAATTATGTTTAGGTTTAGGGTCTAGCTTCTAGGGTTAAGGGATAATTCTCTATGTCGACCATTTTATGTGAAAATTATAATAACTGTAATAACAAGTAATGTTTAATAAAAACAAGCGCGCCCAGTGGACATTGTTCTGTTTTGATAAAAAAAAAATCTAAAATTCAACCGCAGCACCACCTACCACCTCCAATTGTGAATCTATTCCATTCATGACACCACCTGAATACTTACAAAAAATCATTAAAATCTGTGAGTCACACATACGGACAAAAAATTATAGTATATATAAAATTAAGAAAAAAATTACAAGATCCAATTATATTACTTAAATATTTAAAAAAAGGTATTATACAACATTATCTCTACTATCTAAAAATCTCTCTCGTGTCACGGTGTTTGTATTTGAACTCCTCCGAAACGGTTGTACCGATTTTTATAAAATTTATAATGTAAATTTGGTAGGTATGAGAATAGGCTGTAAAGTATATTTTATACCTCTAGGTGATTAGGTTATCAATATCCAGATTTTTTTCTATTTTTTCGACTTTTTTTTTCTTTCTTTCATCAAAAATACCTATAACCCTTGATATTTTACCCTCCTAACCTCACTCTCCCTTTGTTTATTCACGATTTTAGTATTTTTGTATGAACAATATCCAAGCGATTCGAAGGTCGTTCGTATTTCAAACAAAACGAAATTATTGATGTTGCTGAATGACAGATGGCGCTACGTCCGCCTCATCGAAATTTCTTCCATACATGCGTAAGTCGTTCACTACACCAACTAGGTATGTGTTTGAGTAGGTCCGTTTTTGTTTGGTTTCACAATTGGAAACGGTGGGAGTCGCTGTAATAGGGATCGAGGTTTTTTAAGATTTTTCGAGTTTGAAAATACAATTGAAACCGGTAGGTAACCGATTTCATGCAGACGAAGTTGTGCGGGTCAGTTAGTATTTATTATAAAATTCTAAGTTAATTAACAATCAACTATGTATACGAACCATCCAGTATTAATCGAATCCAAACATCACATATTTGAGTACTAAGTTTTTAAACCAGGTTTACACAGCTGTCACCTAGTAGTAACTTAATACTGCAGCTTTTCTATGCACAAGGTCTTATGTAAAACACAGAGCATTTCTGATGTGAATCTGAGTGCTTTGGGATTTAGCGAACTTTATTTTATGTTAACCTAATATCGTATTTCTAAGAGTTTTATGATATTATTAACTTTCGTTTTTTAAGAGATTCTAGTAGGTTCTAGTAGGTGGTAAAGCCACGCTGAAGCTATTACTGGTTTCAGCATGAATGGGTCGGCTCGCCCGTGGTAGTACCACCCGACCTACAGAAAACCGACGTGAAGTAACAGTGCTTGCATTGTTGCGTTTCGTTCGGTCAGTGAGAGCGCCGGAGGCCCACTTCCCTTCCTCCTTCCCCGTCCTCCCTGCCCCTCTCCCCAAACACCCACCCAACACACTTGAGACTCCTCTGGTATTGCAAGCGTCTATAAACGGTGGTTATCACATAACATCAGGTGAGCCACCTGTTCGTTTGCCACCTATGATATAAAAAAGACCGTTTTTATTTATAATGAGTATTTATGAAAGCTTAGTTTTGTAATCACTACATATTGTATAACAAAGTCCTCTGCCGCGTCTATTTGTCTGTTCGCGATAAACTTGTTACGCCATCGCTACACACTACAATTGCTGGCTAAGAGTTCCAGTCCCACGATGCGGTAGGTGTTCCAAGTATTACGCCATCGCTATACAACACAATCGATGAATAAGAAGAATGCCGAGTTCCGAGTTCCCAGTTCCGAGTTGCGGCAGGTGTTCAAGCATGCGAGTCAGCAATTTCCACAAAAGGTGTACAAACTTAGTGGAAACGTTCGGTGGTCCGACACCTCCGTTCCCACATTGTTAATGTATAAATACTTGGACGAAAACAAAAGAAAGACAGTGTTAACTTAATATCGGGAGCATTCACTTGCTGTTAGTTTAGGTTTAGTGTGAGAGTAAGCCTAATATCGGCGACAATCTCTAGTTTTAGAACCATTGTGTAATTTCATTTAATAAATTAATTTAAAGTAATTTGGTTTTTTTTGGATCCTCCGGCTCTGACCTTCGTAACTGGCGCAGTCGGTAGGATATTCGGATAGATTAGCTAGGGTATTCTCACATCGAATCACCTTATTGCTGAGTGTCCGGATACCCGAAAAAGAACCTGGAGGCCAACGGCTGGAGGACAAATCCAAACATCGATTCCAAAGGAACCAAAATGAAATATTTCATGTAAGTACTTGAATCGCTCCTGTACTTGCTAATCCCTTAGTTTTATCCATACGTAATACTTTTTGATTTTCTATCGCAGAAAATTTCTGGCAGGCCTTACATCGAGTAGGCAGGTCCAAACAAACTTAGTAGAGAGTATTAGAGTAATTTTTCAAAATTTTCTATAACAGAAAATTTTCTGCAGGCCCTACATCGAGTAGGCGAGCCCGTAGAAACCTTGTAGATAGTAATAGACATTTAGAAACTTTAGTAGAGCCAAGTAATATTATAGAGATGGACCTTGACACCATCTTCAAGGTTTTACGCCCGGTGCCCGAATTTGACGGGAACCCTAATGTATTAACTCGATTTATAAAATTGTGTGACCAGATATGTGCTACATATTTAAGTACCGAACCAGGTAGTGAGCTTTCCAATCTGTCTTTACTGAACGGAATACTTAATAAAATTACAGGGCCGGCTGCCCGCACAATAAATGCCAACGGTATCCCAGAAAGCTGGGATGGTATTAGAAATGCCTTAATAAATAATTTTTCGGATCAAAGGGACGAAACAGCCCTCTATAATGACCTTGCTATCGCTACTCAGGGTAATAGTTCACCCCAGGAATTCTATGATCACTGTCAGAATCTATTTAGCACTATCATGACATATGTAAGCCTACACGAATCTATTTCCACAACCATAGAGGCGAAACGCACCCTATATAAGAAACTTACACTACAAGCGTTTGTTCGCGGGTTAAAAGAACCCTTAGGTTCGCGTATAAGGTGTATGCGTCCTGAAAATGTCGAGAAGGCCTTACAATTTGTGCAGGACGAACTAAATGTGATGTACTTGCAACAACGAAATGATCTAGTAAGTGATCGTAAATCTAATGTTAATACTGCACCAAAACCTATGCAGCTGCCACCTTTTGCAATGCCAGTACACAGATCATTCGCTCCTCCTGCAACTACGTACAATATACCTTTCATGCGATCAATGCCTCCTTCCCAACCTATGACAACATGGAGACCTAACGTTCCAATAAGCCGACACCCTCAAGGTCCTTCCCGCACCCAACAAATGTTCCGTGCGTTGCCTCCTAACTACAATGCTCAACACAATTCATTTAAAATGCAACCGCGACCTCAATCATTCAATACAGGTCCTAAGCCAATGAGCGGTGTAAGTCATTATGTGACCAAACCCTTACCACCTACTGGTTTGGGCGGACATGACTGGGCAAGGTCAGGTAACCCGTCACCTAGTAACTACTTTAAAACGAGGGAGATGAATCTCAACGAGTGCTTTGATAATGAAATGTACCATTACCCTGACTATGAACCTTATTCGTATTACCCAGAATATGAACTTAATTATGACTGTTCGACGGCATACGACCATGATGGGACTCAGTACTATTCTGATCATATCAATTGTGAACTGACAGACACGGATGACGGAAACACGCCCCAACCCTCTACAAATAAAGAGCAGGATTTTCACAAAGCTCGGAAATCAAGAAGCTCAAAATAGAAATTAACCTCCAAACGCAACGGCAACTTCCCTATATCCAAATCTCCAATCCTCCTCTAAAATTTCTTATAGATACCGGGGCGAATCAGTCTTTCATCAGCCCCGAAGCAGTTGAACGTTATTTTCCGCATGTACCTCTTAACTTCGACCCCTTCGAAGTAAGTAATGTGCATGCTACCACTCGCAATGATTATTCTGTGACTTTACAATGTTTCCCAGAACTAAACAGCCTTGATTCCATTAAATTATTTGTGTATCGTTTCCATAATTACTTTGACGGACTTATCGGGCTTGACTTACTTGAAAAGTGGGAAACTAAAATTGACCTTAAGCATAAAGTACTAATAACTCGCGACGCGACGAATCCCATCCAGATGTACAACTCGCAAAACGTTAACCTATATGAAAACATTATCCCGGCAAATTCTTCTAAATTAGTTAGACTTCCGATTAATATTCACGACGGCGACGCGTTTATACCGGAACAAGTAGTATGCAATTGCGTCATAAGAGACTGTCTTACGGTAGTTAACGACAAACACGGTATTTTAGAAGTTAATAACCCGTCATCACATGACAAAATTTTTTCATTGGATTACCCGATTCTAGCTGAAGCTCACATTAACGAGTACGCGCGCACTGAACGGATACCCACGCGTACCGACAAGGTCTTAACACGTTTACGTACAGACCACTTAAACGATGAGGAACGCGCGAATTTAGAAGCTTTGTGTTCTCAGTATGCCGACGTATTCTACATCGATGGGGAGGCACTAACATTTAATAATAAAATAAAGCATCGGATTCGAACTACCGATGAGGAACCAGTGTATACGAAAAGTTATCGCTATCCGTTTATTCATAGGGACGAGGTCAAACGACAAATTCATGAAATGTTGGATCAAGGGATCATTCAACCTTCCGAGTCTGCTTGGAGTTCCCCAATATGGATTGTACCCAAGAAAGCCGACGCATCTGGCAAAGCGAAATGGCGACTTGTCGTAGACTTCCGCAAGGTTAACGAAAAGACACTCGATGACAAGTACCCGATCCCCAACATATCAGACGTATTAGATAAGCTAGGTAATAGTCAGTACTTCACTACACTAGACTTGGCTAGCGGATTTTATCAAGTCGAAATGAGCCCCGAAGACGTTCCAAAAACCGCGTTCAATGTAGAGCATGGTCATTATGAATTTTTACGTATGCCTATGGGTCTAAAAAATTCGCCATCTACATTTCAACGTGTGATGGACAATGTGCTTAAAGACTTGCAGAATACTGTGTGCCTGGTGTACCTTGATGATATAATTGTCTTCAGCACGTCACTCCAGGAGCACATGGTAAATCTCAAAAAGGTGTTTCAGAGGCTTAGAGAATCTAACTTTAAAATCCAAATGGATAAGTCAGAATTTTTAAAATTGGAAACCACATACCTAGGTCATATCATTAGTAGAGAAGGAATCAAACCAAACACAGATAAAATCGCCGCAATAAAAAACTATCCTATTCCCAAAACTCCGAAGGAAATTAAACAGTTTCTCGGACTTGTCGGGTATTACCGGAAATTTATTCCGGATTTCGCCCGAATTGTCAAACCACTTACCAACTGTTTAAAGAAGGGTAATAAGGTAGTATTAAATTCTCAATATACAAGTAGTTTCGAAAAGTGCAAAACCCTGTTAACCAACGACCCCATATTGCAATACCCCGATTTTACAAAGGGTTTCATATTGACCACTGACGCCTCAAACATAGCTCTGGGCGCCATCCTCTCCCAGGGACCTGTAGGATCAGACAAGCCTGTGTGCTTCGCTTCCCGAATCCTAAACGACAGCGAAACCAACTATAGTACTATAGAGAAGGAGCTTTTGGCTATAGTTTGGGCCACTAAATATTTTAGACCATACCTGTTTGGCCGAAAATTCAAAATACTTACAGATCATAAACCACTTCAGTGGATTATGAGGATTAAGGAACCAAATTCTCGACTAACAAGGTGGAGGCTCAAGCTTAGTGAATATGACTTCACGGTCATATACAAAAAAGGAAAATCCAACACTAATGCCGACGCACTTTCTCGGGTCGAAATCCATAACGAAAATGCCATTTCAATGGTAGTTAACATTTCGGACTCTGAGTCGACAGTTACGGCACCTGATGATAGGGCACTTGTAAGTGACTCTTCGACTGACACCGCACCTACTATGAGAGCTTACAGTTCTGACATAGCGGCCGATATAAGTAATGTAGGAACACAACATACGTCTATCGAAAACCCTATACTAGAAATACCTATAACTAGCGACCCACTGAATAAATTTAACAAACAGCTTATTATGACAGTAGTAGGTGACGTAAAACGACGACCGGTAGTTACGAAACCATTTGACACGCACACGAGGACATGCGTACAGATATCTGAAAATAGCTTGACGGAAGACGTTATTAGTGCCATAAAAGAATATATGAATCCAAAGACCAGAACCGCCCTCCTAATAAATCCACCCTCACGTATTTATGACTTAATCCCGGTTATTCAGGAAAAGTTTCGTAGCTCCACAATGAATTTAGTATTAACCAGGAAAGAGATAGACAACGTCAAGGAATACTTTCGACAGCAGGAATTAATCCGTAATTATCACGATGGTAAAACAAACCATCGTGGCATTAACGAATGTTATATGTCCCTTTCAAGCAAACCTATCATATTTAGCTTGACCACATATAGTGCAGTTGTTAATAAATTTAGTTATGTGATCTCTCATTTTAGGCCAATAGTATTTGTTTGAAAGGGACATATAACATTCGTTAATGCCACGATGGTTTGTTTTACCATCGGCCATTGATACACCTGGACCAGACTTCATCCAATGTTGTTAAACACACCACAATACCAGTCTACGTTATACTTGCTGCTGCAGTCATAATAGGTACTGTATTATTCATACGCCGATTCTATAAAAATCCTACGAGAAATCGGACGAACGTCAAGACTGAAGATCCGCAAAACGAGGATGATTAACGGACATTTTGATCCTAGGGACCCGGTTGGCATGAACATAGGCAACCACTTATTACAGCAATACATAAGGACCCATCGTGAACAAATGAAAACCGTATATCGCTTAATCAATGAAAACGCACTTACTAACCGAACTACGTTAATAGAAAACCGTAACAGGACCCGTGAGCCTGAAAGTGAATATCAACCGAACCAACCAATTTTTATTAACAACCCATCAGCTAGTCGACAAAAACTTGCACCGCGCTTTACCCAAGACACCGTTTTAGCTGACCTACCTATACATATATATACCTCCAAAAAACGTGGACCAGTAGCTAAGTCACGTCTTAAAAGAGTTCCTAACTCTGCCAAATTGTTACAGGCTCCTTTGGACCCTGACCAAACTGACAATACCGGAGGCTCAAGAGATAAAACTTGAAGCTCTAGACAATGGACCTGGACTTTTACCTTTTAAATTAGGACCCACCACATTAATAACACATTACCATACTTTCCTACAATACGTAGAATTGAATAATATTGAAGATCAAATTGACATCTTACAAAATCAGCTAACCGACTTTAAGAATAAACTCGAAAATGACACCTTTACCTTATATGAACTACAAATTGAATATCTAGATAATAAACTACAGAAAATATTAGGTCACTTGAGTAGTTTAAAGCCCCAGCGTAATAAAAGAGGCATTATAGATGGTCTAGGTTCCGTTATTAAGAGCATAACTGGTAACCTTGATTACTTAGACGCAATTAAATTCAACGACGCTATAAAAATTTTGGAAAATAATCAAGCAAAGATTGCGCATGAATTTAATAACCACGTCAGTTTAAGTAAGGATTGGATGGCACACCACAATAAAGTTATAATACAGATAGTTCGAAATCAAGAAATGATCAATTCTACTTTAGCGCTCCTTTTAAACAGCGAGGCACATAGAGACACAAGTCTCATTAAATATGCTAAATTTGCTCAGTTATTAATAATCATCTCGGAAAATGCAGATGACATTATGACAGAACTTTCTAGGTTAGAGAATATTTTAAGTTTTGTGCGTGCATCAAGCACACACCATTCTATTGTTAGTGTAGATATATTATCCCAAATGAGGGACAAGTTAGAATTGATTTACCCCCAAGGATATGTTTTAGGATTAGATTTAAGAGACTATTATAATATTATTAAACCTGGCTACTATTTTTCAGACAGGCGTATAGTTATTACTTTAAAGTTTCCCATAGTATCACCCAAAAATTATGATTTATATAGATTAGCTATCATTCCTAATAAAAATAACCTGTCTATCATACCTCCCTATCCTTTAATAGCAAGTAACAGGCAGGCATTCATGTACATAGAGGCAGAATGCCCGAAGTACAATAATCAATTCTTATGCGAAGAAGACATGAAGCATCAAGTCCAAACACAACCAGATTGTATCCAGAACCTCATTAACAATCATTCCGTGGATCCATCATGCGAGATGAATCTGATCAAACTATCTAAAGAAGCTGTGGACCGGCTTGATGAAAGGCACTACGTTATTTCCTTTCCTCACCCGACAAAAATTCATACTATCTGCGGACACGAGAGCTACAACACAATGCGAGGAAGCTTTCTTATTACTATTCCAATCAGCTGTTCTCTGAATACAGAAGAAATCAGTATAAGAAATAGCTATGATAGAATTGAAGGACAACCTCTGAAAATCATGAAAATTTCGATGAAATCTGAAGCTCCATATACATTACCAATACCACAGCTAAAACTAAACTCTGTCAACCTCAGGGATCTTCACAAATACCAAGACAAGTCAATGCTGCAGCCATTGATACACCTGGACCAGACTTCATCCAATGTTGTTAAACACACCACAATACCAGTCTACGTTATACTTGCTGCTGCAGTCATAATAGGTACTGTATTATTCATACGCCGATTCTATAAAAATCCTACGAGAAATCGGACGAACGTCAAGACTGAAGATCCGCAAAACGAGGATGCTGAGAGAACCGCAACCTCACAGAGGACTCCGGCAACATTTTCTCTCAAAGTTCTAAAATAGTTGCCGTTCTGAGGGGGGAGATGTTACGCCATCGCTACACACTACAATTGCTGACTAAGACTTCCAGTCCCACGATGCGGTAGGTGTTCCAAGTATTACGCCATCGCTATACAACACAGTCGATGAATAAGAAGAATGCCGAGTTCCCAGTTCCGAGTTGCGGCAGGTGTTCAAGCATGCGAGTCAGCAATTTCCACAAAAGGTGTACAAACTTAGTGGAAACGTTCGGTGGTCCGACACCTCCGTTCCCACATTGTTAATGTATAAATACTTGGACGAAAACAACGGAAAGACAGTGTTAACCTAATATCGGGAGCATTCACTTGCTGTTAGTTTAGGTTTAGTGTGAGAGTAAGCCTAATATCGGCGACAATCTCTAGTTTTAGAACCATTGTGTAATTTCATTTAATAAATTAATTTAAAGTAATTTGGTTTTTTTTGGATCCTCCGGCTCTGACCTTCGTAATTAACTCAAAAACGAGGTTTAGGTTTTAACCAGTAGTTAAAGTGATTCACGAGGAGGTTTAGGTTAAATTAAATTAAATATCTGTTTATTAAAAAATGTTGTACATTTTACAAATATTTTTACAGTGGCAACCAAACTAGGCAGAGCCTGTGTCTTGGTAGCCAGAAAACGATTATACAGCGTGTTTCACAAGAAGCACATTAGCGGGCCATACTTATACATATTCAAACTTACAAGCTAAAAATTGTTATTAATATAATTTGACAAATAAGTCTATAGGCAATCACAAATAAACATACATACATACATATTAAACGTTTACATACACATTTTTATACACACTCTATACACATTGTATACACATATTCTATACCTCAATATATCACTATATTATGCAGTTACGATTTAACTTTTAACAATTGCTCAGTATTTAGGTATTTAGGTATATTTTGTTTTTATTATCAGGGCGGTCGTGGGTGGGGCAAGTTGCACGCTGACTTATAATTAATATTTTTAATTTAATAACTACAAAAATTAGTTTCGAGAAATGCAATTAATTTACTTTAATCAATCTATAGTCTATATACTAATATATAAAGCTGAAGAATTTGTTTGTTTGTATGGTTGAACGCGCTAATCTCAGGAAGTACTGGTCCGATTTGAAAAATTATTTCACTGTTAGATAGCTCATTTATCGAGGAAGAGTATAGGCTATAAATCATCATGTCAAAACCATAGAAACGGATCACCAATGAAGAATGTATCAGAACTGGGTTTTTTTAGTGCAAGATAAAGTAAACTTGGCGGTCTAGTCATTTGCCCAACAGAATATCTATTCGACGTTTGTAGGTTCCGACCCCGATGTGTACCAACAAATGTTGAAGTTAAACTTCTTATGGCAAGGCTTTGAAATTCAGATTAGCAACCTTTTTGTGTGACGAATAATGGTGGGGGTAGATACTGTGTCGGGTAGAGTATTGAAAATACCGGTTTTCGTCCGATTACCACAGTTAAGCAACGTCACGCACACTTAGTACTTGGATTGGTGACCGCTTGCGAACACCGCGTGACGTTGACTATTTGTTGTGTTATTTTAATTTAAATCCTTTCCATAATACAAAACTTTCACTCCTCTTGTGTGTCTTTACGATAGACTTTGTTTTCAGAAATAGCACATATTTATTTATTAAATTTGGTACCACTAACGGCTGATTGTGAAGGAAAACATTAGGAAGAAATTTGAACCTGAGAAATGTTCTTGTAGTACAAGTGCATAGACAGGAAAAACAGTATTTACTAGTTTTACCGACAGTTTCTCTCGTGTTAATATAGAACTGACTTATCTCTGGGGCTGAAAGGAAAGGAAACCCTATCTCCTTTTGTGTACTTCTGGCAACATGCATGTAAAATTTGTGAAAATGTTGAAGGTGTGAAAATGTAACAAACTCACATCATATGCAATAAGGACAAAAAAATCAGATTGATAATCTTTCCCAAAAACAGTTCGAATGATATCGACTTTAACAAGCACCCGTTAATTTTTTCTTCAGAAGTCCAGAGTAGAAATTATAACGACGAGATAATGGCTATCTCATTTCCATTCTGTTTGTATAAAATCGAACTTTGCCGAAATGTTTCGACTCAAACAAACGTTGCTGTTCTAACTAACTCTGATTTAAAGTTATGTTACGCTAACTTGAGATATAAATTTGAGTCGATTAAATAATTTCTTTTGTATTAATTATTTTTCTACTCCATCTCGTTAATATTCCTTATTTATTAAACGAAATTCTTTTCGTTGATAAAAAAAGGAGCTGAATGGTATGAAATGACTATCTATACTAATATTAAAAAGCTGGTGGATTTGTTTGTTTGGTTGAACGCGCTAATCTCAGGAACTACGAGTCCAATTTAAAAAACTCTTTCAGTTTTAGATAGCTCGTTTATCGAGGAAGGCTATAAGGCTATATCATCATGTTAAGACCAATGGACCTGCGAAAACGCAGAAAACCAACGTGAAGTAACAGTGCTTGTAATGTTGCGTTTCGTTCGGTCAGTGAGAGCGCCGGAGGCCCACCTCCCCTCTCCTCTCCACTCTCTCTCCCGCTTCCTCCCCTAACCCGTCCCCCCAAAGGGTGGCAACGCACTTGCGACTCCTCTGGTGTTGTTAGTGTCCATGGACGGTGGTGATCACTTAACAGCATGTGACCATAAAAGAAACATAACACAGAAAATAATATCATCAATTAACTTAATTTTATGGAAAATGAGGAGAAAATAAGAAATCAAGGGAACAGATAAATATATACACAAATAAATTATGAACACATATAAACAAATTAGTAATAAACAAATAATAATAAATACAATATATTTAATAGAAAAGAATTAGGTACAAAAATAAATGAAACACAGAAAATAATGTTAATCAATTACGTAAAGTAATTAATAAACATACTCATAAAAATATAGAAAAATCAACTCGGTACAATATATTAAAGAAAGAAAAAGTATAAGTCATAAATAAAAGATAACAATAATATACAAATAAAATTAAGCACACACAAATATGTAATAAATCAGAACAAATGCAGAAATATAACAAACACAATAAGAAATAGGTACAAAATAAACATAACACAGAAAATAATGTTATCCAATTATCTAACCCTAATTGTAATAGATACATCCAAAAAATTAAGACAAAAGTAAAACTGATACAAAACATAATAATATAAGAAGAATTACAATAGATATAGAAGCAAAACATACAAATATAAAGTAAAGTAAAAATGAAATATAAACAATCCCCAAAAAACCCAAAAATGATCAATTCCACAAGTACCCAAAGTCTCGGATTACCCGCGTCTGAGGGCAAAGCGCAGTAGCTGCCACAATGGCAGCTGCAACATTAAAAAAAAAAAAACAGCAGGTGACCGACCTGTTCGTTTGCCACCTATGACATAAAAAAAAGAAGCGGAGCACTTATGAAGAATATTTCACAATCGTTTTGTTTTTCCTTTTGAAAGCTTTTGTTTCTATTCCACGTGGACTAATTCGCAGGCAGAAACTAGTATACAATATTTCTATGGTAGGTACTCTACAAATTTATGCCCGAAGAGTTACTATTACTGACATGGCTAGTTAATTCGATACGCGTTGTTATATTTGAAGCATCAGCCTGACCAGTTCGCTCACTTTGACACCCTTGAGCTTGTTGCCATTCATCTGAGTGCCCACCCTAAACACCCTGTAAACTATGAAGACCTATCACGTCAACAGCGGTAAATTAGTAAGAAAAAAATGGACGATTGTTCTATTCTAGACACCGAAGCGAAATAAAATGATGGAATTTGCTAGCAGACTACAATCACACACCATATAAATAGCACTGCCATGGTATAATTGGATAATAATGGGTTTATATTAATTTCGTCTTTATGCAGATTCCTTTATTTCGACATTGTATAGGAAATGAAATTATGAGGACATGTACCCATCACTCACCCGCACATGGAGGTCCTCTTCTTCGGAGTACCTCGGCTGAGTTTGCGGCTTGGGTCAATGATCTTCTTAACAAGGTACTAGTCTACACTGGCACCAGGTTTTATTACGGTTTTTAGTGGTTTTTACCGATTTTATAATTATATTAGCTGTTCCCGTGACTTTGTCCGCAGAAAATAGTTACTTTAGGCTAACGCTAACACGCAGTGAAAGCTCTGAAAAGGAAAAAAAGACGATTTTGAAACATTTTTGAATACACGAAAATAATATTTTAATTACCCACGGGCTTGGAAATAATAAGAAACACTTATGAAGAACAGGCAGAGTTCTCAATAAGTCTTAAACATGATTCTGCATAAATATTCCGTGTTTATGAAAATATATCGCGGTACAAGAATAGTCAAAACGAACAAAACACCCTGTGTAAACAATCCGCCCAACAGTTTTTCCTGAACAAAGTAAATATTTCTTTTCACTTGTGTATTCAATATTCTCTCTATAAATATGTAAGTCTATTTCCATTTTCGCTCTTAATAATAAATATTTTATTTAGAACGCTTTCTATAAGAACTTATCTATTTTTCTACATATAAAAATGAATGTTCTTACGTATATCTGAGATCGCTAAACTTCAATGACCGATAACCATGAAAGTTGGTGCATGTTATTGTTACTTTTTGGATAAGCTATTGAAATAACTTGCCACTAGGTGGCGCTACAGCACATTAAAATGTAGTAATGTTCAACTAATCACCATGAAAATATTTATTTTTATACATTATAGGGGGCAAACGAACAGACAGGTCACCTAATGGTATGTGATCACCGTCGTCCAAGACTCTAGCACCACGGGAAGTCGCAAGTTGTTGCCGGCCTTTAATTTGTATTATGTTTGGATAAGCTGAATATTTAGACAATATATGAGTCTTTGCATTTCAAAATGAGCTAAATCCTGACAATACAATTCTGTACATGTGAAATATGAAGATCATAAAAAAAAAACTAAAAATCTTATGGACGGCAAAATTTGACCTTCGTTCTCAGTGTATTAAAACTGGAAATCTTAAAAAAACATGCTATATGTACAATTAAAACTGGATTTATCTCAGTTAGAAATGTTATGACACATATATTTGTCTCTATTGCTGGCGACTTCGTCTGCATTTGATTTTTTATAAACGATCACATATGATATAGATTTTTATTTTTTATTTTTGGCAACCAATCTTTTAGATTATTACTGCCATTGTCAAGTAGTTAATAGTATTATAAGTTCTTCTTCCATTCCATTTTTGGCAACCAGTCTTCTAGTAGACTATTACTGCCATTGTCAAGTGAGTATCGATATTACAAGTTTCTTGATAAAATTTCAATGAACTAACAAGATGGTGGCCATCTTGTTAGAACTTTCTATGGAGTTTTTGTGGCATCTCAGAATTCATGGTCCGTGGTATTATTTTCCATTCACTTCACTTATGCACAATAAACAAACTATATTACATAAAACACCACCGATTTTACACAATATAGAGTCCAGTAGCCCAAGATTATGAATAAAAAATAAAATCCACTACATGACAGACCAAGATCCCGCCAAAAAACCGATATAGATTTTATATCAATTATAAACACCTTTTTTACTTTTAAAATCATAGAGTATAATTTTTCATAGATCTAAGTTAAAAATTTCATATAAAATTTCATCTTCTTTACCACACTAGCTTAGGAGTTAAATTTTGCTTAGTTGAAAGGTATCTGCATGCACAGTTTCACGGTCCTAACCCCAGTAGTATAGGATGTCTATTGATATGTCAGTCAGTTGTTCTTTAAATTATACCTCGTATTAAATGTATTAATTTTACGTCGCTTATTAACACCACCCCATTAGCGATCACATTAACAAAAAAAATCATTTATACCTCTTTCTTTATTGCAACCAATAATAAAATGCGTGTGCTAAACCGCGGGCATATCTAGTAATGCTTCATCAATTAATCATTCCATCTTTTGTTGTTATATAGACTCTACCTTTGCCCTCGCCTCCGTCCGCGTGGAACATAATGTAAAAAAAACTTAAGTCGCGTCGTCATTAAAATTACAATAACTTTTGATTGAGTGAACCGATTTCAATGAAAGAAAGGCTAAATTTAACTTCAGGATATGCTTAATTATTTTTTAGTGTGATTTTAAAATTTAAATTTTAGAGATTTTCCTTTTATGGACGCAGTACTTAAGCAGTGTAACGTGTTGAAACAATCAGACAGGTATTTCGAAAAATGATTGAAATGTATTTTATTGTTTATTCCAAGGCACCTGCAACAATTTTTTTCACAATAATCTTAAAAGTACAGACACGTTAGATTTACATTCTTATTATATGTATAGATTTTTTATTATACATTTATTTATATTGTAAATAACTAAATATATTCTCTGTAACCTTCCTTATACCCGTACCAAATGCTGCGCGTTGTAAAAGACGTCCGCGACATATTTTTACCGACCCTCCCGATGAAATAACGGCAGTGAACGATCAGTACCAGCCTGTCTCTCTAAACAGAGCGTGCTCACGCCCACGCCCGCGTAACCACAGATCACGCCGCCGTGGTCTGGGGGTCAATTTCGCTCCCGCACACCAGACTAGGCCCCCCTCGGCAGCAGCTCAAGCCTAGGTCCGTTCCCTCGGTTTGGAGCCCTTGAGTACGCTGCTGACACAAAATCTTACATCACTGCGATAACATTACACATATCACCTCCACACACGTGCACGCACACACGCTTACACATGCAAGTGGAAGGGTTTTTTTTTCCTTATCAAATTGAAATCGTTTGGAATATTATCCGATACGAAATATATATAAGGGTTGTTGAGGTATGTATGCTTGGTACACATATATGTTTCAACGACTCATATATGTATGAATAGTTAGCTCAGCTTAGGTTAGCTCAAATCGGTCGCGAATTGCATGTATCAGGCAACAGCCAAAGCAGAGGTGTGCCGCGCACCCTTGAGCTAGTTGTCAAAATAAAATCGGCTGAGTGCCTTAAGCGCTCGCCTTAGTAGTCCGGTAAAGCTGTTAAGACCTTGCTTGGTCAATAGCGTAGTCAGTTCGAAAAGAAAGAAAAAACTGCCTTATACCACGAACTCATTAGAACATGTAACGAAAAAAATACATCACATTCTATTATATCTTCTGGATATTTTAACGCCATTAAAAATGAACTTAATACGTACAGTTAAAATTTTAACACGCTTCTTATGAAATTAAATAACTTGGGAGCTTGTACTTGCGAACACAAAATTTAAGCTGACCTTCGCCCGGAATTGCCCATAGACTCGCTTCCTGTTAACTGTGTACACCCGTTTCGTGTATTTGTTACTAATTAAAAAGTAATTGTTCGCGGGGGAGGTCTCAGTCGAAATGAAACGGGCTTTAATTAACGCAGGCAACGTGTAGCTGGCGATACATGAGTGTCGACCTACCCTACTCATTGTCTGTGGCATGGGACCGCTACTGATCGTTCTCGATGATATATCACTTATATTGTTTTTGAAGTGAAAAATTTCTTTAGACGCCAACACGCCTTACAACTCAACAGATGTATTTTTGGCAGGAGATAAATTTATAATTTCGCGTCGTGACATGCTTGTAAGCGTGACCGATCGTATTGCGCTTGCGTGGCTTGCGGCAGACTAGCGACGCTTAGCATAAGGGCTTGTGTACATCTAATATTGACATTCTATATTGAAATTGTACAGCCTATCGTATATTAATTACAAAATATATATAACTATACACACTACTACACTATTATACTTAAAAAGATCACACGATACACTCATTTAGTAATTCCGTATTTCTTTTCAAATCTAAAATTAGTTTTTTATTTAATTAATCTCTACAGGATTTTTTTTCCTTAATTTTTAAGTAATTATATATTATCGGATTGTATTATTTTATTTTCTTCTTATTTTTTTTGTAATTGGTTCTTCGACTTTTCTTGTTTTCCGCATCGTATCTTATGTTGAAAAATGCTGTAGTCAACTATAATTAGTGACATAAATAATTTTAAGTTACTGTTATTGATTCTTATGATAAATAAATAAACTATTGTTCGGACTGCCAATAGATGTGGAAACCAGTCTAATGTTAATTTCTATGTACAAATTAGGAAATCGAAATAATATAATTAATTTAAAAACTCAAAACAGCACATAGTTATTATATTGTATTGAGTTGTCACTTCTATCGGTAGTCCTTGACTGCCTCGTTCTTTTTCCTTTTCCACTCTCCCTTGTCAGATGTCATCTCAGTATTCACACCTTTTATCGCTATTTCTCTTCCCTTTCCAGTATTTCTTCCCACATTCCAATTCGCAAATCTCCACCTTACATCCCGAATTCTTTTCTTACTTTACAGAGATAACCCTAATTCGCTTTTCATACTTGTCATATTGTGAAGTACGATTTGGCTTAATTTTTACAATCATGCCTGCTTGACAACAGCTCTCCTAGGGATCTTCTTTTTTACCTTTTTATATTAAATATAAAAGTAATAATAATCGTAACTAATGTTATAAATGTGTAAATGAGTTTGTTTGTTCAATGGTTATGCTTTCACAACTAAACACTTACTACCACGACATAAGCACATGTATCAATTGGCACACCACTGATGATTTTTAACAATTGTAAAAAGATCTAGTACTCCAATCACCGATGAACACCGTGGCCTGATATATATGAATAACGTGGCAGTCAAAGTGTTGACGATGACGTTATAGAATTGCCCGAATATCATAAAATCTTGCATACACATTGCACATTGTTAGAGTTACAAAAAAAGATACAGGTACCTTTCATCCTGAAAAAAAATACTGTCACCGAGGAAAAAATCAAATTTACTTTAATGCGAGCAAAAGCATGAACAAAGGTTAGTGTTTTATACGGTTTAATTTTTGACCTCAAACTCACTTGACAATAAATGATATGGTATATGATGGTAACTTATATAATACGAGAGAGCATCGCACGAAATAAAAATAGTAAAAGTAGAGGGTGTATTGCTCTCAAGTTTAGCCGCTGAAATACATAATAAGTGCTTGTTGACAAATTTTCACCTTAAAAAATTCAGTGTCTTTCCTTCTTGGAATATATTTTCTCTAGACATATTTAACACATTTATTTATTATGTCAAAAGGCGGCAAACGAACAGGTCGGTTACCTGATGATAAGTAATCACCACCGTCCATAGACACTAGCCACACCAGGGGACTCGCAAGTGCGTTGCCAGCCTGTGTATGGGGGAGGTGTAGGCCCTCCGGCGCTCTCACTAACCCAACGAGACGCAACAATGCAAGCACTGTTTTCTATGTCACGTTGGTTTTCTATGAGAGGGTAGTACTAACCCGGGCGAGCCGACCCATTCATGCTGAAACCAGTAATAGTTTAACCACCTTCATTAAAAGCGGCCTTAATAAATAAATATACTGTGAATATTTCAAACCGGTCCAATTTATAGTTCAAATGAGCTACTTACGGTTATAAAACACAACACACCCATAGCAATAGATTTTCGCTTCTAAGAACGTACACTGAAAACATGATTTTCGATACAATTTATATGTGAAAGTAATGAGAAACAGTGGTAAGGATTCGTCATGTGTCACATCGTTTGAACTGTATATTGTTCACAACACATGCACGTAAGATATAACAGATACAAAGGTATCTGCTAGGCACTTTTTAACGTGGAAGATATTTGCATATGACCTGAGCTGTTTACAATGGTTTATTCTATAACAGTTTTGAAAGTCAGATGAAGTTTGTTCATTAAATTTAATTAATTACTAATTTAATTAAATTAATTTAATTTAATTTACTTTTTTACTCTCAAGTTTTAACACTCAGGCGAAAATAGCATATAATAGAGTGGGTCTCAGGATAGACTTAATGTTACCTGAATTACTTTTTTCTGAAGTGGAAACTTCTTTACCCCATTATGATTTGACAGTTCATGACACGAAAGAGCGATATTAAAAAGAGTCAACAAAATACGTCTATAGGAATTAACATGTAAAAGAATGAGACGGAATATATTAAACAGTGTTTATTATTATCGTGATCTACTTATTGTATATTGTGCTGCCTGACACATACTCTGGTACTAGCGTTGTACGTAAGTATGTTTGTAGGTGTGTGAGCCTGCCTATTATGAATCCTTGGGAAAAGGTTTCAAAACCAGCATGGTGTATTATTGACGTGTATCATTTATATGAATATTTTATCATTGTTTTAAGGTTTCACAGCTGTCGCGTGTTTTTTGTTTTGTTTTTTTTTTTATAGTAGCACTTTTGCTGCCCATTTTTTTAATAATTTGCTAATAACAAACTGCTATTATTTACTTCATTCGAAATTAAATTAATAAAGTACCTATGAATTCAAATTGATAACACCCTTAGTTGGAAGGTTCATATAACCAATGTAATATGGCGCTCCAGGAAACTCAGATGTTCCATATTTTTCTCGAAAAGGAGGAAATATTCGTATATTGCAAATTTAATAGCTACTCACTATCACTTTATATATCCATTGAAATGTACATTACTGTAAACATAATTTACGAAATATGGAAACGAGGAGTTTCATATATTTTCCTACATACACACTCTTATTTTGCCAAAAAGATTGTACTTGAGCTCCATGTTGTATTTATCAAATTATTTATCTAAGCAAAATAATTGACAGTGTCTGGTTTTTTTTTATTGTAGCACGGCAAAATTACTGCACTGCACTATGCCTGATGGTAAGCACAGTATAATCTATCTGCGAAATCAAATCAAAAATACTTTATTCAGTTTAGGCCCTAATAAGGCACTTATGAACGTCCAAGACTACTAACGGTTCGGAAAACAACCCAGTCATCGAGAAGAACCGGTATGAAACTCGATCGGGAACATTTTTTAAACATATATTTCCAATACATTATACAATGCTTTTAGTGGATGCATATAGAGGAGTCAATTCCAGACATCACTATCATTCACATACTGATCCACTCTATAATATCCTTTTGAAACTAAAACCCGTTTGACATGGCGCTTAAATTTACAGTCCGGCAAATCGGTAACATGCTTTAGGACTTTGGGAAAAACTGGATATGTACAGGCTGATCCCGAAACGCGACCCGCAGTAGCGAATCACTAGGGCGGTCTTTTTCGCCATATACATGGTTGCGACCCAGTCAGGCTATAAAACCCTACCACCCCGCTTTCGCCATTGCCTGGTTCGTTATTCAGCAGGGTGCACCACATGCAGGTGAGGTTGGCTTGGGTGTCTCAAGTCTTATGATGTTATTCGACACCCCTTACACCCCAAACCACACCCATGTTATGGATCTAACTCCTAATCCAATAGCAAATGAAGCGATAATGGCTTAGTTGATCGTTCAGACACAGCGTCCATGGATTAGGTTCGAATCGTTGCAACTGAGTTGGAGCTTCCGGTGAAAAAAACATCGTGAAGCCATAGCATGGTGATAGAACGTTTTCTAAGCCCACCTTTTTTTTTCTCCATGGGTAAATCCCAAACGGATATCCATCCCACCGGGCAGCAGGGGATAGATATGCCCGAGTCGCACGGACTAAAACCCCATGGTACCTTCTTACACCTGGTGGTAGAGCCAAGCTGAAGCTATTACTGGTTTCAGCATGCATGGGTCGGCTCGTCCGGGGTAGTACCACCCTCTCATAGAAAACCGACGTGAAGTAACAGTGCTTGCATTGTTGCGTTTCGATCGGTCAGTGAGAGCGCCGGAGGCCCACCTCCTCTCCCCTCCTATATCCTCTCCCTCTCCCTCCTCTAACCCTTCCCCCCAAAGGGTGGCAACGCACTTGCGACCCCTCTGGTGTCGTTAGTGTGTCCATGGACGGTGGTGATCACTTAACATCAGGTGACCCACTTGTTCGTTTGCCAACTATGATATAAAAAAAAACACCTTTTGGCTGGGGGAGCAGGGACTGTCTAATCGACACTACGTCTGCTCCTCCGGCAGGTGTTGTCCCCTCCTAAGGGGCCCCAACTGCGGCCTGAGGGGTCAAGATGGTGGACCCCTCAAGGAGGAATGGGTGTTAAGTCCACCTAGCTAGTAGCTAGTGCTATCAAGTTGAAAATATGTTGTCAAGCACCCGTTGTTGTGTACCAGCAGCTACACTGGAGAGCCAGTCACCTATAGGTTTGGCTTGTTTACTACCTTAGACCATCATTTATTCATTAGACATCATTTATCATCAGATGACGCTGTGGTCAAACGCAAAAACTTATAAAATATATAAAATACATAAGTGAGAACTATATCCAATATTCCACAAATAAAACTCATAATCAAATCATTAATCCACTTTACGAAGAGATAAAATAAAAAAAAAGGCAAGAATGTCTAACATTAATTTAATTATAATCCATATTCCCATCGGTTCTAAGTAAACTCTATTCTCGCAACACAACAATAGAAACTAAATGATGTTAACTCAATTCTGTGTGTAGATAATGGAATCATTTCGTATAAACGAGTTCAAGAACCCGAGACATATTTCAATGAATAGAATAGTGATGAAAATCTTCTAATGCAGCCTTTGAAACATCAGTGTAAATTTAATATTTATTGAGTACAATCGGTATGTTAATTGCTTAATCTATTACTATTTATTACAGTTATAAAAATATACATGTTATAAATATTATAAAAAGTCGGGATGGTCTTATTGATTTGACTGATGGAGTATCATTTCGATATCCGAAGGTTCGAACCCCGGCATCTACCAACGAATTTTTCGGCACCTGCGTACGTTTACTAATATAAATTGGTAACCTTATCGGATAACGGTAAAGAAAAACATCGCCAGGTAACCTGAACCTCAGAAATGTCCTTGTAGTACTACTTTTAATGGTGCTAGAGCCACGCTGAAACTGTTACTGGTTTCAGCATGAATGGGTCGGCTCGTTCAGGGTAGTACCACCCTCTCATAGAAAACCGACGTGAAGTAACAGTGCTTGCATTGTTGCGTTTCGTTCGGTCAGTGAAAGCGCCGGAGGCCCACCTCCCCTCCCTTCTCCTCGCTCCTCTTCCACTCCCTCCCCTAACCCTTTCCCCAAAGGGTGGCAAACGCACTTGCGACTCCTCTGGTGTTGTTGGTGTCCATGGACGATGGTGATCACTTAACATCAGGTGACCCACCTGTTCGTTTGCCATCTATTACATAAAAAAAATACTGTATGTTGGAAAACATATAACTGTGGATATCTCAGAGTTTGAAATCGCCAATACGTCATGAGCTGGCGTGTTGTTTGCCCAACTTCGGGAAGAGGCCTATAGCCCTGCAGAAAGTCTACTACAAGTTGATGATGATGATGATAATGTCATATTATAGAAGACCTTCAAAGTATCACGGTCCGGTATGTTCTAAGTTCGTGAGGACACTCTATATCAGGATTTTGCTATTATCAGTATATCATCATTTCCTGGAGTTTACTGACTTAATGTATGATAATACTAGAAGCCAACAGAATGAAGCTTATGTCTTCAAAGTCAGGATGTATAAAGTAAATTTTCAAAAAAAAGTATTAACCGACTTCAATATCAATCAAAATCCCTAAGCGCACTAAAAAGCGGTAAATAAATAGTTTATCAAATTAACCAAATGAAATAAAACATATGAATATGTGTGCTACCTAGAGATGTACTGGAAGTCGGTAGAAGAATAATCAAAATCGGTTAACCCAGTCCAAAGTTATGAGGTAACAAACATAAAAAAAATAAAAAAAATACAGTCGAATTGATAACCTCCTCCTTTTTTTGAAGTCGGTTAAAAATGCGTTTATATTTACCGCACATATTCCAGTTTTTTTATTCTTTATAGCTGGCCTATTTGGCCATCTTTATATCTAATGCTAAACGCGGACGTGGTCTAAGAGAGTAGCATGCTAAGCCTAGAGAGGGACTGGCTTAAGTGCAGCTGCTGGAACATACGAATAAGTATTGGCAACAGATTTTCAACTTGGGGGTGGTAGATAGACAGGCGGACTTAGAAAAAGCCCTACCCACCATGCAATGGTATCATAACGGTGTTGTCCTTCACCGAGAGCTCCGATTTAGTTCCAGAGATTCAAAAACCATGCGGTGGTCAACATGCAGTCAAGTAAACCATCAGCGCTCCAATTACTCTATTCAGAGCCGAACTAACAACTGCTCTTACTAGGGGCTTTACATTTGTGCCATTCGGAGTAACAAATCTGGACCGTAAAATCATGCATCCAGCCTTTTCGACTAATTGACGTGTCTCATCAGCAACTGTCTGTGTAATATCTCATTTAACATTAACTTGGCAATGCGACCAGCTTTCTGTGAACGTTTCCTTTGAATGGTGAGTTAAATACTTACTAATATAAATGCGAAAGTGTGTTTGTTTGTTACGCTTTCAGGCCTTAACTAATCAACCTGTCGTCATAAAATTTTGTATACACGTTTTTAGTTATATAAGATACCTATTATCTAAAAATATATCAACCGTACATTATAAATAAAACATGTAAATATGAAATGAGATGCTCTTAAACTATTGTCTTTGGTATAAGTAATAGAAACAATTATATTATATTACCCACTATATAGAGTACAAATAAATAACGCACATACAATCATTTAAATTTAAAATATAGGTCTGGTGTTACACCAAACTTTACGTATTAGGATAGACAGTTTGAGAATAATCAAAGTAAATTTATATTAATCTAGTGGGCCCGGCGGACGTTATCCCGCCCTGGTAATAAAAATAACCTTGACAAATTATATATCTAATCCTTCTTCGTGAATCACTTTATATACTGGTTAAAACCGCATGAAAATCCATTCAGTAGTGTTTTGAGTTTATCGCGAACAGACAGGCAGACAGACGTGACAGAGAACTTTATTTTATAATATGTAGTGATATCCCTTTACAATTTATATTATGCGTAAAATTTATATAAAACTTTCGTTTTCAAGTGTACTCGTACAAATCTAATATGGTTTGTTATATATAATTTTGTAGTGAGAAGACTGGGCATTTGCGGTGTTAACTTACTACACAGCGAAGCAATTTAATGTGGTAAATATTATATCTATACTAATATTATAAAGAGATAAAGTTTGTGACGTTGTGACGTTGTAAGAGATAATCTCAGGAAGTACTAAACCGATTGAACCGATTCTTTTACCAATAGAAAGCCGCGTTATTTGTGAATGTCATAGGCTATATATTATCACGCTAAGACCACTAGGAGCGGAGCAACAATGAAGAATGTTTTAAAATCGGGTTTTTTCCTTTTGAGAGCTTCCGCTGCGTCTTAGCCCAAAATAATTATTCCACGCGTGCGAAGTCGCGGGCAGAAGCTATTATTTAATTATATTATTATTATTATATTATAAAGATGCAAAGTTTGTGAGGTTGTAGGGGGTAATATCTGGGGAGTCGGAGAAAAAATGGCCGAACGAAAACGTTTCTTATGAACGCTGCGTTACAATGAGAGATGTATGACTGAGTTCTAGAAAAAAGTTGTAGCTTGATAATGCCTATTACCGCCGAAAAAAGTGGCCACGGGTCACCTAGTTACTTCATATAAATTATGATAACACTAAATATAAAAAAATATTTCTTAATTTTTGGCTTTATTACTGTAACTTTTGATGCACTGAAATACAAAAATAAACAATTTATATATGTTTACAAAAAGTATTTCACAATTTTATTCCCGTATTTTTACACATATATATTTTTTTATATGTATTTCTAGTAAAATACTTAACTTTTCGTGGATTATGATTGAAGCCACAACAATTAAATAATCTATTTTGCTTCGATATGAGTATGTCACTATACAGAATAATGTTTCAGACTGCTTATCACTAAATATTGTAAAACAAAGTCCTCTGCCACGTATGTTTGGCTGTCTGTTCGTGATAAACTCAAAAAGTACTGAACGGATTATCATGCGATTTTCAGCAGTAGCTAAAGTGTTCATGTTCAACTTCATGAGGAAGGTTTATGTATATAATTTGTCATGTTTTTTTATTATCAGAGCGGGGTAACGTCCGCCGGTCCCGCTAGTGGATTATAATCTCTCTGTGGTTGCCGTTGTTGTTGGATTGTATTAGAATTATTATCAATTGCAATGACGTCAATACGCCATTATTATTATTTTTTCGCTTAAAAGGATCTTAAATCTTAACTAATATCTTTATATATAAAACAAAGTCGGTTTAGTTACACTATTTATAACACAAGAGTGGTTGGAGCAATTTTTTTGATATTCGATTTGTTGGAGTTGTCTCTGTCTGGAATAGCAGAATACATATAAAAATAATAGAAAAAAAAATATGATGATTTTTTTTTTCTCATACATTTTGTACGAAAAGACATTTTTGATTAGGTATATCTCGAGAACGGACTGATTTCGATGATTTCTTTTTTGTTCGTGTATCACTATATTGGTCACAGGGAATCGACCTCAGTGCAATACATGCATCAAATAATTAAATAGAAAGTACTGCAGCAATACTACTCGAATCTTTTTAATTCACTTAAATCAGTTAAATGGCTTTCTATTACGTTAATTATATAAGCAATTACATTAACTTTAATGTGATTAAGTATTTTGATATCTCGACTTTTGACACATTTATTGAACTTAATTCAGTTCGGTAATAAAAAACTGAAATTAATTCAGCTATTAAGTTAACAGAACACCTTTTGATTCAGAGGCGATACGAAGTTCGCCGAGTCAGCCTGTTATAAATACTTTGGAGTTTGTTTATTTCTTCGTTTGTTACATTTTCAAGCTCTAATTACTAAACCGATTATCATGAAATTTTGCTGTCACACGTTGTCACAGGCACAAAAAAGTGTACAGGCTACTCTTTATTCAAACAAAGACGCTGTTTTTTTAAATGTTATAGCAGGCAAACGAACACGTGGGTCACCTGATGTTAAGTGATTACCACCGTCCACATGGACACTAACAATACCAGGGGAGTCGGAAGTGCGTTGCCAGCCTGTGTTTGGAGGGAGAGGGGAGGTGGGCCTCCGGCGCTCTCACTGACCGAAGGAAACGCAACAACGCAAGCACTGTTACTTCACCTCGGTTTTCTGTTAGAGGGTGGTACTACCGCGGTCGAGCCGACCCATTCATGCTAAAACCAGTAATAGCTTCAGCGTGGCTCTACCACCTATAAAAACTCATTAATCACACTTAGAGAATGGGTAGGACATATATCAATACTCTTTTTAATGTATCTGTTTTATATGCATTATACACGCAGGTATAATTTTTTTCACGCATCTTTTTTTAATTCACAAACATATAAAACATAGAAATAGGCAAATATACACAGATACTATTATTGGGCTATGTTCGTAATATCTTTGATTTAACAGTATTTATTATATGTGAATCTGAATATATTGATGATATATACTATGATACCTCGGTCGAGCCGACCCATTCATGCTGAAACTAGTAATAGCTTCAGCGTGGCCCGACCACCAACAAAGTTTACGAAAGATAAGACAAATCTACAGTAACGCGAGCGATGCCGTGGTCAAATCTAATACAAAGTTAATTATAATCTTGCTTTAACATGAAATAACTGTGTCGTTATATTTCAAAATTTGCTGAATCCAATTTTTATCATTCATATTAAAATTCTGAATTTTTGTAAGAATCCCAGTGTTTATTCACCGATAACGAAGATCAAATGTTGCTGTTCATAAGATTTTTAGTTTTTTACTTGTACAAAATTTGAAGATCTTGAAAAATCTTAATGAAGATTTGAAATCTATAGCTCAGTTTGAAATGTGACGGCACAACCACATTCCTGCATCGTATAACTTGTGTTAAGAACAAAAATAAAGGAAATCTGAACACGACTGAACAGATTTAGAGGGTTTACGGGAAAAAGAGCAATACTGAGGTAATATTTTAACCCGTGCACACGTACAAATAGAGATTAGTGGGTGGCCGATGAATATTTCAGATCGACGAACCTTCGATTGACGTACAGCGGTGAGGCTCCCACGGCGTGGGCGTAATAATTTATTTAACGTGGAAGTTAGTTTTGTACCGTCGAGATTGGAGGTGATCTAATTACCTTGGTTTATTTTTATTCACGTTCTATACGAAAACTATGTACTTATCAGGAAACTTCGATCGTTACTTGAAACTAATTAACTTATACAACTTTAGTAAGCGTTTGGCTTCTGAAGGTTAATGTTTGGTATTTATTGTATCCAGATATAGTGACGGTTTTGTACTTAATGGTAACCATAATTAAATCTAAAAATAGCTATGATATAACAACTACAAGTCTCTTGGCATTTAAATATAGTATTAAGTATTTGAACTTGTAACGTGAATATTGTAAGACCGTGTAGCTCTTAGAAATATGTACCTTAATATCGCAAAGATATAGTTCTATCTTCGTATGTCTGTTCTACCGAAAGTTGAAGTTAAGATATAGACTCAAGTGCTACGAGACGTATTGCACTAAGCTGTATATACTAATGTCATATTATTTTATGAGTTGATCAATGAATATCACGGGGTTATAAATTCAATATCCGTGGACGTTATGCAATTTTTTTTAACACATACGATACATAAATGTGGTGTAAGGGGTGTCGAATTACATCATAAGACTTGAGACACCCAAGCCAACCTCACCTGCACGTGGCAATGGCGAAAGCGGGGTGGCAGAGGTTTACAGCCTGACTGGGCCGCAACCACCATGTTTATGGCGAAGAAGCCCGTCATAGTGATTCGCTTCTACGAGTCGCGTTTTGGGATCAGTCTGTGCATATCCAGATTTTCGCAGGCCGGCATGACAGTGGCGACCAGCAATCGATAGTGTGTCACTCGGTGGTCACCATTGTTTTTGGATTATATTGTGCTTACCATCAGACATAGTGCAGTCATTTTGCCGTGCTACAATAAAAAAAAGACAACTTATGAGAAGGGTGACGCAATTTTTACTAAATAATATAACTATATTCCAATTTAAACAAAATTATGTACCTATATATAATTGATGTATATATTTCTTAACATACAAATGAATATATTTATTAATTCTTTCAGGTTTCATTATAAATGCTTTGATTAGCTGTATTGATGGTAGTCATTTCATTGTGTTTGGATCTCCCAAGAAGATGAACATCTTTATTACTATTGTCAACACTACCAGTCTCTTAAATGGATAACAAATGACACCAACTAATACACTGGCCGATTAAGCCTTTAGCCAGCAAAAGTTCTGCAAATAACAATATACAGTGCGTGCCAAACTTTTTGACCCCTGTAAATATGGCTATACGAACACAAATTTAAGTATAAATCCTCATATTATACTTTTTTTTTATGTCATAACTAGCTAACGAACTTGTGGGTCACCTGATGTTAAGTGATCACCACCGTCCATAGATACTGACAACACCAGGGGAGTCTAAAGTGCGTTGCCAGCCTGTGTTTGGTGGAAAGAGAGTGAGCGGGAGAGGAAAAGGGAAGGGAGGTGGCCCTCTGGCGCTCTCACTGACCGAACGAAACGCAACAATGCAAGCATTGTTACTTCACGTCGGTTTTCTATGAGAGGGTGGTACTACCCCAAGCGATCCTACCCATTCATGCTAAACCAATAATAACTTCAGCGTGGCTCTACCACTCTCAGCGTGACTCTACCACTCTTAGCGTGGCTCTATCACTTTTGTTATAACATAACATAATATAACATTTTAGACACATGATATTATTTTAACATTATTTTTTATTAAACTACTTTATTATACTCAGAGCGGTCAAAAACATTGACGATGACTGTAAATCCATTCATCGTTTTTCTGGATCCAGCTTCCCACGGTGGCCCTGTCAACACGATGAGAGAGCTTAGGGATGTCACCAACACGTATGTATTGCGAATTGTAGCGTACGGTGCGAAAACACTTTAGTTTTGTTGTTGGCGGTCGAACACACACGAATGTAGTGATTTTGATTGTTAACGGTTCCACCGCTTGGCAATCTGTTGTGTCGACGTTCGGTACTATTGCCTGGCCCGTTCGTGCAGTTTATGAATTTACGTTATTATTGGAAGCCCAACTAACAAGGAATAGCGAATACTGGACAAAGTGAAATCTTGAGATTCATTTTCCAGTTGGTGAAGAGAACTTGAGGCGTGTAAATAGCCCAAACGCATTTTGAATAATTGGTTACAAGAGCTGAGGCGCAAACACTTAGTAAAGAAAAATAATTAACGGAACTATAAAGTCCTCAACACACGCTGAAAACAGCAATTTATGTTGCGGTGGTGAGGAGGGTTTGCTTAATTTGCGGAGCGGTGTGGTGATACGATATTAAATATATATGTGTCTTGTATGGCTGGCACGGACAGCCACATACTAATTATATGAACGTTTCACCAAAATTGGAATGTGAAGAAGGATAGTGCCATTTCGCTGCGCTACGCTGCACTTAAGATTGGGCATTCCTTGACGGCATGGCAACTCAAGAACTGAAACATTCCCCGATGCTACTAAGCCCCAGCTAATTACTCATTTACATAATGTTTACGCCGAACCACCAATAATTATTTTAATAACCTATAAGCTACCACACCACGCCTCGGTTACAGAACCGCCATTATGCTTCGTCAATACAAATATTGTAATGCTATGATTAATCAATACAACTGCTCTCCCCGGAAAGTTGATTTTTTTTTATTGTAGCACCTTAAAATGACTGCTCTATGCCTCTACAAGCACAGTACAATCTAAAAACAATGGCGACCACCGAGTGACACACTATCCATCGCCGGACGCCGCTGTCATGCCGGCCTGCGAAAAGCTGGATATCCACAGGCTGATCCCGAAACGCGACCCGCAGAAGTGAATCACTATGACGGGCTTTTTCGCCATATACATGGTGGTTGCGACCCAGTCAGGCTATAAAATCCTACCACCCGCTTTCGCCATTGCCTCGTTCGTTATTCATTAGAGTGCACCACGTGCAGATGAGGTTGGCTTGGGTATCTCAAGTCTTATGATGTTATTCGACACCCCTTACACCCCTTAATTATAAATATATATTGTATAAAAAATAGTTACAAAATAATACTCTTTTCCTTCGTTTTATTTTTGATAACCAATTTTCTAGATAATTACTACAATTTTCGAGTAGGTAATAATGTTAAAAGTGTGTTGTGATAATTTTAATATTCATTCTAGATAGCAGCCCTCTTGTTAGAACTTTCCAGGGAGTGAGTGAATCGATTTTAATGAAGACTAAATGTTACTCTAGGATATGCTTAATGACTTTCTTTGTGGCATTTTATCGTTAATGGAATACTTTAGCAGCGATGCGTGTTCAAACAAACAGACAGATAGACATGCAGGCATTTCTAAAAATGATTGAAATATATTTGAAAATGTAAAAAGTTACACGTTAGATATATATTCTTATTATATCTATAGATTTAATTTAAAATAATGAATAATCTTTTCACAAAATGTTGCAACATATTTACGGTCGAATCGTAAAGGTGCAAGAACGTGAGAATATCACTATATTCTTACCGCTTAATTGAATTGAGAAAACGAATGGGTAATCGGTTTATAGGGATTTATACGTATCTCGATTGAATAGACTAATGCACATCTGAGGCGATATGTGGTCGGCGCGATCCTCTCGGCACGTTAGCGCACAATTTATTAATGGTCTCAGAAACCCGACGATGTTTTATTCGACAAATATATCTTCATATAGGTAGGGTAAGAGATAGAAGAGTGCTATTATAAACTGAACTAACTCAGTTATTATAACTCACTTGCAATCGACTAATGTCGTATTTTACCGTGCTAAAGAACTTATGTAATTATAAACGAGAAAGTCTGTGAGCATGGATAGATTTTTGTTTCTCTTTTATGCAAAAAATGCTAAATGGATTTTGATGAAACTTTATAGTTAGTATATGGTACGAGAGCTAAAAAAAAACATTGGAAAAAGAATTTTTTTAGTAAAGCTGGTTCTACAGTATACCTTTTTCCCTATACTCTTCCGAACAGCGTGTGAGCAGTCTGGCTGCCTGTATATGCTGCGTTTATTAATGCGTATCGCATATTTACTAGTGAAATTATTGATTTTTAAATAATTTTAGGATTCTTTTTTCCCTTTCACTAACTTTTAAACGTTATTAAAGATGAATTTACAATTTTTTTATTAACAAGAATAAATAATTAATTTCAATTTCAGAAACAAACAAATAAATGTACAGATTGTGTGTATGTATATATATTATATCGTTTATATAAAAAAAAGGAATTGTTTCATGGAAATTGAAAAAAAAAACAGGTTATTTCTAAACGTGGACTGATTGCAAACCGCAATTGTATGCCTTATACAATACAATGCTTAGTGGTGGACGAACGAATGTAAGTATACGCGGGTAAACTGAAATAAGCTTGTATTACTGTGTTGTTGTTATCACAATAAATATATTACATAAATAAATTATAGTTTTCAAGCCCCGGTCTTAATCTCGTAGGTGGTAGAGCCACGCTAAGGTCGCTACTAGTTTCAGCGTGAAGGGGTGGGCTCGCTCGAGGTACTACCACCCGACCCACAAAAATACCGACGTGAAGTAACGGTGCTTGCATTTTCGCGTTTTCTTCGGTCAGTGAGAGCGCCGAAGGACCACCTCTCGTCGTCTACCCTCCCACTCGTTCCCTCCCCTCCCTCATTCTCTAAACACAGGCTGGCAAAGCAAATTCGTTTGCCTCCTATGATATAAAAAAATAGTAGGTTCATCGTGGCAAGATCAAGCATTAAGTACTAGAGTTCTGTAAAACTACTGATCTTAACTTTAACATTGTATATATAAGCATGTCGCGTGCCAAATGCAAAAAGGGCGTATCATAACAGTTAAATAGGTCAAAATATTTTTTTCTAAACGTCTACATGATATTGATTATTTTATTATTGTAAGTTGTAAGTTTCGAAAATGTCTATAACGTGATTACCAATTATTAATACATATTCGCCCTTTTTTTTAATTTAGAACGCGATATGTCTTCTAGGTAGATACGGGAAGAAAATGCCATAAAAAATGGTGTTTTCATTGCTACGAAATTACGAAGATATTTATTGGACAAAGACAATTATCCAAAACCCCGGATAATCTGTGAATCACCACACACGGTAAGGCCGGGATATATAGTATTTCGGTAATGAACTGCATGTGTAAACTGGCTTCAAGTTCATGTTATTTATATGAACTTCATAACTTATAAATTTAAATTATTTATATTATAGTCTGCTTTCACATCTATTTGCATTCTTAGCAATAGTTATATACATATCTATATAGTTTATTAATTAATTAAAAATATGATGGACTGCACAAGCTTAATATAAAATAACAATATTACATTTACATAGGCCGTTATACTATGCGTCGCTAGTCTGACGCAAGCGCAGTACGTAACGAGTATGTCGAGGTCATCGGTGACGCGACCCCATAAGTTTTTCCAGTACCAAATAAATTTAATCTACAAAGTCGGTCAACACGGCTAATGTATGTGGTAGAGCCACGCTGAACCTATTACTGATTTCAGCATGAATGGTTCGGCTCGCCCGGGGTACTACCACCCGACCCACAGAAAACAGACGTGAAGTGTACACTGCTTGCATTGTTGCGTTTCGTTCGGTCAGTGAGAGCGCCGGAGAGACACCTCCCTTCCTTCCCCTTCCAAAACACAACGACTCCTTTGGTGACCAACCTATTCGTTTGCATCCTATGATATAATTAAAACATGAAGTTTGCAATTTAATAAAATTAGGAGACAAATAATTATTGCGTAATGCATTCAGAACCGCATGTACGGAATTATAAATTTACTCGTCAAACAAAACCACTAATTTAACATTTGCAGCTGTTTGTTTTACACAATTCTCTCGGGTTATTGACGTTCTATTTAAACCGGCAGGTCTTGAACCATGAAATTTATGCATAGAACTTTCTTATATAACGTAGGTGAACACTAAGATAGGAATTTTGATAATACACTCCCAAGGGGTTTAAATAGGGAATTAAGTTAGTGAGATAATGTCGACGAGACATCAGTTTAGATAAGGGGCTGGTTCAAATCAAAAATATTTCATTCAATTTATGTTCTAAGAAGGCGCTGAAATGGTAGAGCCACGCTGAAGCTACTACTGCTTTGAGTATGAATGGGTCGGCTCGCCCCGGGGTAGTACCACCCTCTCACAGAAAACCGACGTGAAGTAACAGTACTTGCATTGTTGCGTTTCGTTCGGTTAGTGAAAGCGCCGGATACCCAACTCCCCTCTCCAGTCCCCACTCCTCCTTCTAAGTAAATATAACTTTAAAAAATAAAGAAATTGATCGCAATAGAATCAAATAATGAATCCAAAACAAAGATGTTTTTAATACTACTACTTAATCATTTAAATGAGTTCACGATAAAAAAATACTATACATTAAAATATTAATATTGACGTTGGTAATATTGCTTTACTTATGACAACGTAAAGCAAAGTGACATGAAGTGAAAGCAGTCCTCCGGCTCCCAGGGAGGTAGAGGCGGAGAGACGGCGTCTTAGGGGGGACGCCGTCGAAAGGTGGCAGCAGGACCTGGCGGACGAGCAGCTAATCATCGAAACTTCTGAACCGATATTGATCGGACTTTTACTAACAAGTAGAAAATTTAATTTAAATTTAATTTTCTCGCAGTTCAGATAAAATTACAGTTAAAAAATATAGACATATAAAACAAAGTCCTCTGCCACGCCTGTCTGTTCGCGATAAACTCAAAAACTACTTGAGGGATTTTCATGCGGTTTCACCAGTAGATAAAGTGATACATGAGGAAGGTGTAGGTATATAATTTGTTTTTTTTTTATTATAAGGGCGGGACAACGTCCACTTGGCCCGCTAGTTTGAGATAAAATACGTTGTTTTTTACGAAACAATAGAACAATTTTGAGAAGGATATTGATACACAGTTATATGTATATATATATGAAATGGTACTATGTTCTGAGAAGTCTCAAGTACAGATAGGAGCTAATGCGAGTGGGAAGTAGCGTGGAATGTACTGTGAGTAGTTTAATCATCGGATTACGCTCATCTAGTGTTTTTGCTGTTCCACATTTTCAGGAATATAAAGTCGACGCGGTTTGCAATATATGTTTTCAAGATAGAGACAATAAGTATATCCAATATCGTGTATTACTTATTATTCTAAAGTTATTATTAGTTTTTATTTATATTATCTATACTAATATTATAAAGAGGTAAAGTTTGTGCGTTTATAACGTTGTAGGGGGTAATCTCAGGAACTACTGGTCCCATTTGAAAAATTATATGAGTGTTATATAGTTCATTTACCGAGGAAGGTTATAGGCTATATATCATTACGCTAAGTCCAATAGGAGCGGAGTACCAATGAATAATGTTTCAAAATCGGGGTTAACGTACGTATTATTTAAATCACCTTCTACGTTAACAAAGTTGCGAGTTAAAGTTAGCGTTAGCTCAGAGTAACTATTCCAGGCGGACGAAGTCGCGGGCCGAAGCTAGTCGGTAATATTTCATGAAGGCATTATGTACGATACCTATATATTTCTTCCACCTACCAGCATACCAGTATGCATATAATTGGTTATTCATTAATATAATTGGTGGTAAGACATTTGTTATTATGCAATTCACGTAGTTGAATGTTATTGTTCACAGAGGACTCTTAGTAGGTACTTCGACGTGACGCATGCTACGGCGCAGTTAGCTCCTACCTTAATAAGCAAAGTTAATACTGCAGTACAACTTTTACTGGTAGGTATATTTTTTTAACCTAATTTGAAAGGTATATTATAACTAAAGATACGTTGCCTACATGACATTTTGATAAAACTAATGTCACGATAATGCACACATACGTAAGTAAGACGCCACATAGTCTTGATAAAATGTGGAAGTAAGATGGCATATTCTCAATAAAGGTGGTGAAAAAGAAATAGTTATATGCCGCTTACATAGATACATAAAAATACCAAAATTATACATCATCTACATGTATCAAAGGGCATGTAAGGTATGCAACGTCAGTTATGTTATAAATATTAAGGAGGTAATTGGAACATAAGAGTAAAAGGAAAGATGTCACAACGTATTTTTCTTTTGCATGTGTGTATATGTTGTATAAAATTCAAGCAGTAGCATGTATATTTTAATTAATTTAACATACTGTTAATGCATTTAATATAAAAAATAGCTTTTTGCACTTCTCCTGCATATAAACTTTAACAATGCTAAATTTCAAGTTCATCCGTTCGCGCAATTCGCTTAGAAAAGGGTATAAAGTTTTGGCTTCCCGTATTAATATATATGATGATGATTACAATAACTTTTGACAGACCAAGCCAATTTTAATGAAACAAAAACTAATGGTTACTCGAAAATATGCTTTATGATTTTCTTGAAAAGTTTATATCATGAACGCTGTACTTTAGCAGTGATGCGTGTTCGTACGCACAAACAGACATATCTAAAAATTATTGAAATGTATTTATTATTAATACTAAACACCGTCAACATTTTTAAAATAACAATCTTAAAAGTACAGACACGTTAAATTTACATTCATATTAAACGTATAGTATATATTTTCAACAAAGTACAAAAGGGTATTTATTATTGTCATATTATTATCGACCACATAACGATGGACCTTATAAGAACCTTTTAACAGTGGAACCTGATCTACATGGTGCTTGTATATTTTGTCCGGTAAATCGGCTACCTAAAGACTTACAGAATATAAAATAAGGAATTGTTCATTGGTTGAAGTAACACTTTTTATGGCATTAATTAATTTTTTATTTAAATTTAATTTAAATTTAATTAAAATTTAATTAATTATTTAATTGTGTTACAAAATAAACGTAAGGTAAGCATGTAGTTAAATATTTATACTACGAAACTTAGTATAGTAAATAGTGTATAAGCATTCTTTTTCGTATACCAGGAGAATGTTTAAAGGGTGACTTCAATCCTGTGGTAGTTCATGATCAAATTTAACATATAAAATAATAATATCGAAACATATACTAAT
Source organism: Antheraea pernyi (assembly GCA_015888305.1). Taxonomy (NCBI): domain Eukaryota; kingdom Metazoa; phylum Arthropoda; class Insecta; order Lepidoptera; family Saturniidae; genus Antheraea; species Antheraea pernyi. The sequence goes on along the minus strand of MU158805.1, from coordinate 116,738 downwards.
AAACAACAAAAAGAACCTAGTTAAAGTTTGTTCTAAGACTTTCAAAAGTATTGGAACGATACCTTTAAAGGTAAAGAAAATCATATCTAGGTTTAATGAACAATATTAAAGGGACGCTTTCAAGGTTAATCATTACGATACTGCTTATCATGGGAACGCCGTATATACGGTCGACCAATGGGATGCAGGGTGCGGGTCGAGTAGGGGCGCGGACGGGAATGCGCGACGCGGTGTGATTAATTGCTTTCCTTGTTATTACACCAGATCGTTTTGCGTAAATCAGCTGGTGTTGAGTGTATATCAGTTTAGCATTTCTCGAGATAATTAGGTAAAATATTTAGCACCAATTTTTTTATTAATTTGAAACCAGATTCGACTTGCGATTATCCTGTAAAGATATTGCTGGCGACTAAACAGTCCCGCTGTATATAATTTAATACATATAAGCCAAATATGTTTCATTTTCTCCGCGTATACACATTGATACACGGACTATTTCTTTTATTTCTGGTATCAAAACTGTATCAGTCATGTACAATTCTAGGTTATGAATATGTAATATTTGTTTCATGCGATAAAACGATATGATAACATAAGATATTTCATATACAAATCTCCTCCCCACAATACTCTGCTTCTCTGATCCACTAGACAAATAACCCAATGCTAAATGTCTAGACTGAACAGCTTATCCGTAATAAATACTCAATTGGTATGCCCTAAATAAATATAATATGGGATGCTTAATGAACTCTACTGTATCCATAAACTAGAGATATTTACAAGATTAAACAGAAAGGCGGTCATCGACTCGGTTCACATAAATATTTCACATATGATACCAGATATTATGGACTTTATTTTCATACACCAACGGTTGAAAATCTACTGTGAGAATAGAGTAATGTAATTTTTCAGTTAGATGAAAATTTATAGATGGAATTGCAACGAGTGTCTACACGCAATTGGGTCTCAGCGGTGACAAATGTTGCAGCGTCCCATAAAAGAAGTAAGAATTGTGATAAACACAAATTAGATATTAATAGAGTTATACTGGGTACTTTTGTTTTCATATTTATTTTATGTATGACGTATAAAGTGTATCGAATTTGAATGACAGAGCAATTTCAACAAGTTTGGTACTATATTTGATGAAACTATCTTATAGAAGTGTGAGATCATTAATATTGGTATCACCAAGTGAGACATAGTTATTGGCAGTCTTTTGAAGTGATGGAACTACATTAATTAGGTTATTACATTATTAGCTAAGTAGTACAAATATGTACAGATATGGAAGGTCCTAACATACAGATATAAATACTTCTTCTGCACTACGCATTTTATAAGGTATAAAACCACCAATTAGGTCCGTATACAAGGGTGAATATTTTTTGAACGTAGAAGAAGTTACATCAATATGTATACACGCTTATATCAAGATTCTTGTACTAGATAAGATAAAACCTATACCAGCTACCAAAGATCAGCCATTAACTACTCTATGTATCTCATACGCCAGTTGTCAAGAAATTGTCAGCCACTCGGCTTTTATCTGAGTAGTACGAGTTCACGGCGTCAAAGAAGAGAATATGGCGCAACTCTGTCAAAAAGGCTGTATAATCTTTCGAGGACCATCAACTATACAATCTCGATGCAAAACGTCTCTTCGCAAAGAACCGTCCCAAGCCTTCCTATGTTTATGCCCTAAATTGCTTTGGTCAGTTACACTTTGCGCCTTGTAACCGTACCTTCAAGGCAAGATCTGGTTTCGCGAGCCACATCTGCTCTCATTCCCGAAATTAACAAGGTTGTTGACGGATACGTCAAAGAGGACATCATCACTATGATGTTATATATTCATATCTCTTAAGAAGGTAGCTCGCTAAACATTAAAAACTAGCACTCAAACACAATACAGTAACAGACTTATAGGGGCCTGATGAAAGTTTTCAGGTCAAATCTGGTAGTTAGATATGGTGACGCTGCGAACTTTCATGCTAGTAGTACTAAATAAACAGTTTAAAAAGTTAATTTTAATTCTAGAAAATTCTCTCTCCTTGACACAGATACGTAGAGAACCGCGAACGCACGCAAACACGTTAATACTTTGAACAAAGCGCGTTTGTTGGGCAAAGCTAAAGGGTGCCCGTGTCCAATTAACAGACCTTAATTTTCGGCTTTAACCCCGAGCTTGTTATAACAAAACTAAGCATATTATAATTACCGTTAGAATTGTAAATATTGTGTTAATTTTTATTGTAATAGTCACTTTTACTAGCGAGCCCGGCGGCTGTTGTGCCGCTCTAATAGAAAAAAAACTTAATAGGCCGGCAACGCACTTGTGACTCCCCCGGTGTTGCTAGTGTCTATGGACGGCGGTGATCACTTAGCATCGAGTGACCTGTCTGTTCGTTTGCCCCTATAATATATAAAAAAAACTTTATAAATTATATACCTCAAGCTTCCCCATGGATGAATTTATGTACTGTTGAAAACTGCATATAAAACCGTTCAGTAGTTTTTGAGTTTATGGCGAACAGACACACAGGCGGACGTGGCAGTGGACTTTGTTTTATTATATGTAGTGATATGGTAACAAACAAGAATAGAAATTATTAAATTGAGCTAAACTATATTTCATATTTATAACTTTTACATTCAGGTCAAGGTGATGCATTTAGGTCATAGAGCAAATCATTATTTTTTTATTTTGAACGATACATCCAAAGCATTAAGTTTAATGGAATGAAATATTTTTCTCGTCACAATTATATTTCTATTAAAGATCATCTTGTATTTTTTATTTTCGTAAAAGGGACACATTAATCTATGGCAGTGCAATTCGAAAACAAAGGCTGTGAAAGAAAAAGCATACAGTTTTGCGAATCTATTATATAAATAATCATTATTATATAATTAATTTTTGTAATTTACTGACCACAAAATGAAACTGAAATACACATTTTAGGCCTTTATGGCATCCAATTTATTTTAATTATTCGGTTAACTACAGATAATTTGGTAATTTTATCTCTGCCGTACCGTGAAGCTGTGGAACAATCTCCCGGCCAGTGTGTTCCCTCCTTCCTATAATATGGGGTCCTTCAAGCGTATCGTAAAGAGACATTTACGCAGGCTGGCATGACAGCGGCGACCGGTTAGGGATAGCGTGTCTCTCGGTAGTCGCCGTTGTTTTTGGATTATACTGTGCTCACCACCAGACACAGTAAAGTCACTTTGCCGTGCCACGATAAAAAAATAATTAAAATAATGTATGAAAGTGTTATTAGGAAAAATCAAATCAAATCAAATCAAATCAAAAATACTTTATTCAGTTTAGGCCCTAATAAGGCGCTTATGAACGTCAAAACTACCACCGGTTCGGAAAACAACCCAGTCACCGAGAAGAACCGGCAAGAAACTCGATTGGGTACATCTTTTTAACATATATATATTTCAAATACATTATACGTTACAATACCGTTTTTAGTGGATGCACAGAGAGGAGTCAATTCCAGACGTCACCATCGTTCACGTATTGATCCACTCTATAGTAGCCTTTCGACACTAACCCGCTTGACATGGTGCCTAAATTTACAGAAACAACAGGTGCAAAAACATCAGAAAGATCAATTTCGTAGTTCACGCGAGCAGAACCATGTATATAGCTTGTTTGATAAAAAAAAACAATTCGAACTAGGATATTAAACGAAAATAATTTCCAGGTGTCAGTTATTTTCTTATATTACAGTTATCTTATTAGTCCACACCATTGTTTACTGCTTAATATTAACTATTAAGGTGAGGATTCGAGGCTTTTACTGTCCTACAACGGTACATTTTATCATTTTATGGTACACTTTAAAATGCATGCACAGATGTGTGTGTTCATTACTATATATTTTTACAAACAAATTATTTAAAAAAAGATATAACTAACTAACACATTGATCAACTAAAATTTTACTATTATATTAATACCATCTATTAGAATACGAAGAGTTAATTTTGATGTAAATGTAACGTTTGTTTACAGATTTCCTGGATATTTAAATATATGTATAAAGAGTCCAAACATTCAAGAAATTATTACTTTGATGAGTTCATACCTACGTGGCATGCAAACATTGCAAACATATAGTATAAATCCATCAAAGAAAAAATGCTTGTTTGTCTTTTCAAATATACTAGTGGGCGCCCAGTGGTCGAGATTCGACCATAATTCATTGATTTTTTAAAGTTCGAACTTTATTCCTGTTCTTTTGTCAAAGGGTTTACTTCTATTATCAAAGGTTTTCATCATGGCTACTCAATTATTTGCCACTTTTTTTTAATGTCTAAATGAAAATCGAAATTAATTATAAATTTGAAACAAAAACCAGGCGCTTACATGAGGTGGTAAGGCTCTCAAATTAAAGAAAAAAAGTAAAGATAAGTTTACGAAAATAAAGAAATTTATCGCAACTCATGACACAAGTATCAATTAATTTTACACGATATCATGGGTAGGTGGTATTTCTGGGTGATATTGAATTAAATGTAGTCTGTGCATTATGAGGAATCGTGATATGCCCAGTATCATCGTTTGGAAAAGTAATGGATACACAATACGATCAAATAATGAATCTAAAACAAAGAAGTTTTTAATACTACCATTAATACCATACCATTAATAATAATAGTATGGTTAGTGTTTTTCTTTTTTTGTTGTTTTTGTTTTAGCTTTCTCATTTACTTATGTTATTTGCTGTAGAATATAATAAATACGCCGTAAACACTTATAATTAAGATTGCACTTATATAGAGTCATTAAAAATGCATGTTATGTACTATTCTAGTGCAAATCTTGTTGGTGTTTCTAAATAAATAAATACTAAATACCATTAATAGAAAATGAATTCCTTTTTGTTCAAAATTTATCATCAACTGTAATAAATGAAATTGCTACATCAAGTTGAACTGCATCATTGTAACTGCGGAGATCTAAGTCGTGGATTACTTTCATGAGCAAACAAATTCCCTTATTTTGATTTTACAAAGTATTTTTGGCTAATTTTTTTATTGAAGCATCATTTCAAGTGGTTTTACCACAAAAAAATACTAAACATAAACATACAAAATATTGACTTTGACTCTGGTAATATTGCTTTACTCTTATGATAATATGAAGCAAAGTGACAACTAGTGAAAGCAGTCCGGTCACCTAAAATTTTCAATAAGACCAACTAGAATAATCATTATTTCAGTGGTTCTATATATTTAATAAAGATAATTATTTAAAATTTGAATTTACATATTACATTATTATTATAAAATTAACCTACAATTTGACCAGTTGATTTCAAAGAGCAAATAAGGCATGCAACGTCCGTCATGTAAAAAATATTGAAAAGGTAAAATATTGGAACGTAAGGGTGACGGACCTTTTGACGGATGTCATAATGTCTTTTCCATTTATATGTGTATATATGTTGTGTAAAATTCAAGCAGCAGTGTGAGTAATGTATATTTTAATAAATTTATTGTGTTTTTAATGCATATTATATTAAAAAAATAGCTTTGTGCACTTCTCCTCGATATAAACTTCAACTATGCCAAATTTCACGTTCATCCGTTCGCGCAATTCACTTAAATAGGGGTACAAAGTTTTCGATTCACGTATTGATATATAGAAAATTATCGGCTTTTGTTTATTTTTATATTTTTTACGCAGGCCGGCATGACAGCGACGACTGCCGGAGGAGGGCGTATCTCTCGGTGGTCGCCGTTGTTCTTGGATTGTATTGTGGTTACCATCTGGCACAGTGCAGTCACTTTGCCGTGCTAAAATAAATTAAAAAAAAATAATAATACCTAACTTAACAAAATATATACTTGGCCAGAAAATATATTCATTAATTTACGAAGTAACGTAAATCGGGTAATTTGTTATCGAGTTTTAAACACACTAATTAGAGGAAGCAGTAACCATTTAAAATCAAATACCTGTTAGCAGCTACAACAGTAAACTTTCAGCTAAACGGGATTGTAAATTCAGTATTGTCTATTCGAGGGTGGTTTGAACAGTTAACATAACGTATACTAAAAAATAGCTAACTATGCAAATAAACGTATATCCTCAAGCTCTTATCACAGGTCACATCAACAAGAAAATAGTTAATTACATACAGGGTCGCGTCAACTCGATGACTCGGCGGTACAATTGCCGTGGCAAGTCACCGCGAAAATTACTTTTTGGCTGACGTCATTATTCTGTTCACTCCCCCCGACAGGCGTCCCTCTTTAGAAACATCCTAAGATGTGATAACGTAGAAGCGTCTCACGCTTGCTTACTGTTACATTTTACTCGTGAGTTATATGAAAATTCAAAATGTTTTTTTTTTATGTCATAAGTGGCAAACGAACAGGTGTGTCACCTGCTGTTAAGTGATCACCACCATCCATGAACACTAACAACACCAGAGGAGTCGCAAGTGCGTTGTCACCCTTTGGGGGAAGGGATTAGGGGAGGGAGAAGAGAAGAGAGGAGAGGAGGCGGTCCTCCGGCACTCTCACTGACCGAACGAAACGCATCAATGTAATCACTGTTACTTCACGTCGGTTTTCTATGAGAGGGTGGTACTACTCCGGACGAGCCGAACCATTCATGCTGAAACCAGTAATAGTACTAGCACTAGAATTGTCAATAATATTTCAAAAAGAAGTATCCTACTTTATGTTTTTACAGAAGTGGTAGACCCTGAAGCTATTACTGGTTTCAACATAAATGGGTCAGCACGCCCAGGGTAGTACCACCCTCTCACAGAAAACCGACGTGAAGTAACAGTGCTTGCATTGTTGCGTTTCGTTCGGTCAGTGAGAGCGCCGGATAACCCACCTCTCCTCTCCCTGCCCACTCCCCCCAAACACAAGGTGGCAACGCACTTGCAACTCTTCTGTGTTACAAGTGTATATGGACGGTGGTGATCACTTAAAATCAGTTGACCCACCTGTTTGTTTGCCTCCTATGATATAAAAATTTTCCATTCCAGTAACCTCCGTTTTCGTTGAGTATTTTCCTATGTATTTAATTAAATAAAATTAAATAATAAAACATCGTTTGACTGTTGAGATACTTTATACATTAAATTACACATTAACAATTTGACTGCCTATGAAAGCTTACAATACTAGATTCAAATAATTTCAAAATTTATAAATACGTCGTTGGCTGGCGTGGTGATTATGCCTTCCTTTGGGAAGAGGCTTATAATCCTGCAATGAGTATTTATTTTATAAATGTATTTTAGCAGCTTCAGCCACATCGTCTTTTACCATCAGGTTAAGAAATGGATAAAAACATAATGTCGCATCTGTATATTCTTTGATCTTTATCATCGCTTCCCCTCCAGTCGGCTATTTACGGGTAACTGTAATTTATCACTGAAATTAAAAGGCACATTGTTTTAGTCATAATAAACGTAGTTTATGAATGATCTGTTTTATGTTGAATTATTAATACGGTATTTGTCTCTAAATAATTCCATGACTGTTTCCGTCTGCCTTTATTTGGGGGAGTTTTATTAAATGTGTTTGTAATTCCATTTGACTTCTTGAGTTATGCTTCATTATTTTCCTTGGTACATTTGTATTTTGATTTATTTTTATATTCTTTTTAATACTATTTTTATATCGTTTAAGATTATTATAGAACAATATATGGTTCACTATGCAATAGGTACTAACATGTTAATTAAATCTAATAGGTTGCGGTGACCACTTACCATCAGGGGGGCCTGCATTCTTGTTTGCCACCACTTATATATATACATACATCATATCATTAATTCATCATACATTTGGTATATAAAATAGTGGAGTTATCCCATAAACAAAACAAATTATAAATAGAAGACGTCACAATGTGTTTTGTTATTTTTAATACCGTTTGTGGTCCATGGACTACAACTCAAAGCGATTATTTTAATATCTTTTAGCTATGGTAAACACTGTGATATCCGAGACAGGGATACTGTTGTTATATAAGTATATCGAATATAATATCTAGTGTACGGTAGTCGCCATGATTTTAAACAAAATTAGCATTACCTACCACCCCATAAAAATAAAAATTCGCACCGTAAGAGCACGTCATATAAGAAATCTTTTATATTTTGAACATTTGGTCTAATTAATTGTTACTATAATCGCAAAATTTTGTCATGATAAATTGACTACGTAGTAAGGATTAAAACACAGATTAAAAATTAAGATGTAACAATACATAAAGTATAGAAGAATGCATCGTACTACGAAGTACATAGTGTACTGTCGTTCCGCTCCGGCAGTCAGGTAATGTACGACATACTCATTAGCTAAAATGGTGACTAACAACCATAGAGCATGGCCCATGAGGAAAGAATAAGCGGAAATCTAAACTATTCGAAACCAGATCAAAAGTTTTTGAATGTAAAATAAAACTTTAGAAAGCTGACGAATAATAATATATTAAAGACTAAATGTACCCGCGACTCCGTCCGCGTGGAATTTAATGCAAAAAAAATGGTCTTCGGTTTACTGCGTCTTACAAATTATATAATATACGTTATATAATATCCTTGTATTTGTAAGAGGTTGAATTGTATTTACTTACCTACTCTCTACTTAACTCTACTTATTCAAATTATAATGACTTTTTATAAAGTGGACTTTTTTTTTCGATTTGACTAAGCTATTGCTTAGTAAGCCTAGCAAGGTCTTAACAGCTTCACCGGACTGCAAAGCCGAGCGCTTAAGGCACTCAGCCGATTTTATTTTGACAACTAGCTCAAGGGTGCGCGGCACACCTCGGCTTGGGCTGTTGACATGCAATTCGCGACCTATCTGAGCTAACCTTATAGCTACGTATTCATACTTATATGAGTTATTGAAACATATATGTGTACTAAGCATACATACCTCAACAACTGTTATATATATTTCGTATCGGATAATATTCTAAACTATTTCAGTATGATAAGGAAAAAATAAATAAAACCCTTCCACTTGCATGCGTAACCGTGTATGCGTGCACGCGTGTGGAGGTGATATGCGTAATGTTGTCGCAGTGATTTAAAATTTTGTGTCACTGTATCGCGCGAGCAGCGTACTCAAGGGCTCCACGCCGAGGGAACGGACCTAGGCTTGAGCCATTGCCGAGAGGGCCTAGTCTGGTGTGCGGGATAGAGTGGACCGTTTTAAATGAAACAAAGAGCACATGCTTTATGATTTTCTTGTTGAGGTTTTATCCTAAACTCAATACTTTAACAGTGATGCGTGTCCAAACAAACAGACAGTCACACATTTCTAAAAATGATTGAAATGCATTTTATTAATTATTCCTAGACACCTGCAACAATTTTTTTCACAAAAATCTATAAAATACACGTTATATATACATTCTCATTATATGTTTAGATCATAGTTGAGTTAAATTTTTTTTCAGGTTTTAAATGGTAAAATGACTTGTAACCGTTACAAAAAAATATTAATAAAATAATGTATATCGATATATAGGCCTACCTCCGCGGTTCAACTACACGGTAATTATTTTTGAGAAGTAAATGGCTTACTCCAGAATCACATAATTATATGTTTTCTTCATTGTAGCATTTTTAATTCTAATATATCGTTTCTCACCAATATTATAACTGTGAGTGTGAGTGTATTTGTTTGTTATGCCTTCACGACATAACTATTTAACGGATTATTATTAAGTTACGCATACACGTTGTAAAGGGTACATAAGAGGACTAAAGATGCATTTTGTTCATTATAAAACGTACTATTTATTCCCAAGCGATATGCCAATTCTATAATACTTCGGGCAAAAACAAGTTGTCTATGTATTTTTTTTACTAGTAGAAGGTGGTAGAATCAGGCTGAAGCTATTACTGGATTCAGCATGAATGGGTCGGCTCGCCCGGGTAGTACCACCATCGTCTCGCAGGAAACCGAAACAACAGTGATTGTATTGCTGCGTTTCGTTCGGTCAGTGAGAGCGCCAGAGGCTCACCTCCTCTCCCTCTTCCCTTCCTCCCAAACACAGGCTGGCAACGCACTTTCGACTCCCCTGACGTTGCTAGTGTCTATGGACGGTGGTGATCACTTAACATCAGGCAATCCACCCGGTAATTTGTGGCATATGATATAAAAAAAAAATTGTTTTACCTTGTCTAAAATCGCTGAACAGTTTGTAAATGCTAGCAATTATTGATATAATAAACACTACCTGTGTACAGAATTTATTAAGAATCGATCAACACGTTTTAGAGGTTAGATCCACACAGACAGACAATTTACAAAAAAACATGTCGTTTTGACTTGCACACATGCATCAAATATATATAATAAAAAGTTTTATAAGATTAAAAATCACTAAATTATTCTATAAAAGATTTAAAAATCGCTTATAGCGTCACAATATCCGCTCCATAACAAGCCACGTCCCATCAAGTTGAATAGCCTGCAAACGTCTGAGGACCAGCTCTAGTCATTACCCGAGCTATACAATACGCGTGACCCTAAAAACCAAGTACTTTAAGTTCATTTTAGAGTGACAGGAGATGAGCTGAGCAACGCATAACATAATTTAGTGTAATAAGTGACTTGAAAGTAACTTAACGTACATATGTTGCCTACATTACATAGTATAAAACAAAGTCCTCTGCCTCGTCTGTCTGTCTGTTCGCAATAAAGTCAAAAACTACTGAACTGATTTTCATGCGGTTCACCAGTAGATAAAGTGATTCATGAGGAAGGTTTAGGTATATAATTGGTCAAGGTTTTTTTTATCATCCGGGCGGGGGAATATCCGTCGGGCTTGCTAGTAATATATATAAACTCGCGGACATAAGACTGCGTATCCCTACATATTATAAAATAAAGTCCTCCGTTCCGGCTGTTTATCTGTCTGTTCGCGATAGAATCAAAAACTACTGAGCGGATGTTTATGCGGTTTTCATTAATACATTGTGTGATTCAAAAGGAAGGTTTAGGTATATAGTTGTTAAGTTTATTTTGTAATTTGTTTGAAATATAACGATAATTGTTGCAAGTATCAGAAATCAAGCCACCTGGGAACTTTCGTCGAAATCGCAGCCTATTCCTTTTGAGATATAACAAAATAGTGAAGATACGCAGGCGAAAACGCGGGTATCCACTAGTCATTATTAAAGTATATTCGTTGGTTGTGCTGAATATTATACCTGCAAATGCTTTGCAAATTTGATACGAATGATCGGAAGAGTCAACGTCGATCTTAAGATGCTACTTGATGGAGCGAATCAATTACACGTGTAATTGATTGTGATCATTGTACGTTAATCTGCAACATATCTTATATATACTATAGAATTTGGGGTGTAATTCAATTTGAATAACATCATACGACTTGAGACACCCAAGCCAACCTCACCTGCACGTGGTGCACCCTGCTGAATAACGAACGAGGCAATGGCGAAAGCGAAGTGAAAAGGTTTTACAGCCTGACTGGGTCGTAACCACCATGTATATGGCGAAAAAGCCGAGCATAGTGATTCGCTTCTGCGGGTCGCGTTTCGGGATCAGTCTGTGCATATCCAGTTTTTCGCAGGCCGGCATGACAGCGGCGACCGGCGATGGATAGTGTGTCACTCGGTGGTCGCCATTGTTTTTGGATTGTACTGTGCTTACCACCAGGCACAGTGCAGTTTTTTGCCGTGCAACAATAAAAAAAAGAACATACGACATCAACATATTATACAACAAAGTCCTTTGCCACGTATGTTTGACTGTCTGTCTGTTCGCGATAAGCTCAAAAACAACTGAACGAATTGTCATGTGTTTCACCAGTAAATAAAGTGATACGTGAAGAAGGTTTGGGTACAATTTCTCCAGGTTTTGTGTAAATTAGTTGAAATATAACGATAATTACTTTTTGTTTTTGTTTTAGCTACTAATATTTAACTCTTTCTATTACTAGTTTCAGATTTAACTTTCTCAGGTACGGCTCGGGCAAATAAAATCGTTTGTTTGTTACAGTGAGACGTGGTAGCGGCCAATCAATTCTAGGCAGACCTTTGTACCTTTGTACTACGTCCACTATAATATTTAAACAAAATAGAAAATCAGAAAACCTTTATTATTATTATTTTTTTATAGTAGCACGGCATAATGACAGCCACGTGCCTGATGGTAAGCACAGTACAATCCAAAAACAATGGCGACCACCGAGTGACACAGTATCCATCGCTAGTCGCCACTGTCATGCCGGCCTGCGAAATGCTGGATATGCACAGGCTGATCCCAAAACGCGACCTGCAGGAGCGAATCACTATGACGGGCTTTTTCGCCACATACATGGTGGTTGCGACCCACTCAGGCTGTAGAACCCTACCACCCCGCTTTCGCCATTGCCTCGTTCGTTATTCAACAGGGTGCACCACATGCAGGTGAGGTTGGCTTGAGTGTCTCAAGTGTTAGATGTTATTAGACACCCCTCACACCCCAAAATTATCTATATATTATCTTATATATATATATATATATATATATATATTATCTGTAATGCGGTTAATTCTCGATTACTTAAAATTTGGCAGGTACAGATAATAAATGGGTTGGAAAGAAATCTTATTGGAGCCATTCGACTGATCGACTCGAAGATTGGAGATTGGTAACAGAAGCTTCGCATTAATAAGTGTAGATAAGTCATTCTGGACCAAGAAAAGTGAGAATTCTCATTTCGGAAACAATTACTTACTTTTAGCTGCTTAATCGGTTGAAAAAGACTTTATAATACAATAAAGAAAATTGTAAAAAAATCATAACTTTAAAATCGTACGAGATTAAAATGTTTTATTTATCAATGATCATATTGTAAAAATTGAAGTTTATTTATCATTTTGTTTGATCGAACGCGCTAATCTAAAGTGCTTGTTATATTTGAAAAAGTAATTTAAAATTTCAAAGCCTGTTTATTCTACCTACCAGCGACAACCTCTATAATCGAAAAACAAAACCATAATAAGTTTAGTAAGCAAATTCACTAAGCGAAAATAAATGATGCGAACGGGACGTCTGGTACGCCGCGGGGTGGCGGGGGCCGAGGGCGAGTTGAACGTCCGGTGAGAACCAAGTTACCAAGAGTTAACGTGCCGCACAGCTCAGTTGCGTATTAGGCTCTCTACGCAACAGTCGTGAATTGTAGCCATTTTTTGGAACTTACCTTATAATTAAAACGCTGGACGCAGCTAGTATTTTTTTTTAATGACAAAAGCAGGTAAACGTACATGTGGGTCACCTGATGTTAAGTGATCACCACCGTCGATAGACACTAGCGACACCAGGGGAGTCGCAAGTGCGTTGCCAGCCTGTGTATGGGGGATAAGGAAAGGAGGGGGCCTCCGGCGCTCTTACTAACCGGACGAAACGCAACAATGCAAGGACTGTTACTTCACGTCGGTGTTCTGTTAGAGGGTGGTACTACCCCGGGCGAGCTGACGCATTTATGCTGAAACTAAAGTACCTATTTATTGTATATATTTTTATTATTAAATACTTTCTTGGGAATTTATAATATACCCTACACATTTACTTAAATTGTAGTATTAAACTATAAATATCTATGAGATAAAAAAATATGAAAATACAGTTATTTTTGAGGTAAAATCGTGTCAAAACGACTATACCTATCAACATAAGACTATATGATTATTAGAAGCTTTTTTTTGCTAGATAGTTGTGACCTATTTTTAGGTTTCATTCACTTTTTGACATTTTTTTTTTATTCCCGACAAAGCACGTGGCAATCAGTTAGTAATAATATAATCTTATATTTCTCAAAGGATAATTTTGTTAATAGAACCGTATTACCTCTCAAAGTACACACGTACACAAGATTACTGTAAAAACACAGTAACTTTTGTAACAATTACATTAACCTAGATTCTCCGTTTTAAAAATACAGTGGGTAATGGAACTGCCCGTTTTGGTTTTTATGTGAAACTTACGGAGCGGTTACCTACACAATTACACCAGAATGTAACGGAAAAGGTATTACAATTTGTTCTTCTGTGTTTATTCGAATTGATACGACCATACCGATAAACACTAATTTACTTGACTAACTTAACGAACCAATGTTACAAGTAAAAGCATTTTCTTTATTTTTAATGGCGTCAAAAGTCTGAGAAGGACTTTCTTAGAAAGTGGATTTTCTATCATACAATCTTGTACCTGAATGTAACAGGATTAATTATTGCCTATACAATAAAAACTATCATTATATTTGTATGGAAATTTCAAAGTTAAACTTTATGACATTTCATAAAAGTGAGGTTATGTAGTAAAATTATAATTTAAAATATTTTTCGATATAAGTATTATATATAAGTTATTAAATGTGAAAGAAAAGGAATGCAGATAAAAAAATCTTATGTAAAATTATTTTAATACTCGTAACTTGAATATACACCACAGTTCGAAGGTTTTAATTTGATAAAATATTAGATTAAATAGGAGAGAGAGAGAGTTGTGTGTAGTTCACGCGCGATAAAAGTGCAACCTTCCAAAACAAAGCGAGAAAAGTTCATTGTTCTTCAATACCCGAAGGCAAGCGAGTCACTGCTTCTACTCGATCCGACACAGTGTTTAGCCCCGCAACTTTTTGTCACACAAAAAGGTTGCGGATTAGATTTCAAAGGTCAGCTGTAAGAAAGTTCACTTAAAAAAATGTTATTTGTTTGTTTCCAATCTATATCAATATTGAAACGATGATGGGTCAATAGTTAATATGTTGGTATAACGCGTCGAACTACATAAGTCCGAATCCTTGGCAATAATCCAGAACTTTAGGTGAAGGTACACATCTTGACGAAACCAAATATCGCAGGGATTTTTGACCTCTATTATTTTATTAAAATAAATAGATATTAAATTTGTAGTAACTTAATATTCATTTCAGCAAATAATAATCACAAATAATAATAATAAGGAGCTACATATATTCCCATGCTATATTATACATGTATTAATTAAGTTATGCTTGTGTAACTTTCTTCCCACAGGAAGAAAGCGAGACGCTAGATCAGAGCATTTTAGGATAAGTAGAATAAAAAATTAGTAAGTCTATAATCGACTGTCTTAGTTTTAAGATATAGTATATATGTCTAATATCGACAATAAAGGTGTCAAATCGACTTGTGGTCTTTAAAGAGCGGATTGAACTGCTCCCGAAGTTAACTAGCTAATAAATTATAGTTAATAAACATACACGAATTTGGTAATCAATTTGTTTTAAACATTCGCCGGTCTACATTTTAGAACTTCCTAAAACTGACACCGCCATCTTGGTCCTCATTGTAATATAACACGTACAATCGTCGTCAATCCTTTTGGTCGCTTTCAATATAGCTATAAGTTCGGCCTAGTGTTATATATTGTATAACTAGTAGTATAACTAGTAGTAATATTGTGTAAAATTAAATACAAAATAAGGTTAAAATATTAGTAGGAACCTAAAATTAGCATTTATTTATCCGTAAATTGTCTCAATGTTATATATATATATATATATATATATATAATACTAGCTGACCCGGCCACGGGTTGCTGTAGCTCAGTATTAAAACAGAATTTCAAAATTAAAACGCAACGCCGTCTATGAGATATGTTTAACAGTCGGTCCTACTATTTCCTGCGAACTAATATAAAGCGCCATCTCTTCGAGACTTATGAAACTTACAATTAATAACAATAATCAACATTGATAATATTTTTACACTATTGATCTGGCAAGGTCTTAACAGCTTCACCGGACTACAATATTTAATTTGTTTATATATTTCAGGCCGTTAATCGAAATTTAAATTATCCTATCTCTCAAGTTGGATTAATTAGGTATGCATAAATGTCAACTTTCATGAAGATCGGTTAAGTAGTGTCGGAGTTTCATCGTGGACAAACATCATGACATTAGATTTATTATATATATCTAGATAATACGTATTTATAACTAGATTTGTAGTCGCATCTATATCCAGAGAAGTCAAACAGTTTGGCGAAGGCTATACATATCTAATTTTAGATATAAATCTCGTATGCATCCAATTTATCATACGATTTGAATAAGCCACCGATCTGTACACATAGACAGACTATGGTGATACGAGTTAATGATTGCACTAAAAAAAATGTAGTTTCCAACTGTCTAGACAATCGCGGACAATGAACTACGAGCGAGCGGTTTGCTTTTTTTTTTACTATTCGATCATCACGCTTCATTTAAATGTTTATGTTAGTACGTGTGGATTTTGTTTCATTACAAATCTTTTTCATTTATAATACCAGCACATGGTTACGGTTAAGTTCAGGTCAAGTTTAAAACTCAACCTATGTTACTCGCTGATAATGTTTTTACTATGTGTTTTAATTACCTATAATGTGTCTAACTACCAGTCAAAATTGAGAATTTCTTTTTTTATTTTATAGCCTTATAAAATTTGGATTTTGGAAAATTTTAAGGATTTTGAATTTCTATTGACATGGGTTTTTATATGTCAGTTACCACACATGACAACAGCGTACAATAATCTCTAACTCAAGCATAAAATCATATTATAACTATAGCTACGTTATAAGCGTTTCGATATCGCCTTGTTAAAACTTGGCTAATTTTTGACCTTATTTTTGACGACTGCCCCGTCAATCAGCTCGGTATCTAAGCAACATCGTATGTGTGCAATATCGTGCCATTTGTTTTACCAGAATACCATGTAGGTAACGTGTCTTTAGTTATAATATCACTGCTTGTATATATGAACAAAATACTTAGAGAATACAATGGAAGATATTTCTTTTTGTCAGTTGTGGTCCATGGACCATAAATGAGAAAACTTTGAAATCATCTCTAATCCTTATATAGGTAGGTATATGAACAAAATGTTTATAGAATACAATGCGAGATATTTCTTTTTGTCAGTTGTGGTCTATGGACCATAAATGAGAAAACAGTGAAATCATCTCTAATTCTTGTATATATGATGTTAATGACTACGTCCGGTACCGCTATGACATACCCGAGAGGCGAGACTACAACGCCACCCGGGGAACTACTATTGACCTGCGATACCGCGCTATTGACTTTATCGGGGGTGTTACTAATGACCTCGAACGCTATTGGTCGGCTATTCATTATTCACCCCGGTATGAGACTACACTGGTGGGAGTTCGGTATATAAAGGGCAAGATGTCGCTGATCTGCACGCACTCCTATGTGGAAGTTATTGTAAGGCCAAGCTCTGCCCGAATAAATAGTCACAGTACCTTCAGAGTGTTTATTGCCATTCCTGACTGCATCGACTCTATACGTGATTAGTGTAACAATGAGCAAAATGCTTAGAAAATACAATGAGAGATATTTCTTATCAGTTGTGGTCAATGGATTACAGTTTGACCGATTAATGAAGTATCAAAAGCAAATGGTCATATAACACGTGCAATACTAACGAATTATGTTAATTCTATCACCCTCAAAGGTGTAGATAGCGTAGTGTCATAGTTATAACGGTTCACAAAACTTTACCGTTCCAAATTATTACGCAAGTTACAGCATTAAGAATGCACTAGAGCCGCCTCAAGTGAACTCAATTGTGTAGAGCAAGAGAACAATGTTAGAACCAGCAATACGAAACAGTTGGATAAAACTTTCGCGTATTAACGCAATGTATATTTGCACTTACATAGATGTCAAAGTGATTAAAATATATAGAACTGTTATTAACAAGGTTCGTTTTGGCGGGATCTTGGAATGTCATGTAGTCGATTTTATAATTTATTCATAATCTTCCAGTTATTGGGGTATATATTTTGTAATAAAAGTGGTGTTTCAAGTAATATAGCTTGGTTAGTATGTGAAGTGGATAGGAAAAAATACCACGGAGCATGGATTCTGATTTGCCACAAAAACTACCTGAAAATTCATTGTTATATTGATATAATTGCAAGAAACTCATCGTTACATCGTTACCTACTCCACAATGGCAGTAATAATCGAGTACAAGATTGGTTGCCAAAAATAATAATAATGAAAGAACAAAGTTCGTAGAATTCCAGTATCTACTTTTCCAGTATCTACTTTTATGCAATACTAGCTGAACACCGTCCGTGTCCTTGTGCGTAGTCCGGTGAGACTATAATAAAGGCTTTGCTAGGCCAATAGCGTAGTCAGTTCAAAACAACAAAGAATACCGTCCGTATTTTTGTACCTTAAAAAATGGTAAAACGTCAATCGAACACAAAAAATAAGTACTCTAGAATCATCTGTAAACAATCCCGCATTTAATGGTCTTAGACCTATGTCGGTAAGTGAAAGTTTTTGCTAAATTCATCGCAGTCAAAGTCCTAGCTACACAATTACTTCATCTAAGTATATAAAAATCCAGTGTCATGATGTTTGTCTAAGATGAACTCCGAAACTACTCTACCGATACACATGAAAGTTGGCATTTATGTATAATTTGGTCCAACCTGAGAGATAGGATAATTTATTTATATTTCAATTAATAACCTCAATAGTTTTTAATTACAAATTATATGATTTTCAATGTTGATTATTGTTCTTAATCGCAAGTCTCATCAGTGTTGAACAGATGGCGCTTAAAATTAATTTTTGATAGAAAAATATAGGACCGACTGTTATAGATATGTCATAGATGGCGCCACGTATATATTTTATAATGATTTTAATTTAACATGCAATAATTGAGCCACAGCAACGCGTGGCCGTATCAGCTAGTATTATAATATAGCTGCACCTAGAGGCTATCGACATATGCTGAATAATTGACAATTGGCAGCTGAAAATGTTCATAACAAAGGTTTAACGTCTATGTCTCATACACCTACAGGCACAAGCGTAAATACATGCGCTTACCCGTTCCGCTCACAAATTCACTGTATACATTGTTTTGTTTAAATTAAACGCGTTTGTTTACGTTTTAGAATAATTAATTGCGCGTCATTATTTGTTTGCTGAGTGCGTATCATTTGAATTCATTATGTAAGGGATTTTATTTTCATTATAACTGGGAACGCCTGTCTGGGGAGATGTAATATTTTTGTTTGATATTAATTTGTGTATTTAATGTTTTGATATATTACTAGCGATCCGCCCCGGCTTCGCATGGGTTTACCAATGTGACGTCATAAGCGTCTCATCTATATACATATAATAAGAATCTAAATCAATGTGTCTGTACTGTTAGATATTTGTGAAATTCTAATTGCATGTGTCTAAGAATAAGTAATAAAAACATTTACCAATCGTTTTTAGAAATGTCTGCTGTCTGTTTGTTTGAACACGCATCACTGCTAAAGTACTGTGTTCATACCTCACCAAGAAAAGCATATCCTGTAGTAATATTTAGTCCTGGTTTCATTAAAATCGGTTCACTCTATCAAAAGTTATTGTGATTTTAACGACGACGCTGCTTATGTACGAGAGAAAAGTAGATACCTAAGTAAATAGACTTGCTAAATACAAATGATTTTATTGGTCACTCATTTTTTTACATTACGTTCCACGCAGACGAAATCGCGGACAGAGCTAGTAGTTTACTAAAATCGTAGAAGCTATGAAGGAATCTTTACACAAATATCCTTTCGTACGTGTAATTTCAAACTTGATATAACTTCTAAGATATTCATTAAAATAATACGCTACAAAGGGCAGTTTTGTCTTTCATTAACTAAATTATTTAATTGAGTAAGTTTATTAATATTATATCTGTCAAAATAGCATCAAAAATATTCCACTATATTTTAATAATATGTAAAAGATAAAACTTTTCTGTATATATTAAAAATTTCTCAAGATATTTTAAAATATTCAAAATCATTGCTCGTTGCAGAGATTCTAACCTTTTTTTTAGAGAGGTAAATCCTGCATCGCACATTGCATATTGCCGAGGAGCAGCGTGAGGGGTATTCTAACTCACTTGATGTTACGTGATCACCAACGACCATAGACACCAGCAACACCAGAGGAGTCACAAGGGCGTTGCCAGCCTGTGTGTGGGGGAATAGGGGAAGGGAAAGGGAGGAAAGGTAGGCCTTCGGCGCTCGCACTGACCGAACCAAACGCAACAACGCAAGCACTGTACTTCAAGTCGGTGTTTCTGTGGGTCGGGTGGTACTACCCCGGACGAGCCGACCCATACATGCTGAAACCGGTTATAGCTTCAATGTGGCTCTACCACCTACCCAAACCCTGTCAGATTCATACTGACTACAAATCCCTCTGCCGCTTAACGTGTATGTGTACCAGGGTTGCGGATTCACGACGAGCATACTGCACTTTTCTGATCACGCACTTGTGTCAACCCGAAGATGTTTGCTAAGGAAACCTAACCTCTGGGAGATGATCTCTTTTCCCTTGGTTCCCTGAGAAGCAACGGCGAACCGTGCTCCTCAGTTTGCAAAGATTTGAACCTAAGACAATAGAAGCGATATCCGAACATAGTAATAACCATCATAACTTCGTTTCCATTCAGTTTGATATCCTTTTTTTTTAAATAAAAACGTCCTCGTCGTCTTTTGCGATTAAAAAAAATTGGTTAGAGACAAACTTATGGATTGGATATGGAATTTGTAGATGGGAGAAACCTTGCGATTTCGCATCACCAACCGTCACTGATGACGTCGGCATACTCCTTAGGTGTCACGCTAGCATCAAACTAGCGATTCCTAGTATAGCGTCCTGTGTACATGTAATATTGATATTTTATATTGAGTTTGTCCAGCCCATCATATGTATGACTAATTAATAAACTATAGCTATTGCTCCAAGTACCAATAGATGTGAAAGCCAGACTATCCACGACTAACAGTTCTTACGACTGCCTCGGTTTTTTTCTGCAAGATTGAATGACGTCATTGTACTTGATAGTAAGCCTAGTACAGTCCAAAAACAATAGAAACTATCAACAACTTTACCATATCACTTCACAACTATGCATATATATGTGGGCTTATACATCTAATAACGCCACTATATTGATGTTACATCTAGTGCTGTTAGGGCATTTACTAAACCATTCTAGATAGCTAGCACCCTCAAGTTGAAAGTCTATGACCAAGCACCCATATGCTGTGTTTCGGCAAGTTTATTTGAGATCCAGTCTGGGTTTAGCGTGTTTACCCTCTTGGATGGATCACATCGTCATTGAAGATCAACTAAAATTGTGGTCAAACGGTAAAACCTCTAAAATATTTATTTATTTATAGTTAATAGACAAGCAGCATAATTGCTGATACGTCTATATCGCACTGTGTCGAATTTTTTTTGTTAGGTTTTGGTCATTTCAGATGTTCACTTATTAAGGTGATTTTATTTGTCCGGAGCCAGTTGTCGGTTTTTAAAACTATGGACAGAACTAGCGGATACTACTTCGTCAGGCAATTGGTTCCAGTTCAGAGCCACTCTGTTACTGAGGAAATTGTGTGCACTTGTTGTGTGTGAAAGTATATATGAAATATAGTCTCAATTCATTCGCAGTTAATTTGATATTGTCAAAACCTTCAATTGTCATACATGATTTAGTGATCTGTATTCGTGTCTGTTATTCCAAAACCAAGAAAAATGTGTGTAGTTCATACTAGGTAGAAACGAAACCTTCTAAAAGAAAGCGAGAAGAGCGTATATCTCACTGTTCTCCGATAACCGAAGGCAAGCGAGACACTGCTCCCATTCTAACCGACACAGTGTTTACCCCCACGACTTTTCGTCACACAAAAATATAACGGATCAAGAATTTTAAAGCCCTCTGATAAGAAATTTCACTTTAAAAAAACCTGAGCGTTTTTGCAGGGATCTTGGCATCTCATGTAGTGGATTTTATATTTTATTCCTAATTTTGTATTATTTGCCTCTATATTTTGTAATATTGGTGTTGTTATACGTGATATAGTTTGGTTATTGTGCAGAAGGGAAGTGAATGGGAAATAATATCACGGAGCATTGATTCTGGGATGCCACAAAAATTCCCTAGATAGTTCTAACAAGAGAGCCACCAGCTTATTAGAACATTGAAACATGTAATATTATTACCTTTTTTTTATGTCATAAGTGGCAAACGAACAGGTGGGTCACCTGCTCTTAAGTGATCACCACCGTCCATGGACACTAACAACACCAGAGGAATCGCAAGTGCGTTGCCACCCTTTGCGAGGAAAGGATTCGGGGAGTGAGAAGGAGAGGAGGAGAGGGGAGGGGAGGTGGGCCTCCGGCTCTCTCACTGACCGAACGAAACGCAACAATGGAAAACACTGTTGCTTCACGTCGGTTTTCTATGAGAGGGTGGTACTACCCCGGGCGAGCCGACCCATTGATGCTGAAACCAGTAATAGTTTCAGTTTACCTACTCGACAATGGCAGTAATAATCTACTAGGAGATTAATTGTCAAAAATAAAAGAAAGGAAAAAAGCCATGGAACACCAAATGCATCGTCTGACATAAACACAGATGTTTCAAATGTCTGGAACAAATTAATATCGGATTTCAACGTTTTAATTGCTGAGGGAATGTGACTGACGTCGCTCTGTAAAGTTCTTTGTGTTTGGAAGTGCTTATTCAAACATTATATTGTAGCCACTTTACAGATTTCGTGTATTTTAGACTTGTCAAATGCCTTATGGATTACTGTTTAAGACAACTCAATTATTGAATCTGTATGTTTACATAAGTAAGCACTAGGTGTGTATAAATAGAATTATATATGTTTGTCGTTATGCGTACTGTTTATATATATATATATAAGAGTCTTTAAAAATCACTTTTTTAAAAAGAAAAAAATTATTACATTTATAATATACATTTATTATTTACCACTATTTCACATATAATGTATATATTTGTTGGGTGGTATCGAGGAGAGGAGAGGACTGAGAAAAGTTCTGACGCTAAGTACTAGGAAGGTACTGGGTAGGCAATGGATATGGTTCTGTGGTGTTAGAGTAAGGTTGGCATATTAAGCGCCTGGCCACGATGGCCACAACCCTCGTGGTCGGGCGCATAAGGAGGTTGGGCATCAGGGTGGCCCTCGAGACGACCGAGGCCCTACTCTTTCATGGGCCTCGGCGGGGGCCACCTCCTGGGGCTCACATTGTGGTGGAGGGAGCCCGGATCAGGGTGGGGACCCAGATGAAATATCTGGGCCTCACCCTGGACGGGCGCTGGCGGTTCGAGCCCCACTTTGCGGGGCTCGGACCGCGAATTTCTGGGGCGGCGGCGGCACCCGGCCGGTTACTCCCCAACGTAGGGGGGCCGGGCGCCGGGTGCCGCCGACTCTACATGGGAGTCGTGCGGGCGATGGCCGCCTACGGGGCACCAGTCTGGGCTGATGCCCTCGGTGCCGCCAACGTGCGTGCGCTCCGCAATGCGCAGCGCACGGTGGCACTGAGGGCAATCCGGGCGTACCGGACGGTGTCCTCGGCGGCGGCCTTCACGCTCGCCGGCTCCCTGCCCTGGGAGCTGGAGGCAGGAGTTCTCGCCGCCGTGTACGAGTTCACGGCGGCGAGGAAACGAAGGGGGGAGCCTCCGGCTCCCAGGGAGGTAGAGGCGGAGAGACGGCGTCTCAGGGGGGACGCCGTCGAAAGGTGGCAGCAGGACCTGGCGGACGAGCGATTCGGGCGGTTCACAGTGGACGCCGTCCGCCCGGTCCTGCGGGAGTGGACTGCCAGGGAGTGGGGCTCCCTGACGTTCCGACTGGTGCAGGTACTCACCGGACACGGTTGTTTCGGGTGGTACCTGCACCGGATCGCACGCAGGGAGCCGACGGCCGCCTGCCACGAGTGCGGCGCTGAGGAAGATACCGCGCAGCACACGCTGTCTGAGTGTGCTGCGTGGGGGGAGCAGCGCCGCATCCTGGCGGCGGCCGTGGGAACGGACTTATCGCTGCCGAGCGTGGTTTCGGCCATGCTCGGCAGCGAACAGGCTTGGCGAGCGATGGCCTCCTTCTGCGAGGAGGTCATCTCGCAGAAGGAGGAGGCGGAGAGGGCCCGCGAGGCAGACCCTCAAAGTGGCCGTCTCCGCCAAAGGAGGACAGGCAGGAGGAGAAGGCGCTTCGCCCAACTCCTCCTGCCACCGTAGCCGGACCTGAGGGGATGGGCCGGGGGGCCCATCTCCTCATTGCACGGGTCCGGCGGACGAGGGGGGGCAGCCGGTGTGTACCCGGTCTGTCCCTCTATAGGTAGGAGCCCGGCGGTCACCTTCCGCCGGGCGGACCGTGGGGGCGGCTCTACAAGGTTGATTAGCTTGAACGATCCCTTGCCGCCCCCACAAAACGGTCTGTCGGTACACCGTGGGGTTTTAGTCCGTGCGACTCGGACATAACCCACCCTCTCCCCCGGGAGGGTGGCGTATCCATAAGGGATTTCCCCACGTTAAAAAAAAAGGTTGGCATATTAAGGTGCATAGTTTGGGTATAACAGTACCTACGTCACACAAAAACTGGAAAATAAAGTTTAGTTTACCTTTTTACTTATTTTTTTACAATTAACAAACTACAATATAATATGAACAATAGCCCTACTGTTGATTCATGAAATTTAAAAAGGAAGTGTATTGAGCATAAAAGTAGTTTTTTTTTCATTTTTAGCACTATTTGTTCGTTAACTAACAACGCAGATATTATAATAACAGAGGTGTATTTAGAAACATATTATAAGCAATTAAAACTTTATAACTAAACGGTAATTATATTTGTTGGTTAAAATTTAGTGCTAAATAAAAAAGTATTAACATTGTAGTCACGACTCTGTACGCTTTTGTTACTTTATTGTAATGCATAGTAAAGTTATATTACAAAGGAATAATAGTAGAAATAATAACACGGATCAATGTTCAAGATAAAACTTTACGCAATGGGGAATTATACGAAAATATTATTACAAGCGGGAGAACGGTATAGAAATTGGCATGCTGCAGTGCCACCTGGTGGCAAAATTTGGAAAAATAGACAATATAACATTTTTTTTTCGAACTGACTACGCTATTGACCTATCAAGGTCTTAACAGCTTCACCGGTCTGCAAAGGCGAGCACTTAAGGCACTCAGCCGATTTTATGTTGACAACTAGCTTAAGGGTACGCGGCACACCTCGGCTTGGGCTGTTGCCTGATTCATGCAATTCGCGACCTATCCGAACTAACCTAAGCTTAGCTATATATTCATACTTATAAGAGTTATTGTAACTTATATGTGTACCAAGCATACATACCTCAACAACACATATGTATTTTGTGTTGGATAATTTTTCTAAACTGTTTCAGTGCAATAAGGGAAAAACAAAAATAAAAACCCTTCCACTATCATGTGTACATGCACGTGTGTGTGATGTGTGTGTGTGTGATATGTGTAATGTTGTTGCAGTGTTGTAAGATTTTGTGTCACTGTGTCGCGCGAACAGCGTACTCAAGGACTCCAAGCCGCAAATTAAATTAAATACAGTTTTATTTATTTATACATTATGCCTTAAATACGCAATAGCGGACTTAATGCCGAAGGCATTCTCTACCAGTCAACCATTAGGTGATGCAGAGATAAAGTTTTCTATTGCAATTTCTGATACACATTTTATTACTTGCTAGCTTCTGGTCGCGCGCGGCGAATGGCGACCACCGAGTGACACAATATGCATCGTTGGTCGCCGCTGTCATGCCGGCCTGCGAAAAGCTAGATATGCACAGACTGATCCCGAAATGCGACCCGCAGAAGCGAATCACTATGACAGGCTTTTTCGCCATATACATGATGGTTGCGACCCAGTCAGGCTGTAGAACCCTACCACCCCGCTTTCGCCACTGCCACGTTCATTGTTCAGCTGCAGGGTGTACCACGTGCAGGTGAGGTTGGCTTGGGTGTCTTAAATCTTATGATGTTATTCGACACCCCTTACACTCTCGCGTAAATGTAGATTTAATATACGTGGGAGCAGTACCATATTTCTGGACTCGTGTTAACGTATATGCAAAATTCCATAATGACCGTTTCAATAGTTAAAGCGAACAAAGGAACAAACTCACATTTATAATATTGGTAAGGATAATTATTACCTACTACATTGTATATTTAATAGAAGGCACAAAATATAATCATTCATTTAATATAATAAACCTATTTTTAAAAATTACGATAGTTGAATAATTCATGTAACAAGTTTAGATTAGCAATACTGCTAAAATTAACTAACTTTATAGACTAAAAATAATTAAGTTTAAATAATCACGTTACATAATACAATGAAATTTGAAATTAACGCCGACATTCCACAACATATAAAACAGTAGCTTGACGTTACAACCTAGTTACTTAAGCCGTGGTCACGTTGCGCAGTTGTTCGGTACCTGAGTTAATCCCCCAATCCGTGTTCTAAATACGCCCCAGACCTCAAACTTCGGCTTAGCGGGAGTTGCTGCAACAAAGCTTCTAGAAAACAGGTCAAGTGGCGCTTAATAATTTATTCTGTTCCTGCTGCTTATTGCTTGATGAATACTTTAACTGAACGCCTCTTGTGAATTAGCATACTTACCGTTTAATTTTATTTAAAAAAAAAATATTTCATCGAAGGCAAAAGAATAGATGTTATGTTTAATGTATGTTTAAGTGATCACTACCATCCATAGACACTTGCAACACCAGGGGAGTCGCATAATGCGTTGCCAGCCTATGTTACGGGAAGAGGAAGGGAAGGGGGAAGGGGAGGGGAGGTAGGACTCCGGCGTTAAGTCCGGCGTGTCAGTGAGAATCACTGACCACTGTTACTTCATGTCGGTTTTCTGTGAGAGGGTGGTACTACCCCAGCGAGCGAACCCATTCATGCTGAAACCAGTAATAACTTCAGCGTGTCTCTACCACCTACAAGACTTGGACATTAACTCGATAACCATTTAGTATAAGCCTTACCTTTAGAAATTTTAATAATTTTTTTATTAATGTAACAAGACATATAAAGTATTCCTACAATATAGGTATCTTTTTGAGTAACGAGTTTTAACGCATCAATTCAATCGACGAAGCTCTAGCGATTTCAAACTATAGGAATTGTGTGCACTTATGTTCTTTCAATTGTGAATGACACTATATGAACACTTTACAAATATAAATATTTGAACAAAATTTCGCACATGACCAAAGCAGACTTTGACTGGTTAGTCACTAGCAACATTTTTACAGGATAATTACAGGAAAATAGGTGCTTAATATTTGACCTAATTATCTCAAGAAACGCAAAACTGATATACACTCATCATTAGGTGATTTACGCAAAATCAAACTATGTGAGTTTGCAAAAATATATCGTATAACTTTAACTATGCGATCACCGAGGTTACGGGAAATGTACCGAGACCCGAGTACATGCGAGTGTGAGTTCAGTTTGTGTTGGCGATTCGATTGACGTTATCTCACCGTATAAAATGATTAGTTACTTTTATTATGTTGGCAATGTTAAACGTCATATGATACCCCGACCAAATTGAAAAGTTTCTATAGACAATATATTCTTCAACAAAACTAGCTACGCATCGATTTAGGCGGGTTACGTATGCAAACGCAGATTTGTTTATTTACTTGTTAGATTCGTGAATGTTACATTTTTTTACTATTATCTATAAAATATACCGTTTACACAAAATATGCTACATTTATGTTTACCTTTATTTTCGATGTTATTCGTAGTGATGAAGACTTTGGATTAGTTTGTCGTATAAGTTCTTTGCACAAACACTATAATGCTTTCTTTTTGCAGTGATACCTATTCATAGTATGAATCTCCATAATATCTTCTAATAGATCATTGCTACTGCGAACTTTTGTATGAATAATGGCCATATTATTTCTTATATCTTGTGCTGTCAGTATTTTGAACATTTTCAACACAAAAAAGAACGTGCTCTTATATAATTTATGCTATAAAAATACTTTTACTATACAAAGCTAAACTTTTCACGACAAAAATCACAGTGACACAAATACTAGCGTAAATATGAATATGTTTCGGTTTGAAACGTTAAAATAGCATTTCATTGTAACTCGCACTCGCAAATAAGCATTTACGCGCGTCTACGTACTCGCGTTTCGAAACTCGACACCTACAAAGTAAACAAACAAAACTCGCAAACAATGTCTGACAAGTGAGCAACTAGGTGGCGCTTTTAAAATCCCATACAAACCGTAGTGAACGTCAACGCATTTGAGTAGGTACAAGCACTCACACTAAGCATGCTGATGTTATAAATACGGAATCGAATGAACACGCTCTGCCGCCCAGTGCGTCCCACATCCTGCACTTCGACCCGCGCCCCGCTTCCCTTTGTTCGACTATACGGCGTTCCCATGATAAGCAGTTACGTAATGATTAACCTTAAAAAACGCCCCTTTAAAATTGTTGATTGAATATAGGTGAGATTTTTTACATTTAAAAGTATCGTTGCCAAACTTTTAAAAGAATTACAACAAACTTTAACTAATGTTTTCTTTGTTGTTTATTAGTATTTGTTTTGGTATTATTATTTTATATGTTAAATATGACCATGAACTACCACAGGATTGAAGGGTGTTAACCTTTAAACATTCACCTGGTATATTAATGATTATAAGATTTATAAAGAAGTTTTGTTAGCAAAGTATACTTTTGCTTCCCATTTTTTCATGTTTTTCCTCTGTATATAGATATATCTTTTAAAATAACAAACAACGAAGACGAAGTTGTAGGTATCAGTTGGCCTACAAATAATTGAATAAATAATGTTTAAGAATATATGATCGCAATTTACTATGTAATTAATACTACATCTTATCCACAGATGGCAGTGTGAACACGTCGGATTTATTATTAGGCGTGTCCAGATATACCTAAATATAGGTTACTTATAAAAATATTTGCCATATACATATCCACGCTGAGCCTAAATCTATCAGCCTGTCTAACCGCATGAGCTAAATAAAAAATAGGTATATCTATTTGCGTAAAAAAATAAGTCTAAAATAACACAATATAGCGATCATTAAAAACACTGAAACACGATAACCCGGCAGCACAATATACGGAGAGACAAAAGAGCCACGGTGACATTTTAAATTGAGTCACTTTTCCCTGAGAGCAGCTTTAAAAGTGATGACGAAAGCGGCCGTGTAGAGCGCCGCTCATCCGACCACGTCGTCTGCCTTCAAATGATCATTCCGTTTCAAAGCCCGCCCCTTCCGTCTCATTAGTTTGTTCCCGTATTCCCGTGGCTCATTCGGAATGACGTTGACGTCGAATTGTACAGAGCCTCGTCGAAACGCAACAGTGCTCAAACTTAATTCAGAAGCACCTCGTAAAGAGGGCTTCACTACAATTTATTACGAATAAATATATTCACTTACGTTGACTGCTATGTAAAGCGTAGAAATTGTGAAATGCCCCTTTAAAATAAACACACAATTTAGGGATAGTGGTTTGCTATGGCTGGGTTCAAAATATATCGTTTATAAGCTTCAGATGCGAAGCTGAGCGTGAAACTGTTAAAGTGTTAACTCGATATAATCCTAATGCTAAGGAAAATTAAAAAAGTGAAAATGAATTTGTTTGTTTGTTACGTGAGCTCGCTTTAACTACCACACCGACCATCATGAAATTACGCATACATATTGTCAAAAGTACAAAAAGGGACAGTGTATCTGTCACCAATAAAAATATTCTATTAATACCAATACTCTAGATTAAAATATTCTAGAGGATTAGATTCGATTTACATTAATACGAGTGAAGCCGTGAGCAAAATCTAGTATCAAATAATCTACTTTTATTATTGTTGTTTAATGAACAGAAAATATAGGGTAATTATATATCAAATAGAATATCAAAGATTTGTTATATTCTACACATATACACACACATATATTCATAATATACATATATTGTACACATATATTCAACATTCTATATATTCGTGACAAAACATAAAAGTTATTAGTATGAGTAAGCACATACATAGTTTAAAATGTGATTTTTTACAATGTTACACTTACGATTATTTACAACAATTACCTTTATAATAAATCTGTAAATAGTATAAAATATAGTCGCTACCATCGTCTATCTATATATTTTATTAGAAAACGCTCATCTTATGAGAGATACACGGTCTTTGTCAAACTTTTTGATACTTCTGAATATAGAATATAATAAGACAAAAATTTAAGTGTAAATAAGTATTATATTGTATGTATGACTTTATGACGACTTAATAATAAACAAATACCAATTTTAGATCCCTATAATAATATAAATTTATTTTGTATAAAACTGTTGACTATATTATGCGCAATCCCGCAGTTACGGCTATGTACAAAGCGGACAACAAGATTGATGAGATTTATTATTTAAAATGTCAGTTATATCATGTTAAACGTCTTTTACTGGACATTCTCACAGATTCAGAAATAAAATTTTGTCAATTTAGGGTGCGTTGATGGGCACTTTGAGAATCTTTTGCTACGTACACAGTCGGCTCAGGATACGTCACTTCGCATCTGCGTAAAGTCCCTTAATGTGATTTTGTTAGATATCGCGAACATTGGCTAGATTTTCATCTACCTTTTTCAAATGTCAATCGTGTGAAATCGAAACCGATTTTTACAACTCACTTATTCCTATGGATTTGTAAGAATCTGTGACAAGAAATAATGAATTTAGTGTTGTAACTATACATTAATGATAGAAAAGTTCACATTTATATCCATTACGTAGTTGGTTTTTTTAAATTAAATTAATATCAATAAATACTGTTTTTAAATAATATTTCAAATCGTTTTAAAGCTTTGTATAGAAGTTTTTGACGGGATCTTAGTTTGTCATGTAGTGGATTCTATATTTTCTATATTTTGTAATATTGATGGTGTTTTATGTAGTACAGTTATTTACAGTTACAGGTACAAATAAAGTGAACGGGAAATAATACCATGGAACATGAATACTCGGATGCCAGAAAGAATCCCTGTAAAGTTCTAACAAAGCGGGCACCACCTTGTCTTGTCACACTTGTAATATTATAACCTACTCAACAACGGCAATAAGAATCTAAAATGTGTTGCCAATAAAAACTGTATAATATAAAATGTTGAATGTTTTGTCTATTTATAGGTGGTAGAGCCACGCTGAAGCTATTACAGGTTTCAGCATGAATGTGTCGGCTTGCCCGGGATATTAGAAAGAAAGAAAGAAAGAAAGAAAGAAATATATTTATTGCCATAGTATAAGTGTACAAACAAAAACCTTAAGCGTAAAAAAGTAAAACTATGACAAAGAGACCTAGCGTCAGCGTATTGCCGCCTTTGAAAACAGCGCTGGTTTTCAGCTAGGCCTCAAAATTTCCCGGCTGAAATACAAGTAAACATTACTTACCACCCGACCCACATAAAACCGATATGAAGTGCTTGCGTTGTAGCGTTTCGTTCGGTCAGTGAGAATGCCGGAGAAAAACCTGGCAACGCACTTGCGACTCCCCTTGTGTTGCTAGTGTCTATGGACGGCGGTGATCACTTAACATCAGGCGACCCGACTGTTCGGTTGACACCTATAATATAAAAAAGTCTTTTTTGTTTATTTTTTTATTATTGACTAATATTTCATAATTTCCCTGTTTTTGTTATTTTCTTATTATTAAAACATTTACTGTAAGTACCAGAACATCATATAGGTAAATTTGTAATTATTCCTATCCAAACAAAATGTGAAAATGAGTTTATTTTTTGTTACGCCATCGCGCCTTAACTACTTTTGTGAAATTTTGTATATACGTTTGTACGGGTACAAATTAGGACGTAGGGTCCATTCCATCCAGAAGAAAGGTACAGTTCCCGAGGGATCGGTCTAATCTGCATTAACGCGAGTGAAGCCGCGGGCAATAGTTAGTTCATATATTTAAATGAAATAAAAGAATTTATGTCGTTGGCGCGGGTTAATCTCCGAAGCCCCTGAACTGACGAGACTTTTGCTGAGAGATAATTTATCATTGTATTTTCTAGACGACTAGAACTAAACAGTAACGATAATTTTTCTTACATGGTAATTAAAATCTGTTAAAGGAATCTAGTAGTTTAGTAATTAAGACAAAATTATAATTATAATATTTTTTTTACGTGATAGGAGGCAAACGAACAGGCTGGTCACCTGATGGTAAGTGATCACCACCGTCAATAAATACTAGCAACACCAGGGGAGTGGAAAGTACGTTGCCAGCCTGTGTTGGGGGGGAGGAAGGGAGGAAGAGGGGAAAGGGGACAGGAGGTGGGCCCCCGGCGCTCTCACTGACCGAACGAAACGCAACAATGCAAGCACTGTTACTTCTCGTCGGTTTTCTGTGGGTCGGATGGTACTACCCCGGGCGAGCCGACCCATTCAAGCTGAAGTCAGTAATAGCTTCAGCGTGGCTCTACCACCTACAAAAATATCGCTTCACAATAAATCTTGACGAGTTAACGCGTTCGTCAGTCCCCCTCCAGACTTAGCGTGTTTACCATCTTGGACATCACATCATCAGGTGAGAATGTACTTAAGCACTAAAATGTATAAAGTATGAAACGTGTAGCTTCCATGAGACTGCAAGACTATTGTGAGTAGTTATATTAGAAATCTCCGGAAGGATTACGTCATAATTTGAAAAATTCGATAAAGTTCGAGATGTACTATTAGATAAGATATCCAGCGAGTGTCCGTTAACGCCACGTCTCGATGACTCATCTATTGTTTATTCCTAACAATGTGTTTTCATACAGTTCGTGTAATCTATACTAACTAGTGGTCGACAGTCGACCATAGTTCATTGAATTTTTAAAGTTTATAACCTCTATAATCAAAGGCTTTCTTCATGCCTATGTTATTTGCCACTTTTTTTATTTATATAAATATTAAAAAAATCGATGTCTAAATGAAAATTGAAATTAATTATAAATTTGAAACAAAAAATAGGCGGTTACATAGGGTGGTAAGGCTCTCCAATACTAAGTAAACATAACTTTACGAAAATAAAGAAATTTATCGCAACTCACGACACAATTTTCAATTAATTTTACACGACACCATGGGTGTGTGGTATTTCTGGGTTATATTACATTAAATATAGTCTGTACATTATGAGGAATAGTGATATGCCCAGTATCATCATTGGGAAAAGTAATGAATACACAATAGAATCAATGACGAATCCAAAACAAAGATGCTTTTAATATTACCATTAACTTTTGAAAATGAATTCATTTTTGTTCATAATTCACCAACAATTGTATTATATATAATTGCTACATCAAGTTGAACTGCATCATTGTAACCGCGGAGATGTAAGTCATGGATTACTTTCATGACCAAACAAATTTTCTATTTTGATTTTACAAAGTATTTTTTATTGAATCATCATTTGAAGGTAAGTTCATCATAAAGAAATATTAAACAATAAAATATTGACATTGACTTTGGAAATATTGCTTTACTCTTATAGCAAAGTGACATGAAGTGAAAGCAGTCCTGTCACCTAAACATTTTGACATTGAATAAAACCAAAGAGAATAATAATTATTTCAATGGTTCCATAAATTTACTAAAGATAAACTATTTATCAATTAATGTTAATGTATATTATGAATTTACATATTATATTATTATAAAATTTACCTACAATTTGACCAGTTGATTTCAAAGGGTATATTGTAAGTCTTGCAACGTCAGTCATGTTAAAAATGTTTAAAAGGTAATTGGAACGTAAGAAGGATGTTCGAAACGTGTTTTTCATTTATATGTGTGTTTATGTTGTGTAAAATTCAAGCAGTAGTGTGAGCAATGTATATTTTCATTAATTTAATATGCTTGTAATGCATTTTATATAAAAAATAGCTTTGTGCACTTCTCTGCCTTATAAACTTTAACTATGCTAAATTTCTATTTCATCCGTTCGCGCAATTCGCTTAATAAGGGGTACAAAGTTTTGGCTTCACGTATTAATATTTTAAAATTATTATATTATTGTAAAATTAACCTGTAATTTTGTACCCCTTTTTAAGGAAATTGCTTGAACGGATGAAAGTAAAATTTGGCATAGTTAAAGTTTATAGGGAGGAGAAGTGCAGAAAGCTATTTATTTTATATAAAATGCATTAGAAGTACATTAAATTAATGAAAATATGCATTACTTACACTAATGCTTCAATTTTACCCAATATATACATATATGTAAATAAAAAAGACATTTTGACATCCATCAATAACGGACTTCAAAAAAGGTTGTGAAGCAGGTTGCTATACTCGATTGTATGTATTTTTTACTCTTACGTACCAATTATTACCCTTTTTCATTCTACATTCAACAATGATATTATAACATATAACTATTATTATAATATTTGTCATACCTTACATGCTCTTTGAATTTAACTAGTCAAATTACAGGTTAATTTTACAATAATATGTTATAATATCATTGTTGAATGTAGAATGAAAATTGGTAATTGGTACGTAAGAGTATGGTATGTTATACCTAATCATATTGTGTTCCTGTTGTCGATTCTTTTCTGATAAAAAAATAAAGCTTATTTGGGTTATCGACCTGAGCTTGCTCCCGAAATATGTGCACGTCACTGTTACTTTTTTAGACCATCGACTGCGACATCAGATTTCATAATCTCGTTAGCATTTCCAACGTAGGCCGGATCATGTGTCCGTTTAATTGCCTTTGTTATCGGTACACCAAGAGAAGTTGTCCCATTTTTCGATTCAGGTAATCTGCAATTACCTTTTACAAATCTTAAATCTTCGCGAACCGACGGCGGAGAAATTTAACAGTCCCTAAATCATATTACCAACATTGTAATCTTTAGACTAAATTCAGCTGAAAGTTACCTTTATATTTTTTTTCACAAAGATCATAATTATACAGCCGTTGGTCAACTGTACAAAGATTTACTTCTTTAGAAATGACAAAAGATTATGGTTAATTTAGATTTGAGTACAAAATATGATTTAATCTTGTTACCAAAAGAAGGGCTAAAGGGAAAAACTGGCTAAGTCACATTTGCAAAACTTCACAGGAGAGACAATTTAAATAGTTTTATGTTGGATGATTTTGAAATAAATTTTTATATGTTATATGTATTTGGAATTGTTTTCTGTATAAAATATGCCTAATAATAACAATAACCGACAAGAAATCATGGACTTAGCTAGTTATTCACTATTAAAGAAGAAATATAACAACAACAAAGAATGGGACACAACGCGTTTTACTAGATAGTCATATTATAAAATGAGTATTGTTGTGACCATAAACTACAAAAAACGAATTTGAGAAAAAAAACATGGACTTAGCCAATTTTTTCCTTTAGCCCTTCAAATTTATACAAATCAATGTTCAATAATTTGAGTTTAAACAATAAGTTTTTAATTCTCATAATTTAGAAAAGAGAATTGAAAACGAATAAAATCAAGTGTAAAGTTTTATAAAATAGAGATGGTACGAATTCTACAAATTTATTTATTTATTGAATTATAACAGTTGTTTCATTTGCTTATCTTTGTATATATAATTCTTCTGTACATGTGTAGGAACTCCTCCTGAACGGCTGGACAGATTTTGTTGAAATTTTGGTGTGTGTTGAGATGGATTCAACAATGACTTTTAAGGTTTTTTTATTATCAAGGCGGGCCCACTAGTTGTATATAAATTTTCTCATTTAAATCTTTACTTAAGATGTATAATTTCTTAAGTAAACACAGCTTGCAAACTACAGTAACGTTAATTAAAAGTGAAGACGTCTAGCTACAAACGTAAATTAAGTTTTATAATTAAGATTAAAAGAATAATTTTTCATTAAATTATACTAAAAATTAAGTCTAGCTTTCTCTATTCATCGTCTTATAGAATTATTTTCTAAACCGAAAAGTGTATACATAGTACAATTTTTGCAAAACTGAGAAGCAAACTAAAATGTCAACAATATAATCCTGAAGCCAAACACGCGTAATAATTCTGAACTGTATATAGTTCTTTAAGGATTTAAACAGGAAGATTAAAGCAAAAATATATATACGCACTTCTAAGATAATTACTTTTTAATTTTAAATTTTCTTCTACTTTGTCACCTCTCGGATACTTAATACTTGGCTATTCATCTTCTCCTAAACGTTATCGCTTGGAGTGACCGCTAAAAGACTAATAATACTCTTAAAATCGTAATTGTTCACAGGGAGGCCCTTTCGTGTGCATCTAAATGACTGGCATAACTTACCTTCACGGTAAACGTGCGATTACACTTTCGGCACGTCAAGGTCAGGTATGGCTGTAGGTGATTTAACCTTCAGTGCGTTACGCTTATTACCTTGGTTATTGTCTCACTAAGAATTCATTTTCCATTCTAGTTGATATTTCTTTAGAAATACCACATCTCCAATATTAAACTTGAAATACCAAGGTGAGTACCAATGATGCTGTTTCACAAATAAAAGAGTTTTAATAAAGTAAATACCGAAATAATGATTCGCTTCTGCGGGTCGCGTTTCGGGATCAGCCTCTGCATATCCAGCTTTTTGCAGGCCAGCATGACAGCGGCGACCGGCGATGGATAGTGTGTCATTCGGTGGTCGCCATTGTTTTTGGATTGTACAGTGCTTACCATCAGACACAGTACAGTCATTTTGCCGTGCCACAATAAAAAAAAAGTAAATCGAAAAGATTGGTTCTATCAGCTAGAATCAGATTAATCATAGATTATTATTTCTACAGCTCTCGCTTGACCAGACCATGTATCATAATAGAATGGAAAGAATATATTGTTGAGTATTATGTATGTATTGTTATATGTATACCAGGTGACTGTTTAGACGGTAGCAATATTTCAGGAGGATACTCTGCACTCGATTCTCTTTCTAAATCAATAAAAAAATAGGTGCTTAGTATTTGACCTAATTATCTACAAAAATACAAAAATTGTACACAATCCTCTACCCGTCTATGTTAAAGCACAGTGTCAATGACTGTCGGGTGATTTCACTTTCACTTGAAATGGAATCTGGGAACATCAGGAACAAAACGAAAGGGTTTACTGCCCGTTTTACTATTGTAAGTTCAAATATTCGCTCAGGCTCGCCCTTTGTAACTTTTGGCGCCGGTCATTGCACTTAGGTTTATTATTTTATTTACACGTTTGTAGCTATACTTTTGAAAGTCTTAGAACAAACTTTAACTTAGGTTTTCGTGGTTGTTTATTAGTATTTATTTTAATATTATTATTTTACTAGTGGGCGTCCAGTGGTCGACATTCGACCATAGTTCATTGATTTTTTAAAGTTTGAACTTTATTAGGGTTCTTTTGTCAACTTACTTCTATAATCAAAGGTTTTTATCATGGTTACTCAGTTATTATAATAATAGTTGTATGTTATAATATCATTGTTGAATGTAAAATGAAAAAGGGTAATTGGAACGTAAGAAAAAAATAATACATACAGTCGAGCATATCAACCTCCTTCATAACCTTTTTTGAAGTCCTTTATTGACAGAAGTCAAAATGTCTTTTTTATTTACATGTGTGTGTATGTTGTGTAAAACTAAAGCAGTAGTGTGAGTAATGCATATTTTAATTAATTTAGTGTACTTCTAATACATTTTATATAAAATAAATAGCTTTCTGCACTTCTCCTCCATATAAACTTTAACTATGCCACATTTCACGTTCATCCGTTCGCGCATTTATCTCAAAAAGGGATTCAAAGCTTGGGCTTCACGTATTAATATATAGATATGTTAAATGTGACCATGAAGTGTCATATCCTAGAATACTGCAAGTGTCTAAACAGTCATCTGGTATATACAGTGACTGCGCTCACTGATAGTTCTCGTAATTAACATCAGTGCATATCCAGCCAGCTGCTTTTTGACTCGTGTTGCATCATACACAACATTCAGGATATGATTTTACAGTTTCAAGCATTAATATTTGAAAAATTATTTTTACTTATTTTTCTGTCGATAAAGCACATAACAGTCAAATCTATCTTAAATCTTTTTTATAGTTTAAATCATTATACTTCATTATAGTTTACTTTATATCAGTTATGTAGCCAGACTTAAATGTACTCAATATCCAACATTTCTTGGAAGCTTTTTACCTTTGAACTATATCATGTTTTCTATGGATGTGAGAATCTACAATTTGAAAACACTTCAGTATTTTCATACTCCAAGTATTACTTTATTAAAGAATCTCCTGTGTGAGTAAGACTTAACGAATTTATACTAACATCGGGTCCTGTATTTTGGAGGCCCAGTATAATTGATACGGCAGTAGCTACACCCCTGCTTTGTACCATATTCGTCAACTTTTGAGCTTCATTACAGTGTGAGATAATTATCATTCTAGCATAATATTTTTACATACTCTCGTGAATATATTTAATATGTATTAGGATGTTAGACTTCTTATCTTTTAGAACAAACTATATTTAACTTTAATTTATATAAACTAATAGCTATCTGTCCGTCAATTCTGTCAATATTTTAAAGATCTGTCTACTGTCTGAGTCTCATTCACTCACATTTTCATACAATGATTTTTGTAACCCACATTTTTCACTTTTTCTCACAAATTACATCCATACACAAATACAACAACAAAAAAATCAGCGAAATATGTGCAGCCCTTCTTCAAGTGGCGCGTTGCATTGCGTAACAGTGCTTGCATTGCGTGTCGTTCGGTCAGTGAAAGCGCTGGAGGCCCACCTCCCCTTTCGTCTCTTCTCCCCTCCCCTTGCTCTCCCCCCACCCCTTCCCCCAAAACATAGGCTGGCAACGCACTTGCGACTCCCTTGGTTTTGCTAATGTCTATGGACGGCGGTGATCACTTAACATCAGGCGACTCGCCTGTTCGCTTGCCTCCTTTAATATATAAAAAAAAGATTTGACAACGACCAAACTCCTCCTCCTAGCAATTAGTATTATTTCTATGAAATTAAACTACTGAATGTTACCTAACTTTTGTAATGAATTGTCTAATTTTATCACTTCATATATATTATAATATGATCTCATTCGTAGACAGAGACAAAACACTTGAAGTTTAAGTTGTCTACGATATTATCTAAAGGAACGTGTGACTAATCGTCCAAGTTGAACACTTAGAACTGTTCGAGCGTGAAAATTGAAAACTGGATCGTTTGGTAACGAAATTATTAATCTTGCTTTTGAATTTAGAATCTCTTTTGAATAAATGAAATTTCTTGAGTATAATATTCGGTTTGCATTTTCAACGACTAATTTAATCTATTAGCTAAGGGGTTCTTAGAAGTTGCCTCACCAACACTATGCACTATGCATATTATAGATATACTATATAATATTCCTCCAACGAAGTAACCCCTCGGCTGATTTTTTAAGATCCTAGATCTCAAAATGGCAGATAACGTTATTGACGTTATACTTCTTTTAGCGCGTTAGGGATAAATGATGAGAGTAAATTTTTACGATGCGTGCTCACACCGTCACGAAAAACCGACACCCTGAAGATATTACGATGCTCGCGCAAACCATCACGAAAAACCGACACCCTGAAGTTAGGTATAGGTCAACATTTTCTATTGTTAATGTCGTTTTTTCTACAAATATAGAATAATGCGAAAGATAAATATTTTGAAAAGATTTTTATCTTGTTACTCCAAAGAAGTATAAACTTCTAACGCATGTACATAAGTACACACACACACTTTTTATATCATAGATGGCATACGAACAGGTGAGTCACCTGATTATGATTCACCGCCGTCCATAGACACAAGCAACACCAGGGGAGTTGCAAGTGCGTTGTCAGCCTGTGTTTGAGGGGGGAGGGGAAAAGAGGGGGGGGGGGAGATGAGCCTCCGACGCTCTCATTGACCGAACGAAACGCAACAGTCCAAGCACTGTTACTTTACGTCGGTGTTTCTGTGGTATTTTTTTTAAACCTAAGGTTACTAACAATCTGTTAATCAGTGTATCATAAGTTACATTCGTTTGTATGTAGCTTAAACCCTTATGGTTTTGTACAGTCTAGGAGTTAGTACTACATTAGTCATTGATTTAGGTTTTAGCGTATCACCACAATCTTTCCCGATGTCTAGTTAAAATTTGGCCTAAAATGATAACACAGTAAGCCTAATAGAGCTGGCTCTCAAATACCATTGGAACATACTTATAGCTGCTTGGCAAAGATTTACAACTTTATGGCTACCTCGAAAGGGTTAGGGAAAGCTCTACCACCATGCTGTGATTTCGAGATATTTTCCTTCACTACAAATTCCAGTTCATTGAAGAGTTTCCATTCCAATGAGTCTGGTGTATTGCATTATACATTATCACTTCAAACAGTTAGTCAACCTATTTTTGAAACATGACCTTTGTTAGCGGCTATCTAGAGATCAGTTTTAATTAATTAATGGTAGCAGTTAGAAGCCATATTAAAACACAACATTAATATATTCACATCTTTACGAAATTTAATTTCTACAGTAAGTCGACTAATTTAACTTTAGTATGTGAACGCTAAGCTGAAGACGGCAACCAAGCGCAAAGGTGACTATGCACATAAGTTCGTCGAACTCCTACTTCGGTTATTATATCGCCGGAATTTCGACTGGCGCTTGAAAAGATATAGGGAGGGGCATGACCTATGACCTTCTCCCAGCATGACTCGCGTGACCCGAACTTAACCGTCTCCCCATGTATGCTTACAAATTTTATAATCTATATTCATTGACAAACCTGTCTAAGTTAAGCGGTTGAATAGGTGCCATGTTGAAAGGACCCATCAATGTTAACGTATCGAATAATTCTTAACCTTTTGGTAACTTCAAAATACTCTCACGGCAATATAACAAAAAAAATAAACGCTAGTTACACCTGACTTAAAAACTATTTAGATCATTATTATTAGGTCAGGCTTTCGAAAGAGATTATGTTCTGTTCACACGGTTGAAATAAAATTCATCTTGTTTGTAATTTATGGTAATCAGGCTTATGCATCTTATTTCGATAGTGGACTGTATTTGTAAATTGGCTGAAATTAGATACCCCATAAAATAAATGACAAATATTATACATTATAACAGCGATAAGGCTCACTTACCTTCAACCTTGAATGGCTGCATACCATTTCCTATACCAATATCAATTTCAAACGTATTCCACAGAATACATATTTTACTATCCTCTAATATTGCTACCAATTTGCTTAAGCAGTTGAAGACGATATACTGTTCAAGATCTTATTGCGGGAAAACTATCATTAAAAAATTGATAAAAGAATATCTCTATTAGTTTGTCTTCCTTCGAAATCAATCAAGATATATCCAAATGCCTAAGTTACGGGTTGAAGTGACAGTGGTTCCTGTCAAAGAATTGTTCATATTTCAGTTATCACCGTTGTTTTTGAATTTCATTATACTTACCATCAAATATAGCGACGTCAATTTGTCGTATTATTTATGACTGTCCAGAATAGGAGTATAGTATTCTGAGGGTTCATATATATGTATGTATAGAAGACTTTTTGTTCCACCATAACTTCTAACTACTTAAAAAGATTGGGGTGTATGAAATATTTTTTAAATCCTTTTTACGTCATTCCGAGTAACACTGGATATAATATTTTTTCCAGACGTGAAAACAAAAATTCCTTTAATTATAATAATCAAATTAAAGGCCCCGGCGAGCACATTCTAGAACGATATAATTTAATGGCTTAAATTTTACATAGGTAGTTTATATATGCGAAATAAGCATTTCATTTATATCTGATATTTGTTATGGTCGTACTACTGTTTGAAGAATTTTCTGCCTTTGAAGAATATCTGCAGATTCAATTTTGCCGAAATTTATGTACATTTACTAATCGAAATTGGTAACGCTATCAGCTGATGGTGAAGAAAATGATCGTGTGGAAATTTGAACCTGATAAATGTTCTTGCAGTACAACCGTACGCAACTATGGATTTCTCGGAGTTTGAAGTCACCAATATATTGAAGGTTGGCGTGGTGAATATCTTCCTTCGGGAAGAGTCTTATGTACCCTCCAGTGGCTTTCTTGCAGGTTATTGTGTTGATGATCTAATCAAACTTTAATAAGACAGTGAATATTTAAAAAAAGCGAATGGTTATATAGATAACTGAGTTGTAAAATACTTTCACTCAATGATATTATAAGTCAAAAGACGTAGATATACGTGCTTCGGGCGCGACATGTATGTATGTATGGCTAGATAGCTAATAATGACCTCAGTATCGTGTCAACGGTAACGTTGTTCACTGATCAATTCAATGAATGCCCCAGAACTGTGAAAATACCCTCGTATGTTATGAGATATTGTATAAACTATACAAGCAAAACGTCTAGAAGTCAAGGAATCACATATCATTCGTAAATAATTACTATTTCCATAAATCATTTAATATTTTCAAAAAATAAATAATACGGCGTAAAACTTTAACTTTAAAATTACATTCTAAGAACAGTACTGCCTGCCTATACAAATCGTGAAATATATTTAAATTGTAAATTTTTCTTGTTATTTATATAGTTAAAATAAATTTTTTTAAATGTTTTATTATTAATTGCTATTTCTTGTTATTTCGCTGTATATTCCAATTACATCAAACAGTGTAATGAAATGCAAATGTAAAAAGAAAATTGAATCGATCTATATTTTATTTGAACGTCTCTATATAAAAACTTTATATGTCGGGGTGAGGGGCAGTCATCAAAGTATTCTGTCAATCATATATGACGTCCTTTTCGTAATTTGATTGAACAGTTACTGAAAATCAACCAATTATTAATAATAAAAGCATTTTATGGCCAGGTTTCCAGATAATAAAAATTAAATGGTAATGCTAATTAAAATTTGTACAATTAAATTGATTTTATTTTAATTTATGTACTATCAATAAATATTCACTTAATTAATTTTATACGATGTTGCAATTAAAGCATCTGTATGTCAATCCATCTTTATGCATATATTTTAACAAAGCAAGATGTCATATCTGATTAAATTTTTCTTTATTTTTGACTGACAGATCTAAAATATAACTACCTATTTGTTTTTCACCACAGAGTTTTAAATATTACTTCGCGTATGTGTACGTTATCGTGCCATTTGCTTAGTCAAAATATCATATAGATGCCGTATCTACGTCTTTTTAACCGACTTCAAAAAAAGGAGGAAGTTCTCAATTTGAGTGTATTTTTTTTGTATGTTTGTTACCTCATAACTTTGGACTGGGTGAACCGATTTTTAATTATTCTTTTTTTATTTGAAAGCTGGTAATTCCCGTGTGGTCCCATTTAGGTCCCATTCAGGTCCAGTTCCGACAACGGCATCCAGTGCTAAACCGTATAAGTTTTAAATTTGCATTAAGTATGTACACGACAAATAGATGAATAATTACTTAAAATATCATTGACTTTCACCATCAAAAATGGTGGTGGCTGCAAATATTTTAAGTATTTTACACATTTTATCAATATGTTTACTGTATATAGAATACTGAACTGGAACGTGTAATTTAGTGAAGCATTTATTGAGCCAGATTAAAAATAAAACAACTCCCCAGACAATGCTGGACATTAAACCGGGCAATTTATGAGACATTTTACTGGACTTATATTGAAGATTTTCACATGTTCTATACTAGCAGTCTTTGGGGAGACTTAAAATGGTCTAAACAAGATTAAATA
This sequence comes from Antheraea pernyi, assembly GCA_015888305.1. NCBI lineage: Eukaryota > Metazoa > Arthropoda > Insecta > Lepidoptera > Saturniidae > Antheraea > Antheraea pernyi. The sequence continues at coordinate 72,945 of MU158805.1, read as the reverse complement.
TATTATGTACAATATACAAAAAGGTTTCATATTTATTAATAATTATGCTTATCTGACGTAAAGTCTATCAAGAGACCTTTATCTCTCTATCGCAATATACTGTTTACATTTAATGTATGACAAAGCTTTATTATTATTTTAATATCAAGGAGAAAGAAACAAGCATCCAGATCACCTAATGTGAAATGGTCACTACAACCTATATGTATATACAACCGCCCTCAAAAATACTCCTGGAGTAGATAATATGCAGATGTTCATGAGCACTAAGATGAAACTCCTTGTGAATCAACGCACACGGAGAAACACAGCTGCGAGAGTAATGTGCAGAAATAGAGCTGGTGTTGGTATTTCGTTAGTTTAACCTTGCATAGGCTCTACACCTTTTTTTTTCCTTTCCTTTTTTCCTATCAGTATTAATATATACTATAACTTAGCTAGCGTGTTTGCACATCAGAGTAGGTACAAATCCTTGTAACTGAGCAGGAGCTTTCGAAGAAGGCAAGCCTTGCGATGTAGTCAGAGAATGGTGGTAGTATTTCTAAGTCCGCCTAGCTAGCTAACATCCTGAAATTGAAATTTTGAGAAATTACGTCCGTTACCTGAAACAAATGACTGGATTATTTTAATTATATTATTATTTTATATCATTTTACATTATTATATAGAGAAATTAAACATCATTGTGGGGAAAAAATTAAGACTAGTAAAAAAATCAAGCAAAATTTTTTAAAGTTACCTTTATCCTTTCTACATAAAACAGCGCTTTCATCGCTGGATTCATTGCAGCCCGGTAAGGTGAGCAGACATCGTTACTCGAGTAATGAATAGTCCCAATTAGCGACAGTCGCTGCAATTCCAACGACACTCACGAGCCGCCATTTGCACACATGTGAAAGGGCTAGAAAAATCATTGACTATTCATACATATAGTTACAATTTTCATTATAGTTTAGAGGACAGAGCCTTAAATCTAACGAAAATTATAATATATGGTAAGAATTTTATTAAAAAAAGTTAACACCATTTTTTAAGCTCACCATACCAATAATTTTATATATAAGTAATACTACGAGTATATCGTAAGTAATCTTTAAAACCTATGGAACGTAAACTGTTAAACATTTTCTTGCGGGTACAAAATGCGGTTTCTAAGCGATCCCTCATACCAAATTAACCCTAGTCAATTAATGTATAACTGAGCCTAGCTCGGTTCTTTAAAAAACATTTTTAAATTAAAATAAACTGTTAGGTGTGCATCACAAAATTAGCATGTTATATAAAAAAACATATTAAAAGAGATATCTCTCTTTAGGTCTCACTCGGTTTCGAACTAGGGTTAGACGAATTTTCAAAGCAGCCGATTTCCATTTGAGCTATTTTTGTTTTGGCAGCGGCAGCAAAATTTACCTTTATATTCTAGCTATATTTTTTTATTGCCTGAAAACTCAGATAAAAGATGTTTTCTATGAACGAAATCTAGTTTCACGGAAATCGCTGCCGTCGTTTCAGAGATCCTAAATATATAACAATGTAAAAATATACAAGAATTGCTCGTTTAAAAGTATAGATTCATTGTTACGTAATAATTAAACATTACTTACTGTAAATAGGAACTTGTTACATAGCAAGATGTTCTGTTAATTAGCAACCAAATAAAATAAATCTTTAACTAAGATTCCACACAGCGACAACACATGTCAGAATTGTGAGCGCCCCAAATAGCTTACTTGCATCTTATGCAATGGTGTTTCGTCATTCGCCTAGTCTTGGAGAGAAACAGATAGCATATTTGACGTAGGATTTACAGAGACTTCTATGTACAATAGTTTGCCCAGAATGTCCTATACCATGAACTTGATATCACGCCTCAAAGCTATAATCTGAAGTCGCTTTTAGCCAAGAATGACTGGGGTGTAAGGGGTGTCGAATAACATCAAAGACTTGAGACATCCAAGCCAACCTCCCCTGCACGTGGTGCACCCTGCTGAATAACCAACGAGGCAATGGTGATAGCGGGGTAGTGGGGTTTTACAGCCTGACTCGGTCGCAATCACCATGTACGAGTATATGGCGAAAAAGCCCGTCATAGTGATTCGCTTCTGCGGGTCACGTTTCGGGATCAGCCTGTGCATATCCAGCTTTTCGCTGGCCGGTATGACAGCGGCGACCGACGATGGATAGTGGTCGCCATTGATTTTGGAATGCACTGTGCTTACCATCAGGCACAGTGCAGTCATTTTGCCGTGCTACAATAAAAAAAAAAGATATACAGTTTCAGCTTTTCGCTGGCCGGTATGACAGCGGCGACCGACGATGGATAGTGGTCGCCATTGATTTTGGAATGCACTGTGCTTACCATCAGGCACAGTGCAGTCATTTTGCCGTGCTACAATAAAAAAAAAAGATATACAGTTTAATATTTAATTAAATATATTATGGGCTGCACAATCTCAATACAAAATATCAATATTAAATGTATAACTAGGTTTGTGGTCTAAATCTCAAAAGGATCACGGTAATAATTATCTTCTAATCATTTTAGCAATCAAGATCCAAATGAGGATTATGAGGGCTTGTTTAATATCATAAGGACGGAATTTAATAAACACTGCCCAAGAAAAGTTTTTAATGTAAAAAATAAAAATAATTTTAGTGAATGGGCTACCATAGGAATTAAAAAAAGTAGAGATTGACTATACGATTTGTATTATAGGAGATCGTTAACTAGCGATGAATCCTTTCATACTTATGTCAGAAATTATTCTAAAATTTTTAAACGTGTTTGTGTAGCTGCCAAAGCAAAATTTTTAGGAAATAAAGTACTTGAGTCTAGTAATAAGACCAAGACTGTTTGGCATATTATAAATAAAGAATTAGGAAAAAATAAAATAAATGATAATACGCATAATCTAGATGTTGATGGAGTACTAATTTCAAACAGTTCAGAGGTAGTGACTGTTTTCCAAGATTATTTCACAAATATACCTTTACAGGTAACAAAAAATATTAACTCATCAGCCCATGGTGCCCTATCATTTTTAAAAAGTCTGAGTGCACCTGTAAAGTCAAAATTTAATTTCACATCTATTAGTGCAGGTGAAATAATAAGGACTTTTAAACTATTAAATTTGAAACATACTGAAGATATATGGGGAATGTCGGTAATGGTAGTGCAGTCCTTAATTATCAATATTTCACCATATTTAGCAAACATATTTAATAAGTGTATAGCACAAGGAACCTTCCCCAATCTAATGAAAATAAGTAAAGTAGTTCCTTTATTTAAATCAGGCTGTAGAAATAGTCTTGGAAATTATAGACCAATTTCTGTACTTCCATCGTTAAGCAAAATTTTTGAGAAGATTATGCTTAAGCAATTAGTAGGTTATTTTAAAGCGCAAGAGATTCTGGATGATCGACAGTATGGCTTCACAAAATCAAAATCGACTACTGACGCTGGTGCAACGCTTTTAAGTAATATATTACGGGCTTGGGAGGGATCGCAGGATGCAATTGGTGTGTTTTGTGATCTATCAAAGGCCTTTGACTGCGTTGACCATAGTACCCTCATTCTGAAATTAAAACATTACGGTGTTTGTGGAGTCTCTCTCGATCTTCTTGTCTCATATTTAAAAGACCGCTGTCATAAAGTTAGTATAGATGGGGCAACGTCTGCGGGATCCTTGACTCGAATTGGCGTTCCACAGGGTTCCATTTTAGGGCCGTTTTTGTTTCTTGTATATATAAATGATCTGCCGCTAGTGGTTAATAACTGTGCAGATGTAGTTCTTTTCGCAGATGACACTTCGCTTATATTTCAAGTAAAAAGAATAGATTCCGAGTTTACGTATCTAAGTAGTATTTTAAATAAAATTTCCGATTGGTTTGCATTAAATAATTTATTGCTAAACGCAGATAAAACAAAGTGCATAAGATTTACCTTACCTAATGTTCCACTAACTGATAGTAAAATCGAGATCCAAGGGAATCTAGTTGGCTTAGTTGACAATACTGTGTTCCTGGGTATCACACTTGATTCTAAATTACAATGGGGTCCTCATATAAAAAAATTGGCTGGAAGATTAAGTTCTGCTGCGTTCGCCATTCGAAAAATTCGCCAGCTAACAAATATTGCCACTGCTAGGTTGGTCTACTTCGCTTACTTCCATAGCTTAATGTCTTATGGTATTTTCTTGTGGGGGGCTGCAGCTGAGGTAGACACCATATTCCTACTACAAAAACGGGCAGTTCGAGCGATCTATCATATAGGACCTCGTGAATCATTAAATACTAAGTTTCAGGAATTCGGTATTTTAACTCTGCCCTCTCAATATATTCTTGAGAATTTGATGTACGTCCGGAAAAACTTAGATAATCTGGATTTAGTAAAAGACCGACATAATGTAAATACCAGAAACCATAACAAACTGGTCACTCCATGTTTCGGGCTTACTAAGACCAGTAACAGTTTTTTAGGTAATAGTGTTAGATTTTATAACAAAGTCCCAAAACACATTACCGATTTGCCGGATAGTATGTTCAAATGTTATGTCAAGCGGGTCTTAGTACATAAAGGTTATTACAGGGTGGATCAGTATGTGAACGATAGCGACGTCTGGAAGTGACGCCTCTCTCTGTGCAGCCACTAAAAATGAATGTAGCTTTATGTGTCTGTGAATTATGTTGTAATAATAAAAATAAATATGTTATGTATTATGAAAGGATAAACCAGATCGAGTTTCTTGCCGGTTCTTCTCGATGACTGGATTGTTTTCCGAACCGGTGGTAGCTTTGACGTTCATAAGTGCCTTCTCAGTGCCTAAATTGAATAAAGAGTATTTTGATTTTGAATAGAATGTTACTTCTAAGAACTTAGTTGAAATGCCTAATGTACCCTGGGATAGCAATTACACCCTTCGGTCTGCAACACAGTAGCCCAAGCACTGCTGCTTTATTGTAGAAATAGGTACGTCATTGTTGGTCTCGCAATCAAATTTTCGACGGGCGATTGAAGAGCGACAAGCTTCTAGCAGTTTTTATTCGCAGTCGTGAGGTTGTTCTATCGGTCCGTCAGTTGTAAAAATACGAACCGTCAGATGTCAAAAAATGTCATTGTATTATGATTGGAGATATAGGGCTCGTCCCACAAGATGACCGCGAGCGTTGCGGTCTTGTCGAAAACGTCATTAATGACGTCATAACACACTGCCACGCGAAGCTCACGACGCCCCATGTCTGGAGATAGGTCGATGTGAGCGTTGACAAAATTGGCGGGATTCTCAATAAAGATGGCGACCGTAAATATCTCATTATTGGATGCGGTAAACGATATTTTGGTAGAAATTAATGTTTCTGGAGCGGATGCTGAACGCGTTGGTACAGGTAAAAATAATTCTGTAAAAAAAAGCTTAAAATATATATTTTTTTCAATTTATAATTAGTCATCATGTATAATTTTTTCCTTGATTGTCAATAACATAACCTAAATTTATAAGTAAGAATTAAATTAGCCGACACTTCATAATTTCTTGGATTTTTGTTATTGACAAAAGTATAACTAATCTGATTTTTTAATTTCATTAATTAAAATATAAAATTATCAAACGTCGGCTTGTTAAAGTATTATCATAAATATAAACAACATAATATATAGCTTATATAGGCCTAGTCACATATAGCCTATATCCTTCCTCGATAAATGTGCTATCTAACACAAATAATTTCAAATAAATCGGTCCCGTAGTTCTAGATATGACCCTTTAATTTTTTTTAAATATATTATAGGCGGCAAACGAATAGACGGGTCACCTGATGTTAAGTGATCACCGCCGTCCATAGAAACTAGCAAAACTAGGGGAGACGCAAGTGCGTTGCCTGCCTATGTTTGGGGGAAGGGGGAGTAGAGGTGGGAGTCCGGCGCTCTCACTGACCGAACGAAACGCAACAATGCAAGCTATGTTACTTCACGCGGGTGTTTCTGTGGGTGGGGTGGTACTACCCCGGGTGAGCCGACCCATTCATGCTGAAACCAGTAATAGCTTCAGCGTGGCTCTACCACCTACAAATGACAATACATTAGTAAATATACTAGTAAGAACACTTTTGTAATTAAATATAAATGTAGACGTATTTATAAACTACCATGGCATGCTCCAACAATAAATTTAATTTCAATAAATTAAATATGTAACTATTTTACAGATTTAACCGAAATAATATTTTATATTATTATAATAGTTGTAGTTCATATCATTTGCAGTTCGATATAGTTGTTAGTTGAACTATCAATTTTATTTGTAGAATGCACTTCAGGTTCTTCGTTTTAAATCTAAGAAGTATTGTCATAACTATTACAAATAGGTTACTCGATGTGCCTCTGGTCACAAAGGATTTTCGATAGCCTAAGCAATACTTCGAGAGGTTTTAAAAGTTCATAGCTCTTTTATGCATTAAAGATTGCGATTGGTTCCATCTCATGTAGGATTAGCAGGAAACGAGAAAGCTGATGTTTTAACAAAGTTTTAGCAGAAGGTTCGGAGATAAGTACTCTCCCACACTATTCAGAAGTATTGTATAAATTTAAAATAAGGGTCATGAAATCTGGAAGTAGTATTTTGATTTGACTTCAAGAGAGAAGGGGATTTGGTACCGTACTTATACAGTGTCGGCGTCCACCTGTACTGTGGACCACAAAGGCGAATTTGAACAGAATACTTCTACTTTTAGATTATAGTCTGGACATATTCCGTCAGGGAAATTCAATCATCCTATGAAGATTATAAATTGATGAATTTATAAGAAAATTTGCAACGGATGTGGTAAGGTTGACTATATCCATCTATTTTTTTAAAGAGTGCAAAAAAATCTAGTTGAGAGGTTGAGTGTTATTAAAGAGTACAATATTAATATTGGGGATGTGGGTGTATATAACAGCATTCTGGCTGAACTGATATCGGACTGTTGCAAAAAGCTGTGTAGTATATTTAGGTTTAGTAGTACTCTAATTGTATTTTTAGATTTAAGTTAGTTTTAGTTGTACGTTACGTACGTGACATGTCAAAAAAGATAAAAGTCCCTAAAAAAAATAAAGAGAAAAAAAAAACACAATCAGCAATGATCAGTACAATGATGTAATTAAGAATATAAATGTGTTAGGGTTTCCCCCTAGGCACTCTAGGCCTCCTGTGAGTCATTGCACTTCGCCCACAGTTCCCTTGGTCCGGACTCGGGATCGTCCGTTAGATTCAAACCAGCGCAACCCCCTGCCCCTCTGGCTGTGAGGCTGATCATGTCCCGCCTCGCCCCGCACCCATCCTCAGGCCCCAGTATGGGCACCCCAAGTCCTTCTGGCCAGTCATTCCTCTCGCGCAATCTAACAGAGGGGGAATTGTCAAAACTCATATCCCATATAGCCCATACCCAGATGTGTTCCAAGTCGCGTTACAAACCTTCCCTCGGTATGCCGGCTTGTCATGCTCTGAGTGTGAAGAGAAGTCTGACAGCGAGCCTGGCCACTCGCGTACCCCTATCTCAAATAGGAAGGTCAAATCCAAGACCAAGCCGCTCCATCCTCCTCCGCTCACTTTCCTTAGGGAAAAGAAGTTCGGGTATTTCACCCACGCTCTCGAGGATGAGTGACTTTTACGAGTTGCCCTCCGTAGAGTCCCCGCAGATATCGAGATTGAGGATCAAGGACCTCTCCTCCGACCTTAGGTTGAGATTTCCCAGTTAGAGAAGTACATCGCATGTACCACCCTCGTACGAAGGCTCCCTACAATCTGGAGTTAGTTAATTTTGATCGCACCAGAGAGGGGAAAGCTATCTTTTCTCTGACCTCCCTATGCGACCTCTCCGGAGCCACCGTCGAGCCCCCGTTCGTAAATCGTACGTACTCTCACAGTGTCATAACTGTCCGGTATACGGACATTCCGCCTGAAATTGTCATCTACGTCCCAGGTGTGTAAAATTTCTCGGAGACCACTCCACTAAGGAGTGTTCCCGTACTCCATCCTTCTTATCCAAATTCCCCTTAGCCGAATTATCACGGTTTCCCTTGCGCGACCTGCACACTGCACCTTAGCTATCCCAGGCAGGTATCTCCGTCCAGGACACCTTCCACCTCCTCCCGTCCCCGACCGTCAGCTCTCATGTCTACAGAGGCCATCCCAAGCCTGCCGAGCACTTCTCGTGCACCGGCAGCGTCCGTACCCGCCCCGCACAGGCCTCTCAGGCTCCGTGGATTTCTAAGCGTACGTCCCAGCCCAATTCTTGACCCCAGGCGGCTAAGCCTGTACAGGCTGACTCCGCTTTTTTCTTTACTCTCTCTGGTATCGACTGGATCACTCAATTACTCCTATTTCACGAGATTTCCGAGATCGTTGCTTTCAATGCAATGAATAATAGTAGTACTACCTTAGGTCTCTCAAACGTGATCTCTAGCTTTCCCGCCATCGCGGCTACCCTACAACACCTCGCGCGTGCCTCAGTTCCGAATAAATAAATCCTTTTATTATAAGATAGACTAGATCCATGCATTTACGTCTATTTTCCTCTAAAAAGACCGTCAAACATTAGGAGTTATGCTTATAGATTCCAGCGCCGCCGGTGCCGTTAAATTTCACTTCTATTCGATCTCTTAAACATGCGTGTTTGCGCCCACGCTCGCGAGACACTCCCTCACGCCGCCGTGAAGGAAAGCCCTCATTCGATCTTGCATATACGTTGCGACTCTGCCGGTAGCATCTCGAGCCTAGGTCGTCTCCAGATGGAGTCCACGAGCTGTTACTAGCGTGATACAGTGACTCACCTACATCACTTGTACACACAATATATCAGCTCATATACATGCACACAATACAGATATGGTGAAATGGTTTCATTTTTTTTCCTTATCGAACTGAATCGAGTAGTTTAGTTCGTTTCATATCCGATATACATGTATATTCATAAACGAATATATGTATGAATAGTTTAGCCAGGTCAGAAAGAACAAGCCGAGGTGTGCCGTGCACCCTTTAGCTAGTTGGATAAATAAAATCGGCTGAGTGCCTTAAGCGATCGCCTTAATAGTCCGGTGAAGCCGTAAAGACCTGGCTAGGTCAATAGCGTAGTCAGTTCGAGGGAAAAACACATACCATCATTGGAGACATAGCGTATAACATTATATTTATTTTACAGCATCTGTCCAAGCGATTTATGTTTAAACATGTTAACACTTATACGTCTTTCGGGTTTGTCAACAATGAAAACTTATAAATATAAAGCAAACACGGATTTCATTACTTCAACCGCTTAGTTCAGTTATTGTCGTATCAAAAATATTACCATTGCAAAATGAAATTTAAACTGGTGAGTTTATTTTCTACGTACTAATTATATTTTAAATCAAGAATGTATTATTATACTTCATATTCTGGAGAGTTTTATATATACTTGTTTTGTGTAATCAATAAATAAAGTATATATTGTATTAAATTCTATTATATACGTATCGGATTTCATGTTGGTAGGTTTATATATTGATCTGATATGGACAATTTTATTTAAGACTTCAGTCAACGCATTATGAATTGAGGCTTCGGTTCATAAATCATATTTATCTGACGGTCTTACAGGTCTTATGGAGAGGTGTAGTGATGTGCAAGAATTATAGAGGTGCATTTCGATAACTACTGTTACGTACGATCGATATGCTAAATTGTATTAAGTATAAATAGGAATAATTTATCGCTATCTGAAAATAAAAGTTTTTAATCTGTAAGATAAATGTTTGTTTCTACGTAATCATAGAGAAAATATTCTTTTAAAAAACAGGAACACGTGAATTACAGCCCGAGCTTGAGCGTTGATGTCACCATGTAATTACTTCAAAACCACATTATTTTATTATACATTAATTTACTTTTTTATACATTATTTTATTTATGTTATTGGTAATTTACAGATCTTATGGAGAGGTGTAGTGATGTGCAAGAATTATAGAGGTGCATTTCGATAACTACTGTTACGTACGATCGATATGCTAAATTGTATTAAGTATAAATAGGAATAATTTATCGCTATCTGAAAATAAAAGTTTTTAATCTGTAAGATAAATGTTTGTTTAAAAATACGAACCGTCAGATGTCAAAAAATGTCATTGTATTATGATTGGAGATATAGGGCTCGTCCCACAAGATGACCGCGAGCGTTGCGGTCTTGTCGAAAACGTCATTAATGACGTCATAACACACTGCCACGCGAAGCTCACGACGCCCCATGTCTGGAGATAGGTCGATGTGAGCGTTGACAAAATTGGCGGGATTCTCAATAAAGATGGCGACCGTAAATATCTCATTATTGGATGCGGTAAACGATATTTTGGTAGAAATTAATGTTTCTGGAGCGGATGCTGAACGCGTTGGTACAGGTAAAAATAATTCTGTAAAAAAAAGCTTAAAATATATATTTTTTTCAATTTATAATTAGTCATCATGTATAATTTTTTCCTTGATTGTCAATAACATAACCTAAATTTATAAGTAAGAATTAAATTAGCCGACACTTCATAATTTCTTGGATTTTTGTTATTGACAAAAGTATAACTAATCTGATTTTTTAATTTCATTAATTAAAATATAAAATTATCAAACGTCGGCTTGTTAAAGTATTATCATAAATATAAACAACATAATATATAGCTTATATAGGCCTAGTCACATATAGCCTATATCCTTCCTCGATAAATGTGCTATCTAACACAAATAATTTCAAATAAATCGGTCCCGTAGTTCTAGATATGACCCTTTAATTTTTTTTAAATATATTATAGGCGGCAAACGAATAGACGGGTCACCTGATGTTAAGTGATCACCGCCGTCCATAGAAACTAGCAAAACTAGGGGAGACGCAAGTGCGTTGCCTGCCTATGTTTGGGGGAAGGGGGAGTAGAGGTGGGAGTCCGGCGCTCTCACTGACCGAACGAAACGCAACAATGCAAGCTATGTTACTTCACGCGGGTGTTTCTGTGGGTGGGGTGGTACTACCCCGGGTGAGCCGACCCATTCATGCTGAAACCAGTAATAGCTTCAGCGTGGCTCTACCACCTACAAATGACAATACATTAGTAAATATACTAGTAAGAACACTTTTGTAATTAAATATAAATGTAGACGTATTTATAAACTACCATGGCATGCTCCAACAATAAATTTAATTTCAATAAATTAAATATGTAACTATTTTACAGATTTAACCGAAATAATATTTTATATTATTATAATAGTTGTAGTTCATATCATTTGCAGTTCGATATAGTTGTTAGTTGAACTATCAATTTTATTTGTAGAATGCACTTCAGGTTCTTCGTTTTAAATCTAAGAAGTATTGTCATAACTATTACAAATAGGTTACTCGATGTGCCTCTGGTCACAAAGGATTTTCGATAGCCTAAGCAATACTTCGAGAGGTTTTAAAAGTTCATAGCTCTTTTATGCATTAAAGATTGCGATTGGTTCCATCTCATGTAGGATTAGCAGGAAACGAGAAAGCTGATGTTTTAACAAAGTTTTAGCAGAAGGTTCGGAGATAAGTACTCTCCCACACTATTCAGAAGTATTGTATAAATTTAAAATAAGGGTCATGAAATCTGGAAGTAGTATTTTGATTTGACTTCAAGAGAGAAGGGGATTTGGTACCGTACTTATACAGTGTCGGCGTCCACCTGTACTGTGGACCACAAAGGCGAATTTGAACAGAATACTTCTACTTTTAGATTATAGTCTGGACATATTCCGTCAGGGAAATTCAATCATCCTATGAAGATTATAAATTGATGAATTTATAAGAAAATTTGCAACGGATGTGGTAAGGTTGACTATATCCATCTATTTTTTTAAAGAGTGCAAAAAAATCTAGTTGAGAGGTTGAGTGTTATTAAAGAGTACAATATTAATATTGGGGATGTGGGTGTATATAACAGCATTCTGGCTGAACTGATATCGGACTGTTGCAAAAAGCTGTGTAGTATATTTAGGTTTAGTAGTACTCTAATTGTATTTTTAGATTTAAGTTAGTTTTAGTTGTACGTTACGTACGTGACATGTCAAAAAAGATAAAAGTCCCTAAAAAAAATAAAGAGAAAAAAAAAACACAATCAGCAATGATCAGTACAATGATGTAATTAAGAATATAAATGTGTTAGGGTTTCCCCCTAGGCACTCTAGGCCTCCTGTGAGTCATTGCACTTCGCCCACAGTTCCCTTGGTCCGGACTCGGGATCGTCCGTTAGATTCAAACCAGCGCAACCCCCTGCCCCTCTGGCTGTGAGGCTGATCATGTCCCGCCTCGCCCCGCACCCATCCTCAGGCCCCAGTATGGGCACCCCAAGTCCTTCTGGCCAGTCATTCCTCTCGCGCAATCTAACAGAGGGGGAATTGTCAAAACTCATATCCCATATAGCCCATACCCAGATGTGTTCCAAGTCGCGTTACAAACCTTCCCTCGGTATGCCGGCTTGTCATGCTCTGAGTGTGAAGAGAAGTCTGACAGCGAGCCTGGCCACTCGCGTACCCCTATCTCAAATAGGAAGGTCAAATCCAAGACCAAGCCGCTCCATCCTCCTCCGCTCACTTTCCTTAGGGAAAAGAAGTTCGGGTATTTCACCCACGCTCTCGAGGATGAGTGACTTTTACGAGTTGCCCTCCGTAGAGTCCCCGCAGATATCGAGATTGAGGATCAAGGACCTCTCCTCCGACCTTAGGTTGAGATTTCCCAGTTAGAGAAGTACATCGCATGTACCACCCTCGTACGAAGGCTCCCTACAATCTGGAGTTAGTTAATTTTGATCGCACCAGAGAGGGGAAAGCTATCTTTTCTCTGACCTCCCTATGCGACCTCTCCGGAGCCACCGTCGAGCCCCCGTTCGTAAATCGTACGTACTCTCACAGTGTCATAACTGTCCGGTATACGGACATTCCGCCTGAAATTGTCATCTACGTCCCAGGTGTGTAAAATTTCTCGGAGACCACTCCACTAAGGAGTGTTCCCGTACTCCATCCTTCTTATCCAAATTCCCCTTAGCCGAATTATCACGGTTTCCCTTGCGCGACCTGCACACTGCACCTTAGCTATCCCAGGCAGGTATCTCCGTCCAGGACACCTTCCACCTCCTCCCGTCCCCGACCGTCAGCTCTCATGTCTACAGAGGCCATCCCAAGCCTGCCGAGCACTTCTCGTGCACCGGCAGCGTCCGTACCCGCCCCGCACAGGCCTCTCAGGCTCCGTGGATTTCTAAGCGTACGTCCCAGCCCAATTCTTGACCCCAGGCGGCTAAGCCTGTACAGGCTGACTCCGCTTTTTTCTTTACTCTCTCTGGTATCGACTGGATCACTCAATTACTCCTATTTCACGAGATTTCCGAGATCGTTGCTTTCAATGCAATGAATAATAGTAGTACTACCTTAGGTCTCTCAAACGTGATCTCTAGCTTTCCCGCCATCGCGGCTACCCTACAACACCTCGCGCGTGCCTCAGTTCCGAATAAATAAATCCTTTTATTATAAGATAGACTAGATCCATGCATTTACGTCTATTTTCCTCTAAAAAGACCGTCAAACATTAGGAGTTATGCTTATAGATTCCAGCGCCGCCGGTGCCGTTAAATTTCACTTCTATTCGATCTCTTAAACATGCGTGTTTGCGCCCACGCTCGCGAGACACTCCCTCACGCCGCCGTGAAGGAAAGCCCTCATTCGATCTTGCATATACGTTGCGACTCTTCCGGTAGCATCTCGAGCCTAGGTCGTCTCCAGATGGAGTCCACGAGCTGTTACTAGCGTGATACAGTGACTCACCTACATCACTTGTACACACAATATATCAGCTCATATACATGCACACAATACAGATATGGTGAAATGGTTTCATTTTTTTTCCTTATCGAACTGAATCGAGTAGTTTAGTTCGTTTCATATCCGATATACATGTATATTCATAAACGAATATATGTATGAATAGTTTAGCCAGGTCAGAAAGAACAAGCCGAGGTGTGCCGTGCACCCTTTAGCTAGTTGGATAAATAAAATCGGCTGAGTGCCTTAAGCGATCGCCTTAATAGTCCGGTGAAGCCGTAAAGACCTGGCTAGGTCAATAGCGTAGTCAGTTCGAGGGAAAAACACATACCATCATTGGAGACATAGCGTATAACATTATATTTATTTTACAGCATCTGTCCAAGCGATTTATGTTTAAACATGTTAACACTTATACGTCTTTCGGGTTTGTCAACAATGAAAACTTATAAATATAAAGCAAACACGGATTTCATTACTTCAACCGCTTAGTTCAGTTATTGTCGTATCAAAAATATTACCATTGCAAAATGAAATTTAAACTGGTGAGTTTATTTTCTACGTACTAATTATATTTTAAATCAAGAATGTATTATTATACTTCATATTCTGGAGAGTTTTATATATACTTGTTTTGTGTAATCAATAAATAAAGTATATATTGTATTAAATTCTATTATATACGTATCGGATTTCATGTTGGTAGGTTTATATATTGATCTGATATGGACAATTTTATTTAAGACTTCAGTCAACGCATTATGAATTGAGGCTTCGGTTCATAAATCATATTTATCTGACGGTCTTACAGGTCTTATGGAGAGGTGTAGTGATGTGCAAGAATTATAGAGGTGCATTTCGATAACTACTGTTACGTACGATCGATATGCTAAATTGTATTAAGTATAAATAGGAATAATTTATCGCTATCTGAAAATAAAAGTTTTTAATCTGTAAGATAAATGTTTGTTTTACGTAATCATAGAGAAAATATTCTTTTAAAAAACAGGAACACGTGAATTACAGCCCGAGATTGAGCGTTGATGTCACCATTTAATTACTTCAAAACCACATTATTTTATTATACATTAATTTACTTTTTTATACATTATTTTATTTATGTTATTGGTAATTTACAGATCTTATGGAGAGGTGTAGTGATGTGCAAGAATTATAGAGGTGCATTTCGATAACTACTGTTACGTACGATCGATATGCTAAATTGTATTAAGTATAAATAGGAATAATTTATCGCTATCTGAAAATAAAAGTTTTTAATCTGTAAGATAAATGTTTGTTTCTACGTAATCATAGAGAAAATATTCTTTTAAAAAACAGGAACACGTGAATTACAGCCCGAGCTTGAGCGTTGATGTCACCATGTAATTACTTCAAAACCACATTATTTTATTATACATTAATTTACTTTTTTATACATTATTTGATTTATGTTATTGGTAATTTAATTGATATTTTAAAATTAATTGATTTTATTTACTACTAGCCGACCCGTGCCCACTTCTTTGGGCGGTAATAGGCATTATCAAGCTACAACTTTTCTCTAGAACTCAATCATATATCTCTCACAGTTAAGGCAGCGTTCGTAAGAAACGCTTTCGTTCGACCATTTTTTCTCCGACTCCTCAGATGTTGCCCCCTACAACCTCACAAACTTTACCTCTTTATAATATTAGTATAGACAATTAGTTAATAGCAGAAGCTGCGGGCAGAACCCGCGACTTCGTACGCGTGGCAGAGTTATTTTGTGCTAAGACGCAGCGGAAGTTCTCAAAAGGAAAAAAAGCCCCGATTATAAGATATTTTTCATTGTTGCTCCATTCCTTTTGGCCTTAGCGTGATGATATATAACCTATAACACTCACAAATAACATGGCTATCTATTGGTAAAAGAATTTTCAAAATCGGTTTAGTTGATCCTGAGATTACCCCCTACAACGTCACAAACTCACAAACTTTACCTCTTTATAATATTATATTTAATATTTACTATAATAAATTATTATAATAATAACATAACCAGTGAACTTTACGTCTTTATAGCATGAACATTTAATGTTCAAAATCTATTTTCTATTTTAAAGTCCGACTACCTATAAAACTGTGTTTTTTACTTTTATTCTCAAAACTGTTTTCAGTTGAGTAGCCTAAAATGTATTATATAATATAGTGCTACGGCACTATGCGAGACATACAGTTAATATAATCTAAATCATATGTTCTTGTTGTAATTCAACTAACGTCTTTCTTCTGGAACATTTGCATTGCAGTGAATTATTTCCCTTCGAATCTTGTTAAGTATATGAAACTTGACAATTTCAATCAGTGCTTATATACGAAAAATAAAATTTTATGGGTTTTTTTAGGTACTCTTAGCACTATTGCTCGCAGTGACTCTAGTCTTAAGAGAAGTCTGTGCACAAGATGATGAAGATGAAGATATAATCAAAGTATATATACTTCCAAACTTCCCAGAAGGTTTCTTCTTATCTAGTGGCATCGTGATGGCGGATCAGTATTCACCTGAAGATGAACTGTTGTATAAATTTCCAATATTGATAGACGCACTAACTCCTGACCTTTCAGATGTCATTATTGTAATTAATGATTAAATTATCAATTATAATAAACTGCTATGTGATACATTTGTTTTTCATTTATGTATTAATTTCATTTTAACATTAATTTTTAACCCCGTAACTAATTAGGTTTTAATTACAGTACAGTTGTAGTAAAGACAGTTTCTAGAAAAAAGCGTTTTACATTAAATAATTTGAAAAAAAAATCCAACTACAATGTTGATTGTCAAGCATGTGTCTGCTAATCCTAAGACATTTAACGGACTTTGAAATGACCTCGACTCTTTGCATCTAAATCATGACTGACAAATTTTGGCGATTTTTATATTATGCTCATGCAACATGTGAAGGGAGTGAGTAATGAATCGTATCAGATTGCGATCACTCCTCTCTCCCTTTATATATCCTATTCCAAATGATCACTGTGTGAAACCAACAAAATAGAAAAAAAAACTTACATTGTTGAAGAAAAACAAAAACTGATAATAAATCCTCAAGTATAATATTTCGCGTCATGATTTCTTTTATTTAGCTCTCTTTTTTTCGAACTGACTACGCTATTGACCTAGCAAGGTCTTAACAGCTTCACCGGACTACTAAGGCGAGCGCTTAAGGCACTCAGCCAATTTTATTTGACAACTAGCTCAAGGGTGCACGGCACACCTCGGCTTGGGCTGTTGCCTGATACATAAGCTAAGGTAACTATTCATACATATACGAGTTGTTGAAACATATGTGTACCAAGCATACATACCACAAGAACTCTTATATATATTTCATCTCGGATAATTTTCTAAACTATTTCAGTTTGATGAGGGAAAAAATAAAACCCTTCCACTTGCATGTGTAAGCGTGTATGCGTGCCGTTTATGGAGGTGATATGTGTAATGTTGTCACAGTGATGTAAGATTTTGTGTCACTTTATCGCGCGAGCAGCACACTCAAGGGCTCCACGCCGAGGGAACGGATCTAGGCTTGAGCCGCTGCCGAGGGGAGCCTAATCTGGTATACGGGAGCGAAATTGACCCACAGACCACGGCGACGTGATCTGTGGATATGCGGGCGTGGGCGTGAACACGCTCTGTTTGGAGAGACAGGCTGGTACAGATCGTTCACTGCCGTCATTTCATCGGGAGGGTCGGTAAAAATATGTCGCGGTCGTCTTTTATAATGTACAGAGTTCAGTACGGGTTCGTATTTTGAGGCGGATACCACTAAAGGACTGGGATGATTCATGGCTCTTTCAAAATAACTAATCGTAAGTGATTTTACGTACGCCCAGATAGAAGGCATCTCTAGTTCCCCATGGAAATAGACTCTCCGGACGTACCACGGTGCACCGGTCACTTTACGTAAAACGCGGTTTTGAAGAACCTGCAACTTTTGAAAATTATCTTTCGACATATGCGCAAAAACAGGACAACAAAGTTCGTATACTATTCTCGAATATACACAAGTTATATATCATGTCCTAAGTTTACCAAAAAATTGTTTTAATATTTTGTGATTTTCCACCCTAAGAACACCCTAATCATCTAGAGGTATAAAATATACGTTACGACCTTATTCTCATACCTACCAAATATAGATTTAATATTTCATAAAAATCGGTCCAGCCTTTTCGGAGGAGTTCAAGCACTAACACCGTGAAACTAGATTTTTTTTCAAGCTTGTGTATTTCGCACATAGATCATTTGGAATTGGCAATATAAAGGAGGAGAGGGATTCACTATTCACTACCGTTGCATGAGCATAATATTAAGGTCGCCAAGATTTGTTGGTCCTGATATAAATACAAGTCATGGTAATTTCAAAGTCCGTCCATGTCTTAAGATTATAAATCATATGTTTGACAAAATTATCGAACGATTTTATTACAGAATCCTTCTCCATCAAGCCCAAAAGATCGAATGGACATTTACGAAGATTATCACAAAGCATTATGTGCCCTAGTCTCTTCGTGCTAAACCTGGGGCGTTCTTGAAGCAAATGTTCAAAGTTTTGTACAGATGTGTTATCGCAGGGGCAGGTGTTGTCGTCAATAATCTTGATTCTTATATGTTAGATATGTTTTAGCGTTTAACCATAATTGTATCTGATTTTAAATAAAGATATTATCTATGTTGGTAAACACGTTAAACGTAGAGAGAGCCGAGACACACTAACAGAGTCTTGGCAAAGAGATTCTCAACTTGGAGGTGATAGCTAGCCAGGCGGACTGTAAAAAGCTCTATAACACAATGCTATGGTTTCTTCGCGATATTTTCCTTCACCGAAAGGTCCGACTCACCTGCCATGATTTGATAGTACGTCCGTCGACGCGGTATCTGAAGGCGCTATCATGTATTCCATCATCGCCATAAATTGGTAGGTAGGTATCCATAACTGGTTTCAGCATGAATGGTTCGGCTCGCCCGTGATAGTACCACCCGACCCACAGAAAACCGACATGAAGTAACAATGCTTGCATTATTGCGTTTCGTTCAGTGAGAGCGCCGGATCTATATCTATATCATCTATCTATCTAACCTATACCTGTCTCCCTACCCTTCCTCCCCCTCCCCCAAACACAGGATGGCAACGCACTTGTGACTCCCCTGGTGTTGCAAGTGTCTATGAATGGTGGTGATCACTTAACATCAGGTGACCTACCTGTTCATTTGCCTCCTATGATATATACTAAAATAATAATAATAATATATATAAAGTAATAAAATGTATTTTAAATCCGACTGTAGGATTATGTAATTATTAAAGTTAATTACAAAGTAGAAAGACAAATACAGACGTCGCAAAATAAATATTCGTCTCGTACAGTGTTATCATGTGGATCGAGAGATCTCAGTTATATCTCTTTATTCCTAATTAGCTGATAATCACGATATTGTCTTTGTCGTATCAAAAACGTAAACCCCACACCCCATGCCTCAGTTCTCGATGTTACCTAATAATAAATTAACGCATATGCAGTTTTGTAAGTTTGTAAGAGAATGAATTATGTTTTTTCGTGCCTGCAGCCGGCGTTCATTGATTTATAAGACGTTATGACATCAAAAAAAAACCTTGACATGAAAACTCATTCTTGGTGTTTTACCACAACAGTCTTATTTTCTCCAACATTGTACCTAATTATAAATAGTTTTTAAATAAATATTTGGGTACTATATTAATGTAAAACCTACGCTACTATACTTAGCTACGAACTGTATTTACTATGACTGTACTGTAATTAATACCTAATTAGTTACGGGGTTAGAAATTAATGTTAAAAGGAAATCATTACATAGTATAAAACAAAGTCCCCAACCGCGTCTGTCTGTCTGTTTGTTCGCGATAAACTCAAAAATTACTGAACGGATTTTTATGCGGTTTTCACCAGTGGATAAGGTGATTCATGAGGAACGTTTTGGTGTGTAATTTGTCACGGTTTTTTATAATCAGGGCGGGACAACGTCTGCCAGGTCCGCTAGTTAATAGATAAATAAATAAAGAAAATTAATATAATCACAACAGTATTACATAGCAGTTTATTATAATTGATAATATAATTGGAAATTGCATTAATTACACATAAAACTTCAGCAGAGGTTGAGTATGCCAGTTATAAAATTTAACTAATAGGTTTTCAGAGTTCGGCAAGTGGAAAATGCCGAATCTTGGTACGTGACATATTTGAAGCTTGATAACTGTCGGTACTTTGCTTTCATCTTCAGAAGAGTTTGAGTGTGTCCTTTTAAAAAGAATATCAATCAGTTCTACAAACTGCTGTTCAGTCAGTAGACTGTGATTGAATAAGTAACATATTGCAATGTGCATGATAAGTATCGGTACACTGGTTGCATCTTCACCTTTCTGTGCGTACACTTCTGTTAATGGCAGGATCATCGTCAGCAATAGCGCTAGGAGAACCTAAAAAAACATAAACATAAACATTGAGGTCTTTGCTTATACATATAAACTAATTAATAACTATATTGATTCATACCCGCACCTAAAACATTTTTTTTAACTTCGCTATTCGCCTAGTAAGGCCTTAACAGTTTCACCGAACTACTGAGACGAGCGCTTAAGGCACTTAGCAAATTTAAATATTTTTTTTAAAATAATGGTATTTCAGGCCTTTTAGAATAAATTATGATTATAACATGTTTAAGTATGACCGTTTGTTATCTAAATAAAATATATATACATATTATTTGGCAATCAAGTTACAAACAATTAACAACTTTAGCAGTGACATATTTTACTACTATACAGAGAGTTCAGAAGGAAGGCATAAACTTATTTACAACGATCACAGGTGATTTGCAATATATAAACTCTATTTCTCGTACATCGTAGCACTATACGATTGTTTCACATGCATTCAGATTTCTAACAATGTGTTTATTACATACATACGCGACCGTGACCTCCGAGTTAATTGCGACCCCCGCGCCCTCAGCGCACTCCGCGCCTTCTGCGCATGTAGACGACGGTTTTAAAACTGTCACATATCAAAAACGCCACGGATCGCGTCCTTCCGACTCCGACCAGGGCTCCGCACGCCCGGTTGAGAAATGCGCCAATATAGATGGCGTTCGAGTGCCGGCTATACCGGCAAACGTAAGACCACGGGTGAGCAAGCCCAATTCTACCTCTGTCTCGCTTCCCCAGACAGATGCATCGGGTTCTGTAGCGGCTAAGAAGCCCCGCCCACCTCCCCCTGTAACGATCCAAGATAAGTCTCAGTGGACCGCAATCTCCAACAGACTTAAAACTCTCAAAATCAACTATACGTCCACCCCTAGCACTCCGGCGGGCGTTCAAGTCAAGTGTCCCGCCATAAGCGACCACCGCGCGCTAACTAAGTTCCTTAGGGAATCAAAGTTAGCTTTTTTCACTTTCGCACTAGTGGAGGAACGCCTCCTTCGCGTAGTACTTCGCCGCGTCCCGGCTGAGATCTCAGTCGACGACGTCACCGTCTCCCTTAAGGAGAAAAATCTACCAATTCGGGAGGTACATAGGATGTACCACCCACGCACCCGTGCCCCTTACAATATGGTCTTGGTCCTCCTTGACCGTACCTTAGAGGGGAAGGCTATCTTTAGCCTCACCTCAGTCTGTGGCCTCAGCGGCATCACCGTAGAGCCGCCACGAAAAACCCATACCCCGTCGCAGTGTCATAACTGTCAAAGCTATGACCACTCGGCGAGGAATTGTCACCTCCGCCCTAGGTGTGTTAAGTGCCTAGGGGATCATGTCACTAAGGAGTGCTCCCGACACTCCGGAACCTCACAGGTGCGTGTTGTGCGGTAACGCGGGCCACCCCGCGAACTATCGCGGCTGTCCCCACGCACCGCGCGCACAACGCCCCCGCCAGGCGCGACTGGCGCCTAGGGCGCCTGTGGGCGCCGCCCGTCCTCCGCCTCCACCTCTCATGTCCGTGGAGGCCTTCCCTGGCCTGCCGGTTTTCTCGCGAGCCCCGGCAGCGCCCGCGTCCACTCCGCGCGCGCCACCCTTTGTGCCGCGCGCACCACAACCCGGGTGGGCCCGTCTGGCCCCCTGGACTCCCCGCCCCCAGACTCCCAAGCCTCAGGCTCCTATCTCGCAGGCACGGCCAGCACGTGCCGCGCCAGCCGTCTCTATGGGACTCACCGGAGTGAACTGGCTTTTCCAGTCATTCCAGGAGCACGATTTACAAGAGGTTCTAAACTTCAATGCGGCCGACCTGAAGGTCGGGGAAATCAAGAAAAATTGGGGGGGACCTTGGTGTGGTCCACATAACGCTCCCCGCGGCGGCAGCCAGGGAGCTTGTCGAGGCCGGCAAGCACCTGGTCGGGTGGAGCGTCGTCCGCGTCCACCTGCTGGACGAGAAGCCCATGCGTTGCTTTAAATGCATGGGTTTGGGGCACACCCGCCCCTTGTGCCCCTCCTCGTCCAGCAGGGGGGACGGGTGTTACCGCTGCGGCGCGGCGGGCCACAAAACGGCCCAATGCAAGGCGGAGGTGGTCCGCTGCGCCGTATGCGCGGACGCGGGGAGGCCCTCGGGGCACGTGATGGAGGGCCGAAATTGCAAGCCCCCCACCACCAAGGGTAGGGACCTCCCGGTAGTGGGAGTAGTACCGAAGGTGGTGGCCGCCAGGCGGGAGGAGATTGATATGGACCAATAATGGATAGGTCCATATGCAATTTCCTCCAGGCAAACCTCAACCACTGCGCCGCTGCACAGGACTTACTCGTGCAGTCAGTGGCGGAGTGGTGTATCGGGCTCGCGGTCGCCACGGAGCCTTACTTCGTTCCCTCCCAGCCGCAATGGTTCGTCCCTGGCGGCGAGGGAAAGCGGGACCGGGTTCGTAACAGCCGTCTGGAGAGATTACGCCATTGTGGGGGCGTACTTGTCACCAAACAAGCCCCTGAGGGAGTTCGAGGCGTATCTCCGTTCCCTGCAGGGAGCTGTCAGACGGCTGTCGCCGCTCCCCGTGGTCCTCATGGGGGACTTGAATGCTAAGTCGAGGACCTGGGGAGCGGCAGTCACGGACCTGCGGGGCATGGCCGTCGAGGAGTGGGCAGCCGAGTTAGGGCTGTCCCTCCTCAACCAGGGGAGCGTCCCCACGTGCGTGCGATGGAACGGGACGTCGGTGGTGGACGTCTCGTTCGCCACCCCGTCCGTCGCACGCCGTGTCCGGGGGTGGAGGGTGCTTGAGGAGGAGGAGACCTTATCGGACCACCGATATATCAGGTTCGAGGTCTCCTCCTCCCAAGCCGGAATTGGCACCCGCCCCCGGAGGGGCGCGAAGTTCCCCTGTTGGGCGATGAGCCGCCTCAACCGCGAATTAGCGGAAGAGGCGGCCATCGTCCAGGCGTGGGCCATGCCTCCCCCCACAGGGGCTGATGTCGACGCGTCCGCAGCCCGCCTCCGTGGAGCCCTCACGGAGGTCTGCGACGCGTCGATGCCGCGGAGCGTACACCGCCCAGACAAACGGGCGGTGTACTGGTGGTCGCCGGAGATTGCCGATCTCCGGGCGGCCTGCTCCGCGGCCCGGCGGCTGTTCGGGCGCAGCCGCCGACGCCGGCACCGGGACCCGGAGGCGGAGGCCCGGCTGTATGGCAGCTACAGGGAGTGCAGGAAGACCCTGCAGGCTGCCATCAGCCGGGCGAAAGAAGCAGCATGGGAGGAGCTGCTCCAGACGCTGGAGGGGGATCCATGGGGGCGCCCGTACAGGATCGTGCGCAAGAAGCTGCGATCCTGGGCGCCCCCGGCGACGGAGACTCTCCGGCCGGAGGTGGTAGCGAGGGTCGTGGGAGAATTATTCCCCGACCCTCCGATGCTACCGGCTCCTCCCATGCCTCCGCCTCGGGAGGCAGTCGAGGAGGTGCTCGACGGGCCGCCCCCTCCAATAACGGAGGAGGAGATGGGGAGGGCGGTCGAGCGCCTCCTCAACCGGCGTAGAGCGCCCGGCCCTGATGGGGTCCCGGGTCGGGTGCTCGGCCTCGCCTTGGGCCAATTAGGGGGGTGGCTTCGGGAGCTGTTCGACCGGTGTCTTTCGGTCGGGCAGTTCCCGAAGCCCTGGAAGCTTGGGCGGCTCTGCCTTATGGAAAAGGCAGGCCGCCCTCCAGACTGCGCGTCCGCGTATCGGTCCCTCGTCCTGCTGGAAGACGCCGTGAAGGTGCTAGAGAGGATTATCTCCTCCCAGGTCATCCAGCACCTAGAGGGCGTAGGGCCTAATCTGGCGAATGCGCAGTATGGCTTCCGGGCAGGGCGTTCCACGGTGGACGCCCTGTGCCTCCTGAAGTCGCTGTCGGCAGAGGCGACCTCCTTTCAACTATTGAGAAAAGACCTTTTTTAAAGGTACTCTATATAAAATGTAACGTACCAGTGACATCACTCTCAGTTTCGGTTGTCTCATCTGTATTTGTAGATGAGGAAGATCCTGTTGGAGAAATTTCTGTGATCTCGGAAGAATCAGTTGATTCGGTCTCTGAAGTTTCATCGGTAATATCTCCTCGTCTTGTTTCATCAGTAGGCGGTGGAACTGTCGACTTTTTGGTAATATCTTTATCGGGTGTGGTAAGCAACTCTTCTGTTACAACTGTATCTGAAATAAGTAGTGTATTTTTCGTACTTTGAATATTTGTTGTTGTTTCGTACTTGTTATATTTGGTATAAACACAATAACTTACTGCCAAGAATAATTGCAGAAATTATGACCACGCATATTAAAGCAATTAATCTTGTATTATGCTACATAGTATTACAGAACAATGTTGAGTAAAGATTTGAAATCTATGGTTAGTTGTTTCCTTTAGGAAAGTAACTTAGTGGAACTTCTGAGCCCACTTAGGTAAAACAATTGGTGAGAGACCGATTTTTGTCTTGTATGAAGTGGTCTTAGAAGTATGTTAACCATTCCGTGAAAAATCGGTGCTCAAATTTAACAGTATACAAAGTGTGAGCTCGCGTATTAAACAGTGAAGTTTCCTATCGTTGAGAATCTTATGAGACTTAGTTATTACTGTTATGTATATTATCTTTAATGTTAAGGTTGCGGATGTAATTGAATAACACCAGAAAAGAGATATCTACTCTGATAGCAGCCCTTCTGAAATGATGTGTCTATATACATTCGGCGATTGATTTTTATTTATATAGATAACATATATATAGATAACATACCCGTGATTCCAGTTTCTGTTGTAAGCTCAGATATGTCGTCGGTCGAATTGCTGGGGCGGCGGCGGCACTCGGCCGGTTGCTCCTGAACATAGGGGGGCCGGGCGCCGGGTGCCGCCGTCTCTACATGGGAGTCGTGCGGGCGATGACCGCCTACGGGGCACCAGTCTGGGCTGATGCCCTCGGTGCCGCAAACGAGCGTGCGCTCCGCAATGCGCAGCGCACGGTGGCACTGAAGACAATCCGGGCGTACCGGACAGTGCCCTCGGCGGCGGCCTTCACGCTCCCTGCCCTGGGAGCTGGAGGCAGAAGTTCTCACCGCCGTGTACGAGTTAACGGCGGTGAGGAAACGAAGAGCCTCCGGCTCAGAGGGAAGTAGAGGCGAAGAGACGGCGTCTAAGGGAGGACGCCGTCGAAAGGTGGCAGCAGGACCGGACTTATCGCTGCCGAGCGTGGTCTCGGCCATGCTCGGCAGCGAAGAGGCTTGGCGAGCGATGGCCTCCTTCTGCGAGGAGGTCATCTCGCAAAAGGAGAAGGCGGAGAGGGCCTGCGAGGCAGACTCTCAAAGTGGCCGTCTCCACCAAAGGAGGACAGGCAGGAGGAGAAGGCGCTTCACCCAACTCCTCCTGCCACCGTAGCCGGACCTGAGGGGAAGGGTCGGGGGGCCCATCTCCTCATTGCACAGGTCCGGCGGACGAGGGGGGCAGCCGGTGTGTACCCGGTCTGTCCCTCTATAGGTAGGAGCCCGGTGATCACCTTCCGCCGGGCGGACCGTGTGGGCGGCTCTTCAAGGTTGATTAGCTTGAACGATCCCTTGCCGCCCACACAAAACGGTCTGTCGGTACACCCTGGGGTTTTAGTCCGTGCGACTAGGACATATTTTGTAGGTGGTAGAGCCACGCCGTAGCTATTACTTGGTTTCAGCATGAATGGGTCGGCTCGTCCGGGGTAGGACCACCCTCTCATAGAAAACCAACGTGAAATAATAGTGCTTGCATTGTTACGTTTCGTTCGGTCAGTGAGAGCGCCGGAGACCCACCTCCCCTCCCCTCTCTTCTCTCCTCTCCCTCTTTCTCCCTTAAACCTTCCCCCCAAAGGGTGGCAACGCACTAGCGACTCCTCTGGTGTTGTTAGTGTCCATGGACGGTGGTGATCACTTAACATCAGGTGACCCACAAGTTCGTTTGCCAGCTACGACATAAAAATAAATTTGGTTGCTAATTAACATAACTTACGTGCCATGTAACAAGTTCCTATTTACGTTAACTAATGTTGATAATATTTGAGTTTTTATCTGCGTAGTCCGAAGAATATTTAGTTATCACGTAACGATACACAGTTATAGATTAGTAGACTAGGATTAAAAACTTAATTACAGAAAAAAGACCGGACGCTGCTTCTTTTTTGTTCGTGCTTCGCAATAGTAGTAGAATAATATATCAACAAAAAATATAAAGAAAATCTTCACATATAAAAAACACCTCCAACGTTGTAATTAGAAATTGTTGTTAAAAAAAGAATGTTATACCCGAGAGTAATAACCCAAATAGCGAATACTAGAATGCAATTTCTAATAATCTTTGTGATATATGTTAAAATATAACCCAGTGCT
The DNA here is from genome assembly GCA_015888305.1 of Antheraea pernyi. NCBI lineage: Eukaryota > Metazoa > Arthropoda > Insecta > Lepidoptera > Saturniidae > Antheraea > Antheraea pernyi. The sequence continues at coordinate 46,251 of MU158805.1, read as the reverse complement.
TTTTATTAACCTAAAAACTCGGGCATTGGCCGATTTTTGTGAAAACTATTATAGTTGATACATAAGATTTACAGTACTTTCTTCTATACTAGTGTTTACATTTAAAAAGGTACAGACACGTTAGATGTACATTCTTATTATATGTAATATATAATATAATATGTAATATAATAATTAGGTTCATTGAAAAAAAAACTGTAGGGTCTTTGATATAATTATTACAAATTGTTCATTGGTTTTTGTTTATAAGAATTATTATTATTACCATTAATAATTGGCAAGTTATAGTAAAATCCACCCCACACTATATCATACAGTCTTATTAATTATTTTCTTCATAAATTAATATTTTTAGTTGGCTTAAATATAAAATTAGTGTGTAGAAAATAAACTCACCAGATAAAGTTTCATTTTGATATTGTAAAGTTAACTGAATATTATACGATTGTCGTAATATAATCTGCGATTAACTTCATAATTATAGATTCTTATCGTTGATAAACCTGAAATACGTGTACATATTAACATGTACAAATATAAATCACTTGAATACATACTGTAAAACCAATATAATTTTAATAAAAATGTTAATAAAAAATAGTACGCCCAATGCTTCGCTTTTGGCTTCTCGAAAGGTCTCGGTTTACCCCAGAATTACCAGATTTTTTTTCTGATAGACCACCTTCAAATTTTAGCTAATTTCGCTGGACCTCCATTTCTTTCATTTCTACCATATTCCCAAAACTCGACAACAAATGTGAAGATTAGATCTAACTAAAGAAGTTTGCGTTCATATAAATCAATGTGTCATGTCAGTAAATGTCAAACAAGTTCATCCAAGATTACAAGCACATACACTACGTCTAAGCCTACGTCCGAGCCCAATCCTCGACCTCAGGCGGCTGAGCCTTTTTTTTTTTTTTTAACGTGGGGAAATCCCTTATGTATACGCCACCCTCCCGGGGGAGAGGGTGGGTTATGTCCGAGTCGCACAGATTAAAACCCCACGGTGTACCGACAGACCATTTTGTGGAGGCGGCAAGGGATCGTTCAAGCTAATCAACCTTGTAGAGCCGTCCCCACGGTCCGCACGGCTGAAGGTGGCTGCCGGGCTCCTACCTATAGAGGGACAGACCGGGTACACACCGGCTGCCCCCCCTCGTCCGCCGGACTTGTGCACCGAGGAGATGGGCCCCCGACCCATCTCCTCAGGTCCGGCTACGGTGGCGGGAGGAGTTGGACAAAGCGTCGCCTCCAGGCGGCTGAGCCTGCACAGGCAGAACCCGCTTTAATCCTTTCCGACATAGATCGGCTCGCTCAGTTGCTACTCGTACACGAGATATCCGAGATCGTCGCGTTTAACATGATGATCAATAGTAACTCGAATCCAGCGCTTAAACTAAACTAAACTCCTAGATGTGATTTTTAGCTTTCCTGCCACCACGGCTACCATACAACGTATCGCGCGTGTCTCAGCTTTGACTAAATAAATTCTTTTAGTATAGATAAAATAATTTCGCGTATTTATCCTAAAACGTTTGATTATTAGAAGTAGTAACCTTATTATCTCTAATTAGATTCTCGGGCCGTTTAACGATCACTTCGATCTGATTTCTTTTTGCTTTGCTTGCGCCCACGCTTGCTTGACTTTCCTTCACGCCGCTGTGAAGGAGGGCCCCTCATTCGATCCTGCATATACGTCGCGTTACTTCCGGTAGTATCTCGAGCCTAATTCGTCTCTCGGAATGGAGACCTCGCGGTGTTACTAGCGCGATACACACTCAATCCAATCCACATCACCTGTACACACATCCAATCACCTCACATACGTGCAAAAATTACACACATGGAGGGTTTTTGGCTGCGGTTGTAGGGCGTGATTTGTCGCTGCCGAGCGTGGTTTCGGCGATGCTCGGCAGCGACCATGCTTGGCGAGCGATGACCTCCTTCTGTGAAGAGGTCATCTCACAGAAGGAGACGGCGGAGAGGGCCCGCGAGGTAGACCCTCTAAGTGACCCTCTCCGCCAACGGAGGACCAGCGGGAGGAGGCGGCGCTTTGCCCGACACCTCCCGCCACCGTAGTCGGACCTGAGGGGATGGGCCGGGGGGCCCATCTCCTCATTGCACAGGTCCGGCGGACGAGGGGAGGCAGCTTGTGTGTACCCAGTCTACCTCTCTATAAGTAGGAGCCCGGCGGTGACGTTCCGCCGGGCGGACCGTTGGGGCAGCTCTACAAGGTTGATTAGCATTGTACGATCCCTTGCCGCCCCAACAATCACGGTCTGTCGGTACACCGTGGGGTTTTAGTCCGTGTGAGTCGGACATAACCCATCCTCTCCCCCCGGGAGGGTGGCGTATCCGTAAGGGAATTCCCCACGTTAATAAAAAAAGGGTTTTATTTTCTTTCCTTGTTCGAACTGAATCGAATAGTATAGTTTGTTTTTACATTCGATATATATGTAAATGTTTGTGAATCATACAATTTCAATGATTTGTATGATGTTTGATTGAATGAATGAGGTTTAATTGTGAATTCAGTACTTTAGCAGTGATGCGTGTTCATACAAACAGACAGACAGAAATACATTTTTTTTATTGTAGCACGGCATAATGACTGCACTGTCCTGATAGTAAGCACAGTACAATCCAAAAACAATGACGACCACCGAGTGACACACTATCCATCGCCGGTCGCCGCTGTCATGGCAGCCTGCGATAAGCTGGATATGCACAGGCTGATCCCGAAATGCGAACCGCAGAAGCGAATCACTATGACGGGCTTTTTCGCCATATACATGGTGGTTGCGACCCAGTCAGGCTGTAAAACCCTGACCGCTTTTGCCATTGCCTCGTTTGTTATTCAGCAGGGTGCACCACGTGCAGGTGAGGTTGGCTTGGGTGTCTCAAGTCTTAGATGTTATTCGACACCCGTTACACCCCAATTTTTTTTGACCCCAATTTGAAAATGATTGAAATGTATTTTATTACTTATTCTTAGACACCTACAACATTTTTTTTATTTATAACGTTAGTTTTACATTTTTATTATATGTATAGGAGATTTTTCTTATAAAAAAAGCCACTCAGGCCAACGAAATTCGATTGTGATCGATTAAGTCGTGTTGTAGTTTAACAATAATTATATAAATATTTTCTACAGAAAAAAAAATTACAGGATTACTTTGTATTTATTAATTGTAAACATGTATATTTATCTTTTATGCTATGCTTGGTATAAAAATAACTCAAATATGAAATGAAAAAAAAAATAAGATTCTTTCATTGGTTAAATATGATGTCTAATTTTTCATGGCAAGTTTCTTTTCTTTATGAACTTTTAGCACATGTAATATTCAAGTCGGTTGTAGAATAACATATCAACTAAAATTTGTAACTAAAAAAATCTTGACGTGAAAATCATTCTTGGTGTTTTATCAAAATAGTCTTTTTGGAGTTATAATTTTTTTGGCGCGTTAGGGAAAAATGATGAGAGTAAATTTAATTATTTAATAAGACTCCCTGAAGTTATTACGATGCGCGCACACACCGTCACGATAAACCGACATCCTGAAGTTATTACGATGCGTGCCCACTCCCATCACAAAAAACCGACAACCTGAAGTTATTACGATGCGCGCGCACACCGTAACGAAAAGCCGACACTCTGAAGTTAGCTATAGTCAACGTTTTGTTTCTTTGTATTTGTTGTTTGTATTTCTTTGTATTACAACTTTCAATGTATTAAATACCTTTTTTCTATTGTTAGTGTCGTTTTTTTTTCTCCTACACTGTTATTATAAATAGTTTCTCAATGAATATTTTGGTATTATTTTAATGTAAGATATATTTTACTACGACTGTAATGTATGTAACTACAGACAGGGTTGGAAGCAGTGGTAAAAGGAGATTTATACAAAAATATAACACAGCAGTATTACAGAGCACTTTATTATAATTGATAATTTAATTAGACATTGTATTAATTACAAGTGATACTTTAGAAGAGGTTGAGTGTCTCAGTTTTGAAATGTTAATTAGCAGATCTTCAAACTGCGGCACTGTCAAGATGCCGTTATTTGATAAATGACGTATTAGGTATTTGACAATTATCGATACTTTTCTTTCATCGGCACCTTTATGTGCACAAGCTTCTGTTAAAGGCAGCATCACTGTCAGCAATAGCGCTGGGAGAACCTAAAACAACATAAAATTTAATTTTATACCAGGTGAAAGGTTACACGCAGTATATTAGGATATAATACTTCATGGCCACATTTAAAATATAAAATAATAATATCAAAACAAATATTAATAAATAACAAAGAGAACCTAAGTTAAAGTATGTCCTAAGACTTTCAAAAGTATAAACGCATTCGTAATAAACCTAGGTGCAATAATTGGTGCACAAAGCGGGTTGTGCAAGAGGCAACCCAGAATTAATAAAACCTTCGATAATAAAACGGACAATATTTGTTTTGCTCATACCGTTCTCACGTTCACTTTCAAGTGAAAGTGAAATCACCCTACGGTCATTAACACTGTGCTTTAACACAGGAGCGTAAGGGACTGCGTATAATTTTTGTATTTTTCTAGATAATTAGGTAAGCACCAATTTTTAATTGATTAAGGACTAGAATCGAGTGCTGGCTATGCTCCATAAATATTGCTACTGTCTAAACTTTCAGCGTATACGTACTATTGATATTTCGTATTTAGACTGTGCAGCTCATCATACGTTTGATTAATTAATAAACTGTATAATAATGTGTACAATTATTGCTCAGAGTGACAATAGATTTGGGGTGTAAGGGGTGTCGAATAACATCATAAGACTTGAGACACCCAAACCAACCTCACCTGCACATGGTGCACCCTGCTGAATACCGAACGAGGCAATGGGTGGTAAGGTTTGACAGCTTGACTTGGTCGCAACCACCATGTATATGGCGAAAAGCCCGTCATAGTGATTCGCTTCTGCAGGTCGCGTTTCGGGAACAGACTGTGCATATTCAGTTTTTCGCAGGCCGGCACGACAGTGGCGACCAGCTATGGATACTGTGTCACTCGGTGGTCGCCATTGTTTTTGGATTGTACTGTGCTTACCATCAGGCATAGCGCAGTCATTTTGCCGTGCTACAATATAAAAAAATAGATGTGAAAACCAACCTAATGTTAATAATTTCAGTATGTATAAAAATTATGAAATTTAAATAATTCAAACTATAATTTATTTAAAGGTTCAAAGAGAACACAGTTATTCCACTGTTTTAGGTTTCATTTCTGTCGGCACTCCTAATGCCGCCCTCCTTTTTTTTTACTTAAATACTCGGGCGTTGTCCTATGTCTGTGCAAACTAGGTTATGTTTAATATGTTAAATACTTTTTCTATACTAATGTATAGAATCGTTCTGAGAAAACAGTTTTTAAGATAAACTTATAAAACACAGTTTTATAGGTAACCGAACTTAAAAGTAGATTTTTTTAATGAGTGTTCGTACTATAGTGATGTACAGTTTACTGGCTATGAGAAATAAATAATTTAGAATAATTTTATAATAATAAGTTCATTACAAAAAAAATGTCGGTGTCTGAAATTAATGAAATATATATATATATAGTTTATTGGTGGCTTTGTATAAGATGTTTTATTATTAATCATTGTCAAGCTATAGTAAAAACCAATCCACTCTTTCTTAGAGACTAATTAATTATTTTGTTGATTAATTATTTCATATTTTTTAGTTCGTTTAAAAATAAAATTAGTACGTAGGAAATAAACTCACCAGATAAAGTTTCATTTGGATATTGTAATGTTTTTTAGATACGACAGTAACTAAACTGAACGCTTATTGCAATAAAATCTGTTTCCTTCACATTTATAGGCTCCTATCGTTGACAGACCCGAAATACGTGTACGTATTAACATATACCTACAAATATAAATGACCTGTATACACACTGTAAATTTAATATAATGTTATTTGACGAGACGGTCTCGTCGTTGAAGGTATAAGTAGAGTTTTATAGAAAATGGATTTTTCCATTTGTATGTATTGCGGACAACTAACTATGTTTTGACCTTTTAGTTTGATTTACGTTGATATCTGTCTTCTTCTTACCCTTATCCTACCTAAGTAGGATCGGCACAACATCTTTTCCTTTTCCATTCTCATCTATCAGATGTCATATCAGTATTCACACCTTTTACAAACATATCATTTCTCACACAATCTATCCACACCTTCTTCGGTCTTCCTCTATTCCTATATCCATTCACCATCATACTAAAAACTTTCCTAGTTACACGGTTTTCATCTCTCCTCATCACATGTCCATGCTAACCTATTACTCTTAAACTTAGTCACTTAGTCACCGGTGCTATTTTCAAACTTCCTCTGATGTAATCATTTTTAATCTTATCCATTCTAGTTACACCACACATCCACTTTAACATTCCCAACTCTGCCACGTGTAGTTTTCTGTCATCTGTCCCTTTCGTAGCCCAGGACTCAGATGCATACAATATGACTAGTCTTATAATAGTTCTATACTCCTTCCCCTTTAGTTTCAAGGACATCTGTTGGTCACAAGCTATACCAGACACCTTTCGCCATTTCAGCCCCTCTGCATTTATCCTATTCCTCGCGTCCTTGTATATGCAGCTGTCGTTTTGGATCAAGGAACCCAGATATCGGAAATGGAGCAGGTTGGTAAGGATTCATAATTTAAGGCTATAAGAGAAAAACTGGATTGACCACCAAAGTTGCAAAACAAATGTTCAGTATTTACTCCACTAATTTTCAAACCAACGTTCTCCAGTTTTTCTCGCCATCTTTCCAACCTACTCTGAACCTCGGCAGCATCTTCGCCAACAAGAGCAATATTATCAGCAAACAGCATACACCAAAGTGTCCCCTCCTGTATGTCTGATGTTAAGACATCCATAACAAGAGCGAATAAATAAAGGCTAAAGCTGAATCCTTGTGCTAACCTACAGCCACATTGAAATTATCGGTAATCCCAGCTTCAGCTATAGGAACACTTATTTGATTGAAGAAGGCGTTACTTTGGGGAAATGAATCAATTAATATTATAGTGAATTTTACTTTGCACCTTCGCCTGGAAGTAGCTAGAAAAGTTTTGTGTATGATGGTGGATGGATATAGGAGTAGATGAAGACCGAAAAAGGTGTGGATTGTGGATAAAATGATATGTGTATAAAAAGTGTGAATACTGAGATTTCATTTGGCAGGGGAGAGTGAAAAAGGAAAATATGTTATGCCGATCCTACTTAGGTAGGATAAGGGTAAGAAGATGATGATGATGACATAAGGGATAGGAAATCTGAATGTGTAGGTTTGACATGTGAGGCGCGCGGTCTTATTCATTTGGGTACCATCGCCTTATTACCGAAAGACTAACAGTTAATTTTATAAACTAAAAATTCCTTACTTTTAGACTTGTTAATCGCTGCCTCGTGAGCTACCATAATTAGGAAACCAGAGAAAATTAAATAATACTCATATGAATGTTAACTTAAGTATGAAGGGAGGGTTAATATCATTGTTTACTTTTACTGACCAGAGGGAGGGGGCTGTTAGAAATTACAAAAACTCCGCTTAGGCTCCCTATACAAAAGATCCAAAAGGAATGCATTGTACAGGTATTTTGATGGACTTGAATACATTCGAATAAATGATTTTGAAAGGAACTTTTGTATGTTATATGTATTTAGAATTTTTGTTTATATAAAATATGCCTGGTAACAATAATAACCAACGTGATCAAGCCACGGATTTAGCAAATTATTCACTATTAAAGACGAAATACAACAACAAAGTACATGCGACACAACGCGTTTTACACTTATTTTAGATAGTCATGTTATGAAATGAGTATTTTTGTGGCTTATACTGCCAGTGACAGTCTCGTGAAAGTCGATCTAATCGTTTTAGAGAAAGCACCGCCGTTTCGGAGATTACCCGGAACAAACAGACAGACCGAAATAAATTTTAAAAAATTGCATTTTTGTTATCAGTGGCGTATATACTTTCGTACCCAATCAGTAAAAAATATTATTTTGATATTACATACAGACATTTTATTTTTATTATATGTATAGAATAGATAGAAGAAGATAGATAAATAATATGTAAATTTATAATATACATTAATAATGAATTGATAAATAATTTATCTTTAGTAAATTTATGGAACCACTGAAATAACTATTATGCTCTTTGATCTTCTTGAATGTCAAAATTTTTAGGTGACAGGACTGCTTTCTCTTCATTTCACTTTGCTTCTAATTTTTATAAGAGCAGAGCAACATTACTAAAGTCAAAGTCAATTTCTTATTCCTTAGTATTTTTTATGGTGAACTCATTTCAAATCATGATCCAATAAAAAAATGAGCCAAAAAATACTTTCAATAAAAAAATACTTTAAAAAAATTAAAATAACAAAATTTGTTTTCTCATGATGGAGTTCAACCTGATGTAGCGATTATATTTAGTACAGTTGTGATGAATTTTGAACAAAATAGAATTAATTTTCAAAAGTTACAGGTAGTATTCAAACATCTTTGTTTTGGATTGATAATTTGATTCTATTGTGTATCAATTACTTTTCCAAATGATAATATTGGGCATATCACAATTTCTCATAATGTACAGACTACATTTAATTCAATATCACCCAGAAATACCACCCACCCATGGTGACGTGTAAAATTAATTGAAAATTGTATCATGAGTTGCGATAAATTACTTTATTTTCGTAAAGTTATGTTTAATTAGAATTTGAGAGCCTTACTATTTTATGTAACCGCCTTTTTCTCTGTTTCAAATTTATAATTAATTTTCATTTAGATATAGATTTTTTTATATTTATATGTTTTATTTTATGTTTTTAAAAAGAGGCTAATAATTGAGTAGCCATGTTGAAAACCTTTGATTATAGAAGTATATATACCGTTTGACAAAAGAACCCTAATAAAGTTCAAACATTAAAACATCAATGAACTATGGTCGAATGTTGACCACTGGGCGCCCACTAGTAGTAATCAAATTGCCCTAACTGGTATTATAAATAGGAATGTTTGTTCGTTTATAAGGTTTCGCATCTTGACCACAACAGGTTATCCTGAAAGTTTGTATTCACGATATTAGGGATACAAAAACATCACAACACCACCATAATATTATGGATTCATTACGATTTTTTCCTTTAACGAAAGGTTAACCTTACTGGAGGATTCAAATGCTAACTCTGCTTCATACGTTCTTATTGTTCCTTTCAAAACACTCTTGACATTGTGAAATTTTGGGTATCCAGTACAGCAAATATCTCAGTTAAAATACAACCACGGCATACCTGTTAATATCATTATTTGTGGACAACAAAAGCCCTGAAAATATGAAGGCGTTAACAACATTTTCAAATGTAACATTCGCGTCGAAATGGCGTAGGAAATATTGCTGGGGAGGCGGGATTTATTGAGCTCGGTTCCGTGGAGTTGATATTCAATGTTTGGGACTATCTTTGGGAATTGTAAGGGGATTTTTTATAACGGTAACGCTGCCTTCTCGAATGAGCCTCGCGGGATTAAATAGTACTTATCAGTGTAATTCGAACAGAATCACCGGAGTTCGGAATATTCCAGGTCAATGAAATCTTATGGCCAACATGGTTTATAGATAATGGTTATGGACCTTTTTTAGCATGGATATGGCATGTCTTTATAACTAAAACATAACTATGTTAACAGTACCTTAACATGCCCTTTTTACGATCGTAAATTCATAGCTACAATTGGACATTTCAGTAATTTACGGGCCAAACACCCTATTGAGTTTGGTCGCTGTAGTAAAAATCGGCTAGGAATATTTTATTATAGTATGTACACGCGACTTTGACTGAATTAAATTAAGAATAAATAAACTCGAATACAATATGACGACTTCATCGACCGTTCGGAGCCAAAAACAAAGCTATCCTTACTAATATTATATGTGAATGTGAGTTTGTTTGTTTGTTACATTTTTACACTTTAACTAGTCATCTGATCATATGTGTTGCATATTTATATTATTAGATACCAGAATTAAATCAAATCAAAAATAAATCCCACTTCTGATATTAGATACCAAAAGTGGATTTACATTAAAAAAAAACACACAGACAAATACAAATCTCTACACGAAAACTCACATCAACAATTGAATAACTCAAGTAACACAATAAATCATAAAAAGCCAGGGAAATAGAGATAATAATGTAAATTAGAAAGAACTCACGCTATACAACCATCCACAGAGACGACCGAGCAAGAGTGTTCCCCATGACTTTTTTTTCCTCAAACTTACTACGCTGTTGACCTGGACAGATCTTTGCAGCTTCACCAGACTACGTTTACTTCCTAATTACTTTTTTTTTCTCAAACAGACTACGCTATTGGCCTAGGAGGCCTCTACAGCTTCACCGGGCTACGTTTACTTCCCAATGACTTTTTTTTTTTTTTTTCTCGAACTGTCTATGCTATTGACCTGGCAAGGTCTTAACAGCTTCACCGGACTACTAAGGCGAGCGCTTAAGGCACTCAGCCGATTTTTGTTTTGGCAACCAGCTCAAGGGTGCACGGCACACCTCGGCTTGGCTGTTGCCTGTTCATGCAATTCGCGACCTATCAAAGCTAACCTAAGTTAAAGCTAAACTATTCATACCAATAAGAGTTGCTGAAACATATATGTGTACCAAGCATACATATCTCAACAACTCCTATGTGTATTTTGTATCGGAAAAGATTCTAAACTATTACAGTTCGATACGGGAAAGAAAAGAAAAACCCATCCACTTTATGTGTAAGCGTGTGAGCGTGCACGTGTGTGGAGGTGATGTGTGTAATGTTGTTGCAGTGATGTATGGGTGTGTCACTGTATCGCGCGAGCAGCGCACTCAAGGGCTCCCTACCGAGGGAACGAACCTAGGCTTGAGCCGCTGCCGAGGGGGGCCTACTCTGGTGTGCGGGAGCGAAATTTACCCCCAGACCACGGCGGCGTGATCTGTGGTTACGCGGGCGTGGGCGTGAACACGCTCTGTTTTGAGAGACAGGCTGGTACTGATCGTTCGCTGCCGTTATATCGTCGGGAGGATCGGTAAAAATATGGCGCGGACGTCTTTTGTGACGCGATACGTTCGGTACGATTCTGTAGTTTGCGGCGGATACCACTAACGGGCTAGAGTGATTCTCGGCTCTATCAAAATAACTGTCGGTGAGTGACTTTACATACGCCCAGATAGAAGGTATCTCCAAGTCCCTGTGGAGATCCTTATTCCGGACGTATCGCGGAGCCCCGGTGGCTTTACGTAGAAAACGGTTCTGGATACGTTGAAGTGACAGAAAGTTAGCTTGAGACATATGTGCGAAAACGGGTGCACTATATGTCAAAATCGGGCGAATACAAGTTTTATAAAGAGTCAGCTTGTGTCTTAAGGACATCTTATTTTTATAAACGATTAATGGGTGTAACCGACCCAAGACCATAGCGGCCCTATTCCTGACTCTTTTGGTATGTTGGTTAAACGTGAGGCGTCTATCCAACGTGACTCCGAGGTATTTAACCTGGTTGGCCCAGGGAATCACTGACCCGTATAATTTTATAGGCGCGAGTTTGCGCATGTATTTGTCTGATTTTGGGTCGAAAATTATCGCGGCGCTTTTATCTGGATTTACTGCTATACGCCATCGAAGAAACCAGTCACCGAGTGTGCTAACGGCTTCTTCGACGCATGTCCTAACTCGTGTCGGAAACCATCCGGAAGCGTAGAGAACTGTATCGTCAGCATAACAACCTACCTCCACTCCCGGGAGTTGAGGTAGGTCACTGACGAACAGATTGAAGAGCATGGGTGCCAAAATGGACCCTTGGGGCACACCTGAGCGTATCGGGTGGGACGAGGACAGTTCTCCTTCCACTCTGTAGCGGAAGGACCTATCGGTAAGATAGTCGCGTATTATGTGAACTAGCCTATCGGAAACGCGGAAAAGAATTAACTTATGAATGAGCCCCGAGTGCCAGACCTTATCGAAGGCCTTGGCGACATCGAAAAAGACTGCCATTGTACATTTCGGTTTAGGTTTAATCGGGTACGGATTTGGATCCGGATCCTCATTGAATTTTGAGAAAATGTACTCCGTGAGGCGGTGTACTTGGTTTGTGCAGGAGTGTTCGGCACGAAATCCGAACTGCTCAGGTGGCAACAGATCTAACTCTGATATGGAAGCTTGGAGACGGTTCAGAAGGAGCCGCTCGTACAGTTTCCCTAACGTGTCTAACAAACTGATAGGGCGATAGCTATCGGGAAGCGTAGCTTTCTTGCCGGACTTGTGAATTCCTATCACTACGGCCTTTTTCCAGACGGCTGGAAAGTGACCCTGGGACATGGCCGCATTGAAGATGCAGACCAATAGAGCTATGATACGATCAGGAAGGAGCTTGAGAACCTCGTTCCTGATCCCATCGGGACCTGGGGACTTCCTAAGTTTAAGACGCTTGATGGCATCCGAAACTTCCTCGAATGTAATGGGGGTTAGGGTATCCGCCGGTGGAGACGCGAGCGCGTGCTCTACCGATGACTCGATCGATTCAATATGTACGGTGTCAGTATTGGTTGTGTTCGGTGAACACTGCTTTTCTAAGCTCGCGGCGAGTGACTCCGCCTTGTCTAAACTATCGAACGCGGGAGGCAACCCGGGGCCTCTATCGAGCGCGGGCATAGGGATCATCTCGTCTGATTTGACAGACCTAACTAGCTTCCAGTACGCCAGGTGGGACGGCTGGATTTTTTCCAAAAACCGATTCCACCTTTCATCGCGGATTTCTGAAATACGGGCCTTAACTTGTTTGCGTAAAGATCGCAATCGGTCGCGGTTATCTCTAGACGGGTAAGTGTCGTGAGCTCGAGTCGCGGCGTTCTTTTCCGTGATCAACGCCTTCACGTCGTCCGGGAGTATAAAGCGGCGATCGTTCACCGCTTGCACCTCTCTCGAGGTCTCCCTGACGGCGATCTGAAGGAAGTTGACCAGGGAATCGATGGCCAAATCCGCGTCAGCTTTAGACACCAACACGTCCGGAATTCTGTCTAATATATCCGATGTTAAATTGTCTTTAATATATTCAACTAACTTTTTGTAATCGGCCACCCTTACCGACGGAGGGGTGGTGTCGTCTGGACTTCCTAACTGCATTACTACCGGGCGGTGATCGGAGTCAAGTTCGTGTACAACATGTATGAGTTGTAACCGAAGCGTGACGTTCTTAAGAATTGCAATATCTAAAACTGTCGGACGACAGTTGTCCTGATAATGGGTCGGTTCCGGAGGGGCTATGACGTCAAACGCGAGAACGCCGACTAGTTTGTCGAGAATCTTCCCGTTACGAGAAGTCCTCGGACTGTTCCAGATGACGTTACCGCTGTTGAGGTCCCCCGCTATAATGACGGAGTCACCTAATCTGAATAGCGCCTTTAAATCGGATTTAAGCAGTACCTTATTCGGCGAAAGGTACGCGGATACTAACACGACATCTGGATGACCGGTCATCCCTAGCTTGCAAACTGACACCTCCATATTGGATAGAGCGGGTGGATCCATCGGCATGCAATACAACGATCGTTTATAATAAATTAACGTGCCACCCCCGCGGGTGACTCGGTCATTTCTGACTACGTTATAATTCGCGATTCTCGGACTTTTCATTTTTGGTTTAAGAAGCGTTTCCTGGACGAGGAGAACGTCAATCTGTCTTTCGCGCAAAAAGGCAGCTACTTGATCGCGCTGTGCCCTAAGATTCCTCGCGTTAAAAAACGAGAGTGAAAGACCGCGCGGTTTAATTCTATTCATCGCCGAGAATTCTATTTGAAATCTAGATCAGGCGTGGATCGGGAGAGGCGCTGCAACGTTGCAGCGATGCCCTGGTATTGGGCGAGCACGTCGAGCCGGCCCAAACCTGTCTCTGCCTTGAAGGCCACGCGGAATGCGAGGACCTCTTGGAGATCGTGCTCCTTGAGCAGTTGAAAGACCCAGTCCTCCGCGGATTGCTCCGTAGAGTGGGCGGGGGCAGCACGCGCCGGCCGCGCCAGTGGTGGGCGAGCCTGCGGCTTGGGAGCCTCAGGCTGGGGTCGGGGGGCCCAGGGGGCCAGAGGGGCCCGCCCGGGTTGCGGTGCGCGCGGCACGGAAGGTGGCGCGCGCGTGATGGGCGCAGGCGCTACCGGGGCGCGAGAGGCGCCCGGCAGGCCGGGGAAGGCCTCCACGGACATGAGAGGTGGAGGCGGAGGGCGGGCGGCGGCCGCAGGTGCCCTGGACACCTGTCGTGCCTGCCGGGGGCGTTGCGTGCGCGGTGCGCGGGGACAGCCGCGATAGTTCGCGGGGTGACCCGTGTTACCGCAGAGTACGCAGCTGGGAGGTTCGGGAGTGCCGGCCGTGCGCCCGCACTCCTTCGTGGAGTGATCACCCAGGCACTTGACGCACCTAGGGCGGAGGTGACAGTTACGGGCCGAGTGCCCGTAACTCTGGCAGTTGTGACACTGCGATGGGGTGTTGGTCTTACGCGGGGGCTCGACGGTGATGCCGCTGAGGCCGCAGATGGAAGTCAAATTAAATATTGACTTGCCCTCTACTGTACGGTCGAGGAGGACCAAGACCATATTGTAGGGGGCACGGGTGCGGGGGTGGTACATGCGATGTACCTCCCGGACCGGAAAATCACCCTCCATAAGGGAGACGGTGACATCTTCTACCGAAATTTCGGCAGGGACGCGGCGGAGTACTACTCTGAGGAGGCGTTCCTCCTCGAGAGCGTATGTGAAATACGCCAACTTCGATTCCCGAAGGAATTTAGTCAGCGCGCGAAAGTCGGTGCTGGTCGGGACCTTTACTTGGATGCCCGCCTGAACGTTCAAGGCGGACGTATAATTAATTTTGAGTTGATTAAGCCTAGTGGAGATAAACATCCACTGCGACTTATCTTGTATCGTCACTGGCGGCGGTGGGCGCGGCTTTTTTGCTGTGGGTTCTGCGGAACCCGAGGCTTGGCTCTGAGGGAGCGAGACGGAGACAGGTTTGGCTCCGCCCCCTAACGGTCTTACGCGTGCCGGTATAGCCGCGTTTTTATTATGCACCCGGGTGCCCTCTATCGGTTCGTCTGTACGAACTTGCTTGGTCTTGTGACCTGAACTTGAGTCGGACCCGGAGTCCGGTGAGCGCGCGCCACGGACGCGTTTTGAATAAGTGACGGTTTTGAAACCGTCACTGTTTTGCGCAGAAGGCGCAGGAATCGCGGTTGTCGCGGGGGTCGCGATCGACGCGAATCTATCGGTCGGGACGGCGGGCGCCGCCTCGTCCAGCTCCATCTCGGAACCGGAATCCGAGCTGGAGCTTGGCGCGGGAGCACGGGCTTGATCCGCCGGATTCAGCGGCGAATCCGACGAATCCAGGGACGACTCCGAATCGTTTTCGAGAACCGCGAACGAATTCTTGAGCGCTAGTCGTGACGCATTCTTACCCTTCGTATAAATAGCCACGAAGGCTTCAAATGACGCGTTCAAATCTAAATTGGAACCCTGTTCCTCTAAGTACCTAGTGTACTGCGTTAATAATTCTAAGTCGGCCATACCGAGGCCGGAGGGTGCGGGGGGTCGCGAAACAACCTCCCTGCCTGAGGGGCAGGGGGGCACGCCTTAACGGTTTTTAAGGGACTATCCCGAGTCCGGACCAAAAGAGCTGTTTAAAACTAAACAAATTAGGAGAAAAATGTAAATAAATACGTGAGCGAGAGAGAGGAAAAATAATATAAGACTACATAAATAAACAAAAAGTAAATAAATATATAAAGAAACGAATTGAGAAATACGTAAATAAATAGATAAATAAATAAGTAGAGTAAACAAATAAATATATCAAGCAATAAATAAATAGAAAGGAAAGGTCTCACTCAGTTCTAGGAAACAGAACGCCACCTGTAGCACAGGTGTGCGACGCAGGTGTGCGACGCAGGTGTGCGGCGCAGGTGTGCCCAATCGGAACAATGGAAACGAGCACTCACGAAGTAATAGCTGACGTCACTAAATCACGAGTATCGAAATCGAAGAGAGCAACGAGCGCGACGTCCGTCTTGCACGGTAGTCGGATCGGAACTCCCTTCCCAATGACTCAACCGACTCGCCTTTTATAGCATTCAGTGTGACCGGCCGATAACTTTCGACCAATAGCGTGTCAGGTCATTAGTAACACTCCCGATATAGTCAATAGTAGTACGGAGAGTGCTAACACGGCCTTGACAGTGGTCATCCTCAAAACCAGCCCAACCACAGACTAGGTGTCTATGTCTATGAAGCTCGGCCGGCGGCAGCGCGAAGCTCGCCCAGCGACAGCGCGAAACTCAGCAACCGCTCGTCCGCGCAGAGCAGCTCAGCAGCCGCTCCGATATTTGTTTTTTACGCACCGTGCCTTGCATTAGTGTCCAGCAGAAAATCAACGCTAACGGTGTTATTACAAAAAAGTTAAATACGTATTGAACCCTGGCTTTAAAAAGGTCTCATATTAAATGCACCGCGGTCGCTGAATGTTCGCCATCTAGCTCTTTTGTCTCGCTTTGGTTACGTTAGGTTAGAATTGTGAAAAAGGATAACGCGAACTTGCGCCGGGCGAGCGCGGTGCATTTATTAGGAAACTTTTTTAAACCAAGTATTTAATACGAATTTAACTTTTTTTATCTTAATACTTTTAACATACGCTGAGCTAAATGCCGTTTCATAATGCTGCAACATGCACATTTTTATCCACTCTTATATATTAAGTAATGCGGTATGAATAAAATATTTATTTCTTTCTGACCATCATTAAAATTCGTGTGCACGTTGCCAGGAGTACGAAAAAGAGCACAATCTTTCATCTAGAAATAAAGTAACTTCCCGATGATAGGTCAAGTCTATATTAATGCGAGCGAAGCCGCGAATAAAAGCTAGTTATATATATAAATAAAAAAGTTCTTACGAAAAAGTTTTGTATATAAATAATGTAGTATATTGGAAATGATTCGTAACCACCGTATTTATAGCGACCAAGTATCTAATTAGTAGTTGGTATCGGCACCAGGACATTCTAAGCACATCAATCAATGCCTGCTAATACATTTTCAAAACCCTACGGTATGGCAGGACCTCGGGAGCAACTTGAAGAGGAATTATTTAGTCAGGTTGACATTTTTTTTACATCACAGGTTTTAAGATTTGACCACAATCTCGCCTAATACTAGTTGATTCAAGATAATAAACACGCTTAACTTAGAAGCACTGTCTCAAGCACAGTTGTCAGAATATGCCAATTGGTGCTTGACAACAGATTTTGAACTTAAGGGTGACAGTTGATGTGGTATCACTGCGATATTTTGCTTCACCGAAAACTCCGACTAAGGACTAAGGATTCGAAGCTATTTCGACCGATATAGTATCCGTATACGCTAATTATTGAGCTATCGTCGCTTCGTCGCTCCGTCGCTCGCACTGACCGAACAAAACGCAACAGTGCAAGCACTGTTACTTTACGTCATCATCAATCAGAATTAGCAAAACCAGTAATAGTTTTTTAGGTAATAGTGTTAGTTTCTACAATAAAGTCCCAAAGCATTTTACCGATTTGCCGGACTGTAAATTTAAGCGCCACGTCAAACGGGTTTTAGTTTCAAAAGGATATTATAGAGTAGATCAGTATGTGAATGATTGTGATGTCTGGAATTGAGTACTCTCTGTGCATCCACTAAAGGCATCGTATAATGTATTGGATATATATGTTTAAAAAATGTACCCGATCGAGTTTCTTGCCGGTTCTTTTCGATGACTGGGTTGTTTTCCGAACTGGTAGTAGTCTTTGACGTTCATAAGTGCCTTATTATGGCCTAAACTGAATAAAGTATTTTTGATTTGATTCGTCCGATTTCTGTGAGAGGATGGTACTACACCGAGCGAGCCGGCCCATTCATGTTGAAACCATTAATAGCTTCAGCGTAGCTCTACCACCTACTTTCTCTAAATTTGTTCTGAGAAAGCATTACGTCAGCATTTTTGTATATGTATATCATAATATCAAAACGATGTACGGCCAAGTAAACCTAAAACATTCTCATAAAACAACATATAAAATATGTGTGCTCATAAAAAATTATGTTCGGTACAACGCACAGGGTTCATTTCACATGTACCATATATCTCGGAGAACCCTGAATCCTTGAAATCCTCTCAGGCAAACACTTGAACGGGAAAATTGCTACGACGTCTAGAGACCGGCGTAAATTCTCTACATGACCATTTAAAACGAGAAAATATGATTTCGATTTCATGAAATATCCGATTAAATGAAATAAACTATATTAATTTGATGCAACAGTTTTGTAGAAGCCTAGACTGTCTTAAAGGACTTGGTAGTAAAACTCGGAGTGCGTTAAATACACTATATAATTTTAACTCCAAGTTCACGATGAAAATAAAGACGGCGACACCAGGAGCGTGGCATCTACGCGAACGAAGCAATTAGAACAAGCCCTAAGATCGCTGATAAGTAACAGTCCAGTGTAAAATTATAAACGGATATTACGAGACGACGCACATATTTTCATTTTATCCAAGCCGACATATGTTGTTTGAAAAGGCACAAGCACTCCATTATGGTATTATAAGTATATGACCAGTTGTTACTGTGGCTCATTTATTGAAAAAAAAAAACAAAATTAAAACGTGATGCCATCTATGAGATATCGATAAAATTCAGTCCTACAGTATTCTGGCAACAAACCAATTAAAAATGCCATCTGTTCGAGACTAATGGAAACTTATAAGCAATAACAATAGTAGTATAAACGTAGTTGAGATTTTGCAAGCATGGGGTGTAAGGGGTGTCAAATAACATCGAAGACTTGAGACTTCCAAGCCAACCTCACCTGCACGTGGTGCACCCTGCTGAATAACGAACGAGGCAATGGCGTAAGCGGGGTGGTATATGATGAAAAAGCCCGTCATAGTTATTCGCTTCTGCGGGTCGCGTTTCGGGATCAGCCTGTGCATATTCAGCCTTTCGCAGGCCGGCATGACAGCGGCGACCAGCAATGAATACTGTATCATTCCGTGGTCGCCATTGTTTTTGGATTGTACTGTACTTACCATCAGGCACATTGCAGTCATTTTGCTGTGATACAAAAAAATAAAATATTGTCAGAGGTACAAAAAAGGACGCAGGGTACTTTTCATCAAAATGGAAAATATTTTATTAAATTTAAGCCCTGAGAACGCGCTCATGAATGTCAAAGCTACTACCGTTTCGGGCAAACAACCCAGTCACCCAGAAGAACCGGCAAGAAACTTGATGTGGTCTATCTTTTCATGATACATACTTTTACAAACATAGATAATCTACATTCGTGGATACACAGAGTGGCGCCACTCCAGATATCACCATCGTTCACTTATTGGTCCACCCTATAATAACCTTTGGATATTAAAACCCATTTAACATGATGCTTGAACTCATTACCCGGCAAATCTGTAATGTGCTTACGTAGTTACGTAAAATTTGCATTAATGCCAGCGTAGCCGCTAGCAAAACTAGTTTCTTAAATTTAAAATAGTAGGTAATATATTAAATTCAGCAAACAGATATCCGTTCTTAAAATCATTTCGTTGTTTTCATACCATTGAAATTGTTCTTAACTATTAGCAAATTCCAGCATTTCGTCCGCGAGATAAAGAATAATAAAGATGTTTATTCAACTACACAGCTTTTTAAAACCTAAAGTGGAAAAGGTACTTCTGAATCGTGCTGTGCTAAAGCCCTGATGGGGGTTAGGAGTGAACGCTAAGTGAGAATGATTACCTTCCGCAGGATTCGTGCCTCGCTTACAATGGCGAAGTGACTGGCGCAGGTACTGGTCTCAAATGATCTCATTCGAAAGTTCATGTAAAAATGTTCGGAAGTGTTCAAAGTAGACATATGTATTTAAAATAGTAGTTTATTTATTTGCAAGAACGAACAAATTTCTTCAAACAAACTTTGTATACATTACATTTAGTAAAAAGTAAAATTTACCTATGCTTCGGGAACAGTACTGTTTCTCTGCATGAAATTTATCCATGTCATTTTGTGTACCCTTAACAATGTGTATACGA
Organism: Antheraea pernyi; assembly: GCA_015888305.1. Lineage (NCBI taxonomy): Eukaryota > Metazoa > Arthropoda > Insecta > Lepidoptera > Saturniidae > Antheraea > Antheraea pernyi. The sequence goes on along the minus strand of MU158805.1, from coordinate 26,037 downwards.
AATTTCATGATGATCGATTAAGTATTTAAGGCGTGAAAGCGTAACCATCAAACAAACTCTCATTCCCATTTATAATATTAGTCAAGGCTAGTTAGAATTATATTCATCATTTACCGATTGTTTTCTATTAAATTAAATAACTTGAATATATATTACAAGAAGTACAAACTATAAAAGCAGGTAACTATATAATACTAATAACTATATATAATATATATAAAATAATGAATTTTTTTTTTTTTTACTTGAACCAGATGGCAGGGTCGATGATTACATTTAGAACGTTTATCAAAGAATAACGATTAGATGATAAGTTGATTGTACAAGAAAATGTATATTTATGTTTCATGGTGACCACTAATGGATTAAAATAATTTCGGTTAATGATTCAGAAAATTGGAAGCGATTAAAGGTTTGCTAGACAAATTACGTGTTCAAGACCATAGCTCAACTTGTATGCCGAGGTGGCAATGAAACTATGAATATGAGCAGTGTAAGGAACGGCCGCCTGACTTACTACTATAGTTGAGTGGATTATCTATCACAAGGTACAATAAACGATATGTCACCGCAGCTGTGTTCAATACACAGAACCATTAAGCCTTGTTACGTCGTCAATCGTCAAAAATATAAAATATCTTAACTGACCATTTTTATACGTCTTGCATTGTCTACCCACTCTCCTCCACTGGACAGTGGAGAGTATATTATCAGGAATATACTACCTATTAAATCCTACTTCATCACTCTCTGACCGAGAAGCGGGAGCTGCTTTTTCAAACATAGCTCAGAATATAATAGAAATACTAAGTACGCAGTTCTCATTACCAAAGATACTTACGCAAGTTATCCACATTAGAGATATCATTTTCGGACCATTATAGTTTACCATCTTTTAAAAAACGAGCCTACTTCTTTCTCATTAGCCGGCAACGTATCTATGATTCCCCTCGTGTTGCAAGTGTCCATGGGTGGCGGTGATCACTTACCATCAGGTAACCCGCATGTTTGATTGTCACCAATGATATAAAAAAACCGCCGACTTTAACCATTTGATAGAGTGAAATTGAAACTACACATTACAGTACCCCTTAGACCAGTAATCGGCAAAGTGCGGCTCGAAAGCCGAACGAAAGGCTCTTTCATTTCTTAGTTGTGGCTCCTCCACAAAGTTTTTAGTATAAACACGAATTTTAACTATAACTAATTTTATTAAATTTAAAAAAAGGTCTTTTGAATGAGGAGTTTACGACCACTGTCCTAGACATACTCAACTGGAAACTACATTAAAATATTATTTCAAACAGACCATAGAATTGTAAAAGGCTTCCGTGATACAATATTAAACTCGATGTTCGCTGTTATAACATGTGAAATTAATTTATTTCCCACATTATATGCTGCCTGCATTTTTAAATTTAGCTTAGTCGTTCATAGGAAACTCTGAGAAAATTTTATATTTCATTTACCGTCAAAATGTAACTTAATTTCCGGCATTGTGGCCCACGAAAATGTTGCATTTTAAAATTGATATAAAAAATTACGGGTAGATAGATATTTTTCAATTTTTTTTATTTGCATTTAATTTTTGCATTGCATTTTAATAGTGGAAGACCACTTCATTCATATGGCTGCCCCATTTGCATTTGCAGTAGCCCATTCTGTCGACCCAATTTTTCATGACATGTTTGATAGTGTGGCCCTCAATGGCTGCAATGGTGACTTCAATCTCGTGCTGTAGGTTGTCAATCGTTTCTGGATGGTTCATGTAGCACTAATACTTGACGGCTCCCCACAAAAAATAGTCCGATGGAGTCAAATAGCAGCTGCGAGGCGGCCAGTTGACATCGCCGTTTTGGCTGATTTTCGAACGTACCGCGCAAAAGTTCGACTGTAACGTTGGCTGTGTGGTACGTGGCGCCATCCTGCTAGAAACAAATGCCACCGATGTCTACCTCTTCCATTCGGGGAAAGAAAAAATCTTCCAACATGCCGCGATAGCGCTCACCATTGACAGTTACGGCGGTTCCTGGTCCTTTAAAAAAAAACGGACTTATTATGCCGCCGGACCACATACCGTACCAAACTGTCACTGGTTGTGGGCCATGTGGGCATTACCTTTTCCATGATTTCGTGTCAATTTCCTGAACCCCAAATGCGGCAGTTTTGCTTACTGACATAACCACCAAGATGGAAATGAGCTTCATCTGAAAAGACGATTTTTCGATAAAAATGCTCATCTTCCATCAAGCGTTCTTCGGTCCACTGGGCGAACCGAAATCGCATCGGATGGTCGTACGGCTTCAGCTCTTGCACCAATTGAATTTTGTACAGCTTTAAACCGAGGTCTTTCGTCAAAATTCTTTGAAGGGACGTGCGAGAAATGTTCAATTCCTGCGAACGATATCGAGTTGATGTTCATGGATTATCACTCACACTTTTGGCAACAGATAGCTGCATCTTTTCAATTGAGAGCATTGGACGAGCATGGGAACGCGTTGCTTTGTCCATAACCGAGCCACTTTCACGCACACACTTCACAAACTTATCCATAAACTGCCTGCTGGGCGCTTTATTTTTCCCGAATTTTGTGCGCATTTTTCTTGCAGTTTCGGTTAAAGACATTTTGGAAATAAGTTCTTAACATTTCCCAATTTTCTTCGAGCATAAACTTAACCATTTCGTAAACCGCAGACTTTTTAGTAATTACCACATTTGAAAATCGAATTCTTTGTGTTTTATTTATATTTTGTTATAGTAGTTATTATACTTCACAGTATGAATTACTACTATTTAAAGTGTAGAGTGCCATCACAGCAGAGTGCTGCCTGTCCACAGAAGAGTACAAAAAGCAGATATTCAAGACCATCATGGATACTCCATTGGATAGTGGTATAAATGTTTTCAAAATAGGTTTATTCTTATGAAAACGTGCATTGAAATTAAGGGTGAATATAAATTTATTTATCAGAAAAAAACCAACACCAGGAATATAACAGATTAGCTATAACTATTTGATTTGTAAATTCTGTAAAATAACTAATTCTTTTGTGACCGATTATAATATGTTTTTCTTCATCATTCTGTAATCGCTTGGTGCACCCATGTATACACTGAGAGCTATGTTGTGAGTTATTATTAACACTCAATCCATAATATTGTCTAATAGTTCTGTTACTTTCGTTTGAAACGCTTTATTAGCAAAATGACTTTTGAAAAGCTCATCGATTGTAAATTTGAAATTTGGGGTGTAAGGGGTGTCAAATAACATCTAGGAATTGAGACATCCAAGGCAACCTCACCTGCACGTGGTGCACCCTGCTGAATAACGAACAAGGCAATGGCGATAGCGGGGTGGTAGGGATTTACAGCCTGACTGGGTCGCAACCACCATGTATATGGCGAAAAAGCCCGTCATAGTGATTCGCTTTTGCGGGTCGCGTTTCGGGATCAGCCTGTGCATATCCAGCTTTTCGCAGGCCGGCATGACAGCGGCGACCGGCGATGGACAACGAGTACAGTTGGTCGCCATTGTTTTTGGATTGTACTATGCTTACCATCAGGCATAGTGCAGTCACTATGCCGAGCTACTATAAAAAAAAAAAAAATTTCGCTCGACCTTCAATATGAGGTTGAATTGGCCTTAAACGAACGCAATGTCTAGTTATATTCTGCTCTAAGTGATTTAGAAATTAATAATCTAATAACAGAACAGACAAAATAGAATAAAAGTCCAATTAAAAGGCCGATGGGGGGAAAGTATTACAAAGCCAGCCACGAAAAAGGTACGTCTCACCGACATTCCTTTTTATTACGCCCAAAAAAGGTTCAATTTATCATTCCTTCTGTTTGGGGTACAAAACAATGCTCGACACTGTTAATTATGTTAGGACAAACAAAGGACGGCAGATGTGAGAAGGGTTGCGAAATGGGAATTGTAAAAAAAATATGTCGACGACGGCATATTGTGACGTTTAATGTCGATGTAAAGTTGTCCTTTTATGTTTTGGGATGTTGCCTCGAGGGAATACTACGTACGTTGGATTTTTTTTTCTATTTATACTTTACGTTGAAGTATTTAATAAGCATTAGTGATCAATCTTAATTTAGTAATAGCTGCTGAGATCATATTTATATTACAAATGCTATTACAGCAACTTATCATATAGGGTCTCACGAATCAACAAAAACCAAGTATCGGGTATGCAGTAGGTATCTTAATTCTGTCTTCTCAGTATATTCTTGAAAATATAATAGACTACAAGACCGTAGATCAGCTAGATTTAATAAATGATCAACATAATTTTTGCAGTGAATTTTTCCATCGACTCAAATTTTTTCATCCATCTATCGCATGTCGCATTATCGCCGGCCGCGGAGTAGAGGTAAAGTGAAAGGCGCTCTGCAGAGCAGCTAAGGCCAATATGGCGGAGCCCATGGCTCACATCAAAATGATTCAATGATTTTAATAATTATTGTGCTAAGTTTTTAAAATCCGTCTGTCATCGAAACGATTATATATATTATGTACTCTAATACGATATCAATGTAAAAATTAAAACGCGATTTGAATACGCTCCATCGAATTCCTTTTGCGAAAATTTTCAATTAAGTCGAATGTGAATGTGCGTTGTGTTTGTGGTCAAATACTACATTCTATAAAGTAAAAAAAGAACAAATACTTGTATAGCTGTATAGAAACTAACAATGAATAAGCCCGATCAAATTTCTTACCAACTCTTTTGAATAACTGGGTTCTTTGCAAAACGGTGGTAGTGTTTTGGAGTTCATAAATAACAACCAAGAAACATTTAGCTTATGTAGAACACAACAGTTAATTGCCACTAATTTAATTAAATGTATCAGGTTGATTTATATCGCGAAGAAATTAAATTCTGTTGGTAGATTTGAAATGTATTAAGAATATAAATAAAGGACTGGTGTAGCGGTAAGAAAAAAATCTAGTCCGGTGAAGCTGTAAAGACCTTGCTAGGTCAATAGCGTAGTCAGGTCGAGAAAAAAAAAAAGCGGTAAAAATGGCTCATTACACATTAAGTTATTGCAAAGAGCGGACGTAAACTGTCGCCTTTATTATATAATCGTGAATTTCATTAGACTTTGATTCAAGGCCGTAGTTGGGGGAGGGTATTGTGTGGTACCTTAAAAATACCAAAAACTAAGATAAATTATTATAATTAAATTGCTTGTTCATAGTTTGATATAAAACAAAATGTAGCGATAGGTATCTAAACTTTCCCGAACATACCACAGTTTGTAACATTCATTTCATATTGTAATAATTGTTAATTAATAACATAGCGAATCGTAGAGTTCAGCTGTTTTAAATACATTTTATTATTATGATAACTATTATAATAAGTTTGCAGAAACAATACGATCTGAATGGTATTTTTGGTCGTATCTATTTACTCGTATCACCCCGTCCAACAATTAATTACTACCTCACTTGAGAGTGACTCAGATGCGGTTCTCTAAATCCAGAGCTGGAAGTTCAACCATCTTGTTCAATGTTGTTTAAATAGTCATGGATATAACATTAAACCATAAATATGTATGCAAAATTTCATAACGATCAGTTGAGTAATTAAGGCGTGAAAGCGAAACAAACGCACTTTCGCATTTATAATATCATTTAGGATTACACAGTAGCTATAATAGTACATAAAACAGCATCTTCATCAGGCAATAATATTCCGGTGAAGTTGTTAAGACCTTGCTAGGTCAATAGCGTAGTCAACTCGGGAAAAAAAATCAGGCAATAGTTAGCATTAACGTATTATAAATTTCATTAACTATTGGTCGTACCATTGAAATTTTGTGTCACCTTCCGAACGTTGTTGCGTGGACTTCGGTTAGCGATTTCAACAATTGAACATGAGACACACGAACCGTGAGAATGTACAACATTATAAATGTATTTATTGTTGCAATTTTTTTATGGCCACATATCAATCAAGTCACTCGTGAAAATAGTAAAGAATAAACTTATATAGAAATAGAAAGTATATTAGGCGAAAAATATGACTATTTTTTATTAAGAATTGGTCACTAAGTGTTAGTAAATGACCAAGGATGTCTTAGGTATGCAATTAGGAACAATTTAACTATTGGTTGTTAACTTTATAAAGTTTTTTTTATGTTATAGGAGACAAACGAAGAGGTGGGTCATCTCATATGAATCCACTTCCCCCCAACACAGGCTGGCAACGCACTTACGATTCCCCTGGTGTTACTAGTGTCTATGTACGGCAGTGAACAATTCATATGAGATGACCCACCTCTTCCGTCCATAGACACTAGCAACACCAGGGGAATCGTAAGTGCGTTGCCAGCCTGTGTTGGGGGGAAGTGGAAAGGGAGGGAGGAGAGGTGGTCCTTCGGCGCTCTCATTGACCGAACAAAACGCAACAATGCAAGCACGTTTACTTCACGTCGATTTTCTGTAAAAGGGTGTTACTACCCCGGGCGAGCCGACACATTCATATATACCAGTAATAGCTTCAGCTTGGCTCTGCCACCTACAAAAACAATCTTGAGATACAATCATGTGATACAAGATAAAAAAAAATTCGAGACATAATCAAAAATACCTTTCCTAGCAAAATGTATGAGAAAATGATTTTTATAGTTATTCTGTTATCCGTGGCAGAGATAAATCCAGCAAATCTTAAAAATGAGTCCAGCCGTTCTTAAGTTATAAATGGTGTAACTAAACCGGCTTTGTTTCATATACAGATTAAGATTCTTGCCAGTTCTTCTCGCTGACTGGATTGTTTTCCGAATACTACCATATTGACGTTCATATGCTCCTTTTTCCATAAATTGAATAAAATATTTTGATTTTTTTAATAAGATTACAGTTCTTTTCGGCCGTATGTAGGTTAATATATAATGCCCTAAAGATCGTTTAACTGGTACCCGTTTCGGGAGATCGTTTCTCGGGTCTCACTGACCCTTGTTACGACATCTCCGAGGTGTTATTTCAATAGCTTACGTACGTACAGGAGGATTTGTTCGAAGGTTTACTACGTTATCCTCTAGAGAAAAAACGTTCCTTATTTTTATTATTGTTTTTAGAACCACTTTAATTGAACAATACGAATTTATCCTGTCCTTATCTGAAGTACTGGATATCGTTGATTGTATAATTTTTCTTACAATCCTGATTAACTCTATAATTTCTAATTATGTTAAGTAGTTTTGTAATTTCTTTATCTGTATAAGTATAATGGACCCTTCTTGTCTTACGAATAAATTAATAAATCTTACAGACATCATAAGAAAAAATATAGAAGTATTAAACATAAATAAGGTCATATAAGGTTCATCATCATTATAGTATAAAACAAAGTCCCCTTCTCGTACCGCATCTGTCTGTCTGTCTGTCTGTCTGTCTATTCGCGATAAACTGAAAAAGTACTGAACAGATTTTTATGCAGTTTCCACCAGTAAATAAAGTAATTCACGAAGAAGGTTTGCGCATATAATTGATCAAGGTTTGTTTTTATTGTCAGGGCGGGACAACGTCCGCCAGGCCCGCTTGTACAGATATAAAATTATATAATGACCAGTTGCGCCCGCAACTACGTCCACGTGATTTTTTTATTATAAACACAGTGATTAATATAATCGTACGATTGTATTGTGTACTAGCCGAGCCACTTCGTTGGGCGGTAATACGTATGTGTGGAATGGTTATTTTGTGCTAAAACGCAGCGGAAGCTCTGAAAAGGAAAAAAATACCCCGATTTTGCAACATTCTTCATTGCTGCTCCGCTCCTATGAGTCTTAGCGTATATAGCCTATAACCTTCCCTGATAAATGAACTATATAACACTGAAAGAATTTTCCAAATCGGACCAGTAGTTCCTTTTTTTTTTTTAACGTGGGGAAATCCCTTATGGATACGCCACCCTCCCGGGGAAGAGGGTGGGTTATGTCCGAGTCGCACGGACTAAAACCCCACGGTGTACCGACAGACCGTTTTGTGGGGGCGGCAAGGGATCGTTTAAGCTAATCAAC